>JAOPJO010000139.1:22604506-22617606 GCA_027123675.1 Molva macrophthalma | reverse complement strand
AGGGGGGAAAGAGGAGGAGATGGAGGGAGAGATGGAGGGAGAGAAGGGGGGAGAGGAGCTGGAGAGAGCAGAGGGAAGGGGGGAGGGAGGAAAGGGGGGAAAGAGGAGGAGAGGAGGAGACATGAAGGGAGAGATGGAGGGAGAGAAGGGGGAGGAGGAGCTATGGAGAGAATGAGAAAGAGGGACAGAGGGGAATAAAGAGTTACAGAGAAAGCGAGGGAGACGTGACATGTCTCCGTACGCTACAGCGAGAGCTAAACGTTCATCTACATTACACATCACATTTGGTAGAGGAATGGTGATGTAATGAAACCATGTGATATGGTTAACAGTAAATCATGGGAATCGTTTAAAGGTACATTGTCTATCCGGATGCAGGCTGACTGCTGCTGTGTTTAACACATACTGCACTTTTACTACTGTGAGAACTGATTGGTCCATTTAACTTCAGGACTGCTACATCAATGTTTGTTGCATCAAGGTCGACGTTTAACAAAGAAAGGCCTGTTCAGCTGTTATATATCTTACCTTTTATTTACTATCCGAAGACTCTTCCATTTTTTTTTTCTAATAATGTGCATTTACAGCGAATATAGAAATATAGCGATTCACTTCTGAAGCTTGACAGAAACGACACATGCATGGAAAATAAGACGACATACAGACTTCTGAAAGTCAGCCATTAGTCTTGTACTTCCCTGCTCCCTACGTTTGCTTGTTTGATCGCTTGTTTGTTTATTTGTTTAACAAAGTAATAGCACATACATGACAAAACAAAGATGGCCGCCATGGAGGATGAATATGCACCTTGTAGCAACAGAGAGCAGGTCGCTAAGCACTTTCCATGTCTTTTTTTTCGAATCATTCTCCAATACTTGATGATTTAACTTTATTGTTTTACCCCTGGGACCACAGATGTGTTCAGAAACATCACGTTAGTGACGTAAGTGAGTGATGACACACTCACCCAGGTTCAGACGAGTCGTTTAATTCCAAAGTCATCGTTGCGCTTCCAGAAGAGGAGTTAGCTGGGTTAGCATTTGCACTCCGTTAGCCGCCTCCATTGACTTGCAGAGTTACAGTAGCATAGCTCCCGCTCATGTGAGGGGAGTACACTTTTAATTACTTTCCAAAGATTTTCAATGTGTTCTGAATACTACGGCTTATTCAAAGCTATGCCAGTCACAGCAGAACAATATTGTAGTTTGTCTACCAACATACAGATAATTCTGCACTATTTTCGTCGCCGTGATTGCGATGCACCGCTGGCACCGTTATATTATCAGTTGCTTCTAGCTGGGCGGTCTGCACCAAGGGTGACCTGTCAGCGACGCATCACAGGTGGCCTAATAATAACAGCGTTGAAAATTATCCATGTGCTTCAAATCTCCACACGTTTTCAACCCATGCAGCGTTTGTTATCATGTAGGCCTACACGTGATGCGATTCGTAGAGGAATCTACGGTACGTCATTCATTATAAATGATGGGAATATATGTGATTAAAAAAAAATAGAAGGAGGAGATCTACATTCCTATTGACCTAACTGGTGTTTGTCCAAATGTTCACCTTGTATTGTACCATGAAAACTAGTGATCACCAGGTCGAGGGACAAGCAAGGTTTTGAGGACAAACGACAAAGTTTAGTGATTTAGAAACAAAGACACTATGAGACGTGAACAAAAAAGTATTCATTTGAATTCAATCAATCTTACTGAATCCTTAATTCTATGATTTACTTATGGCTTTACAGACTATGTCTTAAAACGTTCTATTGTTTGTCCTTTGAAGGTGAGTGAAACTAATGAAACGAACAGCGTTATAAAGTTATGAGGAGAGCACAGCGCTGAACAGAAACCGTTCAAAACTAGACCCAGGGCACAACAGAGAGCAGCGTGGTTCCAGGCCTTTCTTCCCGTCAGCCTCCCAAGTCTTTTCTCCAGTATCTTCCCTGGGTATCGATCAAGCGCATCCGGACCTCTCCCCAGTACTATGCATTTTTAATACAGACCCATCCGTCTGACCGGTGGAGGTCTCCCCTTCACTGTGAAACCCTTCCTGTGGATCATTCAACGGCGTTTTGGGGATGTGTGATTCATGATCGTGATTACTGTGCATTGCCTCTTCCCATACATGTCAGCGCGGCGTGACATGAGAGACGCATAGGCCCCGCGTTCACATGCATGGACAGGAAGGTAATAGTGACGTTCGTAGCCCAAGATGGTGGATTCAGGGAAAGACCATGTTGTTCAAATATTTCTCCACAAGCTAACAAACCGCGATTCAAAACCTGAATCTGTAAGTACAAAATGATCTCTGTAATCGAAATGTTAACAGAATAGGCATTTTCTTTCACGTCACTTACCCTGGCCCTTGGATCAACTAATGAAAAGCCTATGTGTATGCATTTGATCGTGTGTTTTCATTTGAGCTGATATTCAATCCAACACCATAAGCACTATGGATGTGGGTGATTGTGTTGCACACATTGTCTATCTCTGACATGCTCACTACTCTTGAACATAACTGTGATTTACCTCACTCCTTGTGATTATCTCTGCTCAGCTTTGAACACAAAAGCCTAAATTGACAAATGTTTTTCTATTGAAGGATTTAGGATGCTGGTAAGGCGAGCGTAAATCAGCAGTGAGGCAGGAAGTGACAGCACCAGCGGAAAGCACAGGCGTTCTTGGGGGCAGAGGAGCATTTCAGAAAGAGATTAGATAAGAGATGATATCTTCAACCAAAGGAGATGACTGCTGACAGGGGATTCAGTCACAGCTCGAGGCAGCATTGGATACAATAAAGGGAATACAATCCAAGGGAAATCCATTCCACACTCAACACAAAATAAATAAAGAATTGACCTGTAAGATAACAGGCTTGATGGACTAAGTTTGATTAGAAAACCCCCCAAAAATACTTTTGGGTCATTTAGAGTGCACACTGTGGTAGATGGCCTTGAGACTGTGATAGAGATGGCTAAATATAGCAATGCAGTGCAACTGATGCCATCACCCACGTAATAGCAACCTGCTAGTGTCAAGTCAAATCACTGAAGTGCATCCTCTCTAACTACAATGGGAACGTGCGAGTCAGCCGTTGATTAACTTGGACCTAAAGCAACACTTTGAAGGCTGATTTTGTATTTCAAGCCCTATTCAATTTTGCACAAAGCCTTTGAATAGGTACACCTCATGCTAACCGTAGCCAGAGTAAGCTTCATGCTGCTTGAATTACAACAGAACTATTGTAAAGTCTGGGACTCGATGCAGCGTCTGTGTTTCCAGGTAGACATTGAATTTGAACAGCAATGCAGTGCTAGAAGTGCTAGTACGTTTCTCCCTTTTATTGTAGTTTACCGGTAATGTCAGCTGCCTGTTGACCCAAATCTGAATAAACCTTTGAAATTGAAAAACAGTTCCAAAACCAAAATATGCCTTTAGTTGAGCAGCGTACCGTCCTCTGATCCTCTGGTGTGAACGTCTAGTAGGATTCTGTAAACGGATAGTTTGTGACATTAGCGTCTGGGATTCCTTTCAGGGTGCCATGTACAATGTTTGAAATCGACTCTATATTTTTCTACCGTGTTATTTTGTTTCAGGTTTGCATGTAGGCCTACATCTGTCGATGTGTGTTTGCGTTTTTTATTTTATTTGACTTTTCTATGAAATTGTAAGAATGGCTTCCCGCTGTAGAGAGCTGGATCTGTGCTCGTGAGAACGAGGCGTATCGGTGGTGTTTTTTACGACGCAGTATCAGAATTAATGTATTCCTACTGGACCTCCACGGAACTTCCTCCCCATGCGACGTCCCCGTGGTAACCGTGTTATATAATTTAATCTGCCGGGTCTAAAACCCAACATGCTGTTCTCCCTTCCAAACTAGACTGCAGAGTTCAGACGTGTTGTAGTCCTTAGCGGGGTTTCCCTCATGCTGTTGTTCCTCCTCGGTTCTCTTATGCAAACCTCATATGCAAAAGAAGACCACCTCCTTTAAAACATGCTCTGCTTCTGTTGACTCTAGACTAGCCTAGATTGGATCTTAGATCTCAGAGGGTCGTTAAAAGATTGGATTGTGACCGATTCTGTACCACGATAAGGAAAGAAATACAAATGAGCGTTTGTATTTTAATTCCGACTCAGTATTATGTTTAGGCGACAATGTGACGATGGGGAAACTGTACTGCTGCTGGACGACAACGTGTGTTTTTGAAATGACTGAAGGGAGTTCATTTGTATTGGCTAGTGTTTCAAAACATTGTATTACTGTGCATTGTATTATGTTGTGTACTGTTTAATGTTCCTTTGCGTATGTTATCTTCTCTTACATTGTTCCGTTTCCTGCTCACAAGCAAAAGCGTTGGGAAATAGAAAATGCGAAGAGCCTCTGCAATTGCTAAACGGAGGACGCTGGTACTTACAAGTGATCATTGTTGACATCCTACTGGGGCCCCCTCACCCTAACCCTAGCCCTAACCCTAACCCTAGCCCTAACCCCTAACCCTAACCCTAGCCCTAACCCTAGCCCTAACCCTAGCCCTAACCCTAACCCTAACCCCTAACCCTAACCCTAGCCCTAACCCTAGCCCTAACCCTAACCCTAACCCTAACCCTAGCCCTAACCCCTAACCCTAACCCTAGCCCTAACCCTAACCCTAACCCTAACCCCTAACCCTAACCCTAGCCCTAACCCCTAACCCTAACCCTAACCCTAACCCTAACCCTAGCCCTAACCCTAACCCTAACCCTAACCCTAGCCCTAACCCTAGCCCTAACCCTAACCCTAACCCTAGCCCTAACCCTAACCCTAGCCCTAACCCTAGCCCTAACCCCCCTCACTGCTCACCCACACAACCCTGTAGCTCCCTCACCTTCCACCATGGATCAATTACCTTAGAAAATAAGAGATATTTTCATATTGTCATGAATCTTCCTTCTCTCTAGAAACAGAATCCCTTTTTTTTACCTTCACGTACTAAATAAGTACTCCTTAGTATTCCTTTGTAAACACAAAAACTGAACAAAAGATGCACTGTGACTTATACAATACTGCTGCTATTTACCACCGTGGACGGACGATATTTCAGCGGATGTCTTGGCTATCACTGAAGGACCATGGACTGTGTGGAAAGTAGCGGAGGATGACTGATTCAAAGGACATCAGTGGGTGACATTAGCACTGACACTGTCCCGATACAATCCAATGCAAACTGCGATATGCTGCCTGGATGAAAATGGAGTTGGGGAAGGCAGGACTGCTGTGACTGTGTACTATAGCATACGTTAAACTAAACCAACTCCTCTTTCTCATCCTGTGTGTTCATGATCCACAGAGCAACGAGAGAGAGAGAGACAGAGAGAGAGAGGGAGAGAAAGAAAGTCTCTCGCTCTCTCTTCTGTCTCTCTTTCTTTCGTTCTGAAAGTCTTTGAAAGATCTTACCGGTCACTGTGGGAATCTTAAAAAAAAAAAAAGTCAGTTGAATACAGTGTTGATTTTGGAAGCAGTGGTCTTTCTGTTGCCTTGACAATATGTTTTACATAAATGACTGATTTTAGTCTATGTTGTTCCATGTTAAGTCTTTTCATCCAAACTAGTTCTAGTTCAATTAAAACATTAAAAGTTCTGCTCTTGCTTCAGTTGTGTTCCAGTTCTTATTCCTGTTGCTTTGCCAGATATGGTTGAGGGTTAATATGAAGTAATGGGCAAGGAAATAACAACCATGTATTGTTGTTATTATGGCTACTGAAATTATTAAATTCAACCAACACACCGACCGACCGTGTTGGTTTGCCCTGCTATAGTTTGTTTGACTTAGTTAACCAGCTACATCTTCAGTTGGTTAAACTTGCTGCTCTGTCGAGGCTACATGCTTTGGTTAAGGGTTTTCGTTAAACCTACAGTTGAGTTAAGGGCTTAAGTTAAACCTAGAGTTGAGTTAAGTGCTTTAGTTAAACCTACAGATCAGTTAAGTGTTTTAGTTACACCTATAGCTGAGTTAAGTGCTTTAGTTAAACCTACAGTTGACTTAAGTGCTTTAGTTAAACCTACAGATCAGTTAAGTGCTTTAGTTACACCTACAGTTGACTTAAGTGCTTTAGTTAAACCTACAGATCAGTTAAGTGCTTTAGTTACACCTACAGTTGACTTAAGTGCTTTAGTTAAACCTACAGATCAGTTAAGTGCTTTAGTTACACATACAGCTGAGTTAAGTGCTTTAGTTAAACCTACAGTTGAGTTAAGTGATTTAGTTTCACCTACCGTTCAGTTAAGTGCTTTAGTTAAACCTACAGATCAGTTAAGTGCTTTAGTTAAACCTACAGATCAGTTAAGTGCTTTAGTTAAACCTACAGTTGACTTAAGTGCTTTAGTTAAACCTACAGTTCGGTTAAGTGCTTTAGTTACACCTACAGCTGAGTTAAGGGCTTAAGTTACACCTACAGTTCAGTTAAGTGCTTGGTTAAGTGCTCATGTGATGCGAGCGTGCCACCAAAGGGTTGTTGTCCCGGACTCCCAACATGCCGGTCAAAAGATCTGATTGGCTGTCACCGCCGGGTCAGCTGACCGGCCAACACCAAGTTAAGCGTGTCGGTTTGGGAAGCGATCGAAGCGTCACATTACCGTCAATGGAGCTGCTGTCCTGAGACCTGATGATTCAGAGGACCCGGCCGAGCTCTGCAGGTATTTACCTCTATCCGCTAGATTTTATTGCTCATCATCTGTACCACAATTCTTCAGATTTGTCCTTGGCAATCATATTGGGAATTGTTCATTCAATTTGCCCTTAATACTACATATATATCCTCAACAAATTAAGTATCTTTCTAGTAATCTAAGAAAAGTTTTTCCTCAAAGAGAACAGTGAATAACCATATTATTATGACAAGTGTATAATTTCAAAATGGCTTCACTTGACTTTGTGGACCTTTACTCGTTAACTTTACCATGGGTGTTCCTCCACCTTTGACGGAACCTTCCTTTGACAGCTGAAACAGTGCCTGGCTCAGAGGTGAGCTCCTATAAAACTAATACATCAGGGAGCTATATTCTCTACCTTGGAGGTCACATGTTACTCGCAAAGTCCACACAGCCGACGCACCTCTTCCCAAGGGGTTAACAAATGTACCTGGCTTCCTCTGCCCTTCACCAACATTATTATATGGCTGTAAAGTAATAACTTCTTCTTCCTGTACCAGCGAGACCAATGAATGACGCATGAGAAGTCAAACTGTCTTCCCCAGCACAAAGTAAGTCACCCCTATTCCAGGGGCCAGGATAGTGAAGTGGCTAGGGTGTAAGACTACCAGCCTCAAGGTACTGGGTTTGATCCCCAATGTCATGTCCACAGCCTACCTGTAGGCATGCTTGATCAACGACTACCTTCTCATTCATAAATACAAATTCACAGTAAGTCGATTTGGATAAATGACTAAGTCTATTCAACATTATATCACAGCATTGTTGAATACTTGATTCTGATTGGTCAATAACGTTCCAAGGGTGTACATTGTTTGTCAATAACACATCTGCCTGTTATCCGTTAATCAATGCGCTACGAATCCAACATTAAAACAACGGTCAAATACAAATTGGCCAGATGTTTCCTTGACAATTCAAATACAATATGATCAAAGTGCTGCAGAAGAATAGTTCAATTTCAGTTGGTTTTAGTCAATAAAAAAAACCCCAATAACGTTACATAATGAAAATAATGAAAAAAAATGAAAATATTGAATGATTGTTGGTAACTGTGATACACACGGAATAAACCATTCTGGGATGTCTGAGCAACTCCCCCCCGACCCCAGGTTAGGAGGGTCCTCATTTGGTAGAGCCAGAGCCAGAACATCTCCTCTTCTTCACTCTCACCTCCCCCAGTGATTGGTCAGCAGGTCCAATCACCACCGACATTGATCCACAGAAGCCTGTCCACATACACATTAAAATCCAATAGTTTGGACTCCCATGTCGTCAAAATGATGGTTTATCAATCACATGGATCTACCTTATTTTTGGGATTATTGGACGGGCAGGGAGAGGCACTGGTTGCAGTCAGAACCGAGGGAGAGGGCCGAAATGGGACGGTTTGTATTGATGATGTATAGGTTCCTCCTGCTAATGATGTATCTTCAGGGATTGGCGAGATAAGCTGGAGAAATGAGGATGCCTTCCAGGTGTTGTTATGCTGGCACTTGATCGATTCTGCCGGATGGATTTGTAAGAGAACATAAGGGGGAAAAGAAGAGGGGAATTGTTTTGTATTTTGTTTTTTGTATTCTGTCTGGAACTTCTGTCTTCTAACTTTGTTCTTGAATGTGTGCTATAAATAAAGTGTAAATAACATTATTAGGATTATAATTTTGTATTGTTATTACTTGCAAAATTAAATGGGCTGTAAATATATCCATTTGCCCATCTAACAAGCTAGGAAAAAAAAGGTTCATTTTGTTTTCAAAATAAGAGCCCTGAGCTGTTAAAATATGGTAACCAAAAGTAACCAAACATGTACAAATATTTTAACCAAAACAATCACGGTGATCAGTTATCAGATCACACAAAGACCTCTGGGTTCGGCCTTTGACCCCCTGCTCCTTAATTACATGGATCTGAAATAACTGTTAGTTACTTTGGATGAAAGTTTTTAAATGCTAAATACTAACTATTAAATAATTAAAAGCTTGTTGTAGCCTTACCAGTTCAGGGTAGATTTTGTGACAGACAGCTACCTACTCTATCATCAGTGAATAGAGAGGACCTGTGTGTTTGTTACCTTTCATTCCCACAAATTAGCTTGTTCCCCATGAGTCACACTGCTTCAGTTTGATGAAGTCTATAACCTCAGGCCACTCACACACAAATAACGGCTTTTATGAAGTATTTAAAATAAAAATAAAAACGTAAGCAAGTGTAATGGCTTGCAGAGAACATTGTGACTTATAACAGCACATATAAACTTTCAGGGTTGCAAGTTTCTTGGGAAAATCTATTTCGTTTTAAGAAGTTGGGCCTAATAAGCTGTCTTGTAGGTTAGCATGAGAAACAGTGTCTATGCATGTTAGACATTCACAGCAAATAAACAGTCAAATTCTGCTACTGTGGATCCTTAACAACAGCATTTAGGAGACATTTTATAGGACTACTTCTATACAGATACACTATAACAATATTATATACTAGTAATACCCATTTTATTAATAATGAACTTGTATGTATGTGTAGAGGAATCCAAATTAATTCACAAAGTGCTTTCAACACAACAGTCAACCCATAATTGATAGCTATGAAGCTAATAGATTACCTTGCTGTTTAATATCATGGGGTTTCATTTCATTTTCTCCACCCACAAAGAAACCAGGTAAAGCTTCTTCTTTCTGATGGATGACCACAATAAATGTGATCATTCTGGAATAATGACCGCCATCTTACTTGTCACACAACACCTCATTGGACAAATTACCTGTTGGTCTGTTTTTTGCGGATCTCTTTTACTTTGGGGAGATCTTTTGGTTTCTTTAGCCGGCTTCAGCTGCTTATTGCGTCGTTACTTTCATTTAAGATTATTGGTGTCAGGGTGTATTCCCAAATTCAATTAGCCCTCTCTTTATTTTAACGGATGTATTAGGTGGCATAACATCCTAGTGTCGTTGTTGTAGGGAGCTAAGCAGACATCGATGGAGAGCAACAGTATCAACAGGAATACGATTTTAGACCGCGAGAGCAAACAGTCCGACACATTCGCCGCAGGACATGCCTCGTCCCACGTTGTTTGAATTCCAATGAACGATATAACAGTTATTATTTTTCTGTTTTTTTTGCCCTCTACAACACTTTGACAAAAAAACGACGCAAAAACAACCTGTGCTTCCCACTGGTCATGTTGACTCATGCTTCACAGCAACAATGACATGAATGATGAGGATCTTAAGATACAGGGAAGATATAGAGAAGCAAGAGGAAATGACATAGCAGAGCCTAGCATATATATGTCATTTGTACATGTCATGTTGGTTATTTACCAGTCAGTATTTTCACCTGTTCAAAAGGATTGTAGCTGTTTTAAATTAATTCAATCTGTTAGCCGTATCTTTTAATATTAGATACCAGTCAGGTTATCTTTCAGTGCTATGGTCTTCTGGCTGCATGGGGCACAGCCTAGGCTGTATTCATATATTCAATTCACATTTATTAGTAAATATACAGCATTTATATATCTACAATCAAGCCCACTGTTATTAGCAGTATATATATATATATCCTTTATAGCTCCACTGTGGAGGTATACATGGGGGTGTCATATAGCCGTGTAAATACTGTTTTGGAGAGGCGAAAATCTTGTCCTCCATCTTTGATTGTACCTCTTGTCTTAATTCTGTTTCTCTATGTTTTTCAAATTTTCTCTCTTTTCCAAGACAGTCTGAAACGTACGATATTAGTATATCACAAGTCAATGCACTAAGTTAAGTTAGAATTCTTCCCTTATTCTAACTTTAACTTAGTGCAGCTGTTGTCATCCCCGGCAACACGGCTAGAAAGCCTTCTCAATCAATCCACTACAACTTTACCACAAAGCATTGTAATTTCTGCGTGTATCCCCGCAGAGCCATTCAGTTTGGACAGATGCATTCCTCTTCAATTGTGTTTCTAAAAAGAACTGAAGATAGCGGTAATTGAAAACGACCACTATTGGTGCTAACGCAATGGGCTCGCTTCACCTTACAGCAAACACTCAGTCCTCATTCAGTTCCCAGCAGGCGGCCGGCTTCAAACCCAGCTCACTCCAAAGACACTAGAGAATCAAAGACAGGCTGGTTGTATTTACACAGGAGGATAAAATCACACTTTCAATACGATTTTGTTTTTCAAACGTCTTCTTCTTCCAAAGATTGGTTTCAATAAGATTACTTTGCTCTTAATCACAATCCAAAATTCAGTCTTAGCTGATGAAAAAACATACTTTATCACTGTTTGAAATATTTCGTTTTTGACATTTTCAAAAGGAATAACGATTAGCTGGCATCGATTTTTATTTTTAAAGAAATCCTAGTTTTATAACTTTGACTATTTCTCTGTGACTTAAAAACATAGCGGGTTTCGATTTCTCTCAGTGACAATACCATAAACAAAAATATGAAAGAATTAAAATACAGATGAACAAGAAGTTGACGTAAAGTGTGTGGTTGTGTCACATCATCTACACTGCAATTACACACCAGTAGTTATCACTTATGGAAACTTAACTTACAATAATCCACTAGTGTTAGAACAAGTGGAGTGGATATCGTCTTTGTATTTTCCCCATCTGTCTGACTGCGTTACGCTGCCTGTTTCTTTCATTTTCCACGAGGTCCATTAGAGAAAGTATGGTGGTATTGATTTTTCACAGGTAGGCGCTTTTACCATAGACTTCACATAATGAAATATTGTAAGGGAACAATGTAATAGACACATGGCTGGACACATTGGGGATACAATTCATCATCGTTGGCAGGACTTCTCACTCGTGCTTTGCTTCTGTTTTAGCAGCTGTGGTTGAGAATGTTCCCATTACGCCAGGGCAAGCAATAATCCAATTACAGACTGTAAACAGCCTATCATTGGCAAATCACACACAATAATACAGGCCACGATAGTCTACTAGTGGTTAGAAAGTTCGGCTCCCAGCTGAAAGGGTTAAATCCCCCAATGTACCTACTTACCTATAGGCTGTAGGCCTCATCGAGCTAATCTGTACCTGCTATGTCTAAACAGATTCACTATCTCTTTGGATAAAACCATATCCTAAATGATGAAATAGTAGACAAGGGCAGGGGATAATCAAGTGACATATTGTAAACCCCCTGATGGTATTGGATGGTGATGTCATGAGGATCCACAGTGGTTCCTGGGTTTTCCCACCTGGCACCCCAATATCTGCAGTCCCCCACTCCTCTCACCAGCAGAAGGTGTATGCAGGTCCCAGACATAGGCCTGTGAGGCCAAACACACACACACACACACACACACACACATGCACACACACACACACACACAATGCACACATACACACACACACACACACACGCATGCACACACACATGCACATGCACACACACACGCACACACATGCACACACACATGGACACGAACACACACACACACATACACACATACACACACAGCATGTACTTATGCATATGTGCACACACATACACAAACACTATCTCAAAACACACACACACACACACACTATCTCAAAAAAACACACACACACACACACACACACACACACACACACACACACACTCACTCACTCACTCAAACGGCGGCACCCAGGGAGGAGGTGGGGAGTGATCTTCTGCCTGAGTGGAGACAGGAGTTATGCAACAGGCTCATCACAGTGATGCAGGGAACTGACGGTGGCACGTTGTGGGACGTGAGGAGAGGGATGTGGACAGGCTGGGTCTATTTATAGCATCTCCTCCGGAAGGCCTGGCTGAGGTGCTACAGGGCTACCCGGCTGCTGTGGCTGGCTGTCTGCCGGCTGGCTGCTGGCTGGCTGCTGGCTGGCTGCTGGCTGTCTGCTGGCTGGCTGCTGGCTGGCTGCTGGCTGAGGGGCTTCCCTTGTCGTCACATCGCAGCTTTAAGCTTTTATATCAAATCCCTGTCTCTGGTGAATAGAAAAAGTGTGTAGATAAATATTTCAAATGTTTCTGAAGACCACGGCGCTGTTGTGTATGAGTGGGCGTACAGGGTGCTGTCAGCTGTGGGGGGAGAGTGGCAGTTTTGGGACGATGGCGCTACTGCAGCAAATACCACCAAAGGAAAGGAGGGGGGGGGGGGGCGGGATGAGTGTAAATTCATCATTTTCGTTCCAAAAAGTAGAGATAGTGTTGGCACTGACACATGAACCCCCGGGAATGTTGATCTTTACATGAACCCCGCACAGCTCAATCCAAGAGAGACTTGCGTGATTAGAGAGAAATACACTAATTAAACAAGCTTTTGCTCTTTGTAATAATAATTTATTCAAAGCAACTTACAGTGAATTCAGCTACATGACACTGAGGAACAAAGACAAGAGGAGGTTCATCTATATTTATATATATACACACATATATATA
>JAOPJO010000139.1:22585009-22595506 GCA_027123675.1 Molva macrophthalma | reverse complement strand
GTCGACGACATGTTCTGTAGGTGGTGGTGAGTGATCACCTGAACTGGAGCAAAATATCACAATATATATGAAAACATTTTTTACAACCAACTCAACTGGAGTTTGACTTAATCTAGTAATCTGTCTTAATCAGGCTGATAGAGATTGGAGCTATAGACAACTTTAAACCACTAGTAGATTCACAACCCTGCCATGTCAAAATCAAAGCGTTGGCATTTTAAGGTTGGGCCCATCAAGTATGTACGTTTAAAATTAGACACATACAATTACAAATAGTTTTAGCTCAACTAAAAAAACGAAACTGAAACTATGAAAACGAAACCGTATAGATTATTCTACTCACCCAAAGCTAAACCATATTCCAATCGACACACATGTCCCGCTAAATGTCACCATCCAACAATGTGACACCGATATATAAAGAGTCCAGTTAAGGACAAATTCAATTAGATTACATTTTACGACGACATTTGGTACATCCTAACCACGGCTCCCTGCTGCTCTCAGGGCCAGCCTGTCGTACCACTAGCCAGGTACAGGGCTGCCAGTAGCATGCCGTTTACACGCTAGGCTACCAATAGTAAGTACATGCTAAGACTTCAGTTTCGAATAGCAAAAGGTACACAAACCCTGCGCGCCATGGACAACCAGGCTAACAGGTTAGCAACGTCGGCTAGCTCAGATGTAATACAAGTCAATACGATGTGATTTAAAAATATCTAGGATACGTTTGTTATATATTTTTAATTACGATAAACATACATCAAGTCAGTCACTATTCTGACCGGTTTAATGCCCAATGTACGTCGCCGTATTTACAAAGGAATGCCATTAAAATAAGGTTTCCATTCAAACAAGTTTGGCGCATTAGCTTAGCATCAACTCGCTAACCCATTGATTAGCCTTCAAGCAAGTTTTCTGAAAGTTTACTTACAGGCATAAACATAAACAATAAAACGTGTGGGCTGTTGCTAAGTTCATATCTAATAGTAGTGCCCATGGTTTAATTGGACAGTGATGTTTTACCATACCTTTGATAAGAATAAAAAAAGTGTGTAGTAGCTCTGTAGCGATGCAGCCGCTGGTCTGTTACCCAGAATGTGACGTGCCTCCTCCAGCCAATAGGGTCGGGTCTTTCATATAAGGTGAAGTGGGAATGCCGCGCATACCTCAGCCAATCAGAAACCGTTGCGTCAAAACAAGTCGGTCATGCAGGCATCCTCCCAAAAATACTTTAAATGTACATATATATTTATATATACATACACTTTCATAATAAAAAACGAAACCCTCTGACCACGCCCGGTGTGTCACATTAACCCTTCAAGACCAGATGATCGGGTAACCATATCAGCAAGTGAGAAGCAACATTTTGTCCAAAGTGACTTACAGTAAATGCATTCAACCTTGAAGATATACCCCAAAAAGTGCAAGAATCATTTAAGTGCTAACAAATTCACAAAATAAGCAAAGCAACTGCTTCTTAGTGCTACGATATAGAAACATGAGCTAGAGACACATAGCTAGGTTTTTTTTTTTACTTTTCATTCACCAAGATGCAGTCTGAACAGATGGTTTCTTGCAATAGCATGTGTTCAACCTACAGGGAGATTGAACCCTGGATGTAGGCCTATGCAAACAAATCTGCAATTGGTGTTACTAGGCAGGATTCGGTTCTCCTTTAATTACGGCAGTCATCCTAGAACTTTAAAGTATCATAAAATATTAACGTTAAATGTGTAATTTCTGTACCGTTTTAAATTGATTTAGTAATTGGATTAAAAGAGAGCGATAGATAGAAACACACGACAACAAAGTAAAAACTATGCATTGCTTAAAGGTGGAGTTTTATTAGCCAGGTTTTCACTCATTTGCTTCACGTTAAACAAAACGTTTCATGACATCATTGTGCGTGATGACTGCCTTCAAGTTCCCCGTCAAGGTTCACCTCAGCTACTACTTGCATTAGCATCTTTGGGGGTGGGGAAATAGGATTTGTCGGCAGTGGCGGCTAAGCTAGTCGAGGCTAGGCTAAATAAGTGCATGTGTATAAGTTCCCGGGGGTAGCGGAAGCTAAAGCGTCTACAGGTCAGACAGGATGTTGGAGGCAAGGCTACAGGTGAGCCCGGTGCCGTCGGGCTCCACGTTGACCTTCTTCACCACGCCGTCCTCCACCAGCATGACGTACCTGAAACCAGGGACAGCCATTGGTCAGCGTGGGCCCGACACGATGAACACGACATGGAAATCAGCCCCGCCATTTTACCACCAGGCGCGATCTTCCCTGAGTTTCCATCCAGGTGTATGATGCCATTGACCAACCTACCAGCCTACAGCCCAGTGGACTGTACCAACTGGTATCCTGAACTATCCCCTCATACATCTGGGTGGACACTCACTTTATTTGTGATGTCACAACATGGCTAATCGACATCACACCAGGAAGTAAAACAGGGGCCTTTAATGCTATAAGTATTAGTCTTTAATTTGTTATGGTACAGAGCGATGGTATTGAAATAAAGTGTTAATTGGTTTTACAATAGGGTAAAACCATCAACATCCATTTAAGTGTCCTTCCTTCCATCCTTTAAAAAGGATGAATAGAATTTGTACGGTATTAATTAAGTTATTTATTACACGCACAGACTGAAGTGGACATTGACGGGATACAAGTGAATACATTGAAGTAAAAAGAATAATTAAACAACGTAAAAGATAACGCAAAAGGTTCACCTCTGGGATCGCTTATTCCCAAGGGCCTGCACCACCGGGTCCTTGTCCAGTAACAGGTCCACAGCCTGAGAGACACAGAGAAAATGTAGAGGAATGTGCGCTTTGTCTTTTAGCGTCATTGAACGTGCCTGTTCACAAATGGTGCCTGGCTTCCCGTATCGCTGCTTGTAGCTCTTAACCGCTCATCCAATCGAGTTCACCCTCGACGCTGCACTTCCTTGGGTCCTCAGCAACACACCCGCCAAGTGTGAGGTCGATCGGATGAATGGTTGTCGAGGCACTCGAAGGACAGGCATACATACATAGGGGGACTCTTCTAATTAATTCGATTAAATCGTCATTTACTGATTTATCGTGGTGCTCAGTTTTATGTATTTTGTAATTACAATGAGAAGATATGCCTTTAAAATTATCAAAAGATGACTATTGGAGAGAGAAAGTAGTTAGTAAGTAGCTAGTTTAAGTGAGACAATACTTAATACCTCAGCTAGACTGTTCATTAGGAATATCGAGATATTGTCGACGTTGTGTAAAATTCCCTATGATTTTCATGATAATACGGCCGGCCCGTCGCTTGTGATTACACAAGCCCCAGCCCTCCACTCCAGGACTCCTCGTTACCTTGGTGAAAGATCCAGTAGGATCAGCCAGCATTCGAACCTGCACAAGAAGTGGAAGACATTAGAATTATCATCCTCAGTGATGTGATTAAAAACATTATTAGGCCAAAATAGGAAGTTAGTGATAGCTCTCATGGTCCAATGAAAGCATAATTTAAAATGAGAAGGAAGGAAAGAAAATGATATACTGGAAGCTTGAAAAAAAAAAAATGGATAAAGGTGTTAACAAAACAGATGTCCTTCTCTCTGAGCATCTGCTATCCACACTTTCACGAGATTTAATAAATCCACGCCATCTTGTTGCAGGGTAACAACAAGGAGTGGCAAGATATTCCATCGGCTGGCTTCGCAACTCAGAAGCAATATGGTTCCAACCGTCACTCGACTACGACAACAGAATAATAAAGATCGAGAAAATAGCAGCGGTATCGAATGACAAGCGTGAACAAACCCTTCGTCTCAAGTTTAAACCATCTCAACGCATACAATCCTATCATTTTTCAAAGATATATCTAGAATTCTAATTTTCTATATACACGTCAAAAGCCTCTTTATGAAATAAGTCAAACCAAATTGATTCAATGTTCTGACTGAAAATAAAACCAAACCCAATTCGACAGGCAGACCAGACTATTTTTATGCCTCCATGACTTACAATTCGCCCAAACAGAATTATCTCTAACTCAATTAGTATGTGCATTTCTTCTGCAGTGAATAGTTTCATTTCTCCTCCAAGTTGCATGCATAGCCACATAGACAAAAAACAAAAGTATTTATTTAAGTGGTGAGGCAACTAAAGGCTACATTGGCCTGTTCATTTGAGGTATCTTGGGAGACCCTCTTCTTATCCAAGGTAATATTAGTCTCAATATGAATAATGACAACCAGCACCCTGCCTATAAACAAAAGACGATACAGGCAGTTACCACCAAAAAGAGCTGAGTCATCCAGCTCTTCTATGCCTTCTAAAACCAGTTTGTAGTCATAACTAAACCTGTGATTTCATGGCATCATTCCATGCAGGATATTAAGAGACAGGAGCTAGATACTGTGGATCCAGGAGGAGACACTATCAAGAATACCCAGTCTTACCAGTCTCAAAGGAAAACAAGGTTAAACTAATACAACCAGACTATGAAAGAGAAATGTACAAGCTGAGCCCTGTGTTTCTGTCACTCATGTGTTTAGCTCCAGAACTGGGATTACCTTTACCCAATCAAAGCTGTGTGGTAAATTGCTCAATCGTAAATCATCCATGTGTATCAGGGCCATTTTATTGTTATCCCTGTCATGAATCAAGACAGAGCCTTGATTCATTTTGAACTCATTACTAATCTACTATTTTTTTCCTACCTAATCTTGCTCAACGGTCGTTTTGCTCGTTCATGCTACCATAATATGTGCCAATTTTGGCACATATTGCACTCCTAACCGTCCCTGGAAGGAGGGATCCCTCTTCTGTGTTCCTTCTCAAAGTTCCTTCCCTCTGCGTTTTGGTGGAGTTTATCCTTTAAGTCCTTGAGAGGGCTGAGGGTTAAGGGGGTGTCATAATGTGAAGCCCTGTGAGACTGTGACTGTGATTAAGGGCCAGGCTAATAAGATACACTTGACCCGCACCTTTCCCTCCGCACCGTGCTCCTTCCCCCAGGCGGCCATGACGAAGGCGTCGTTGACGGCGACGCAGGCTATCTCCTGCACGCCTTTGGTCCTCAACTCCGCCGCCTGCTGCACGAAACCAGGCAGGTGCGTCTAGAAGGAAAACAAAACAAATAGGTCTAGTGATTTGATTTGGTGCGTGCACGACAAGTTTCAAGTTTTTGGTCATGAGCACATTCATCATTTACAACATATTTATGGAGCCACTCCCAACTTTGATTGCTTTCTTAGATTGTTCTCAGCCAGTCGCTTTGGATAAAAGTGCTAAAGATAAGTGCTAAGATAAAATTACATGATTGAGTTGGAGGCTTCCTCAACAGTACCACAAACGAGTAGATAGAACTTGTAATGAATCTTAAAAATAAACAACAAAAAAAAACATCTTTATTTACAAAGACAACATTTACACACGGCGACATCACTGGAGTGAGCGCACGTCGGCGGTACCTTGGAGCACCCGGGGGTGAAGGCTCCTGGGACGGCGAACAGAACTCCCTTCTTCCCCTTGAAGAGCTGGTCCATGGACACTTTGGTTCCCGGGTCGCCCTCATGGACCTCCACGGCTGGCAGACTCTCTCCTACCTAGCCGTGGACCCAACACAATGGAGTCATTAGGACATTACACTGCATAACATCATACATTACGCTGGTTTCCTACGTTTAAAGGAATCATCCTTTAAACATCCTGGCATCATCCTTTAAACATCCTAGCATCACTCTACCGAGATATTAGCATCTTGCGATTATATAATGCTTCTGAAATGCTGTGTATTAAATCAGAATCGGTTAGAATTTTATTAGCCGGTAAAGTCTGACATACAAGGAATTTACAATCCTGTTATAAATATTCCTTGTGTATCCGAAAGGAACAGTTAATCACCAAAAAGGTAGTATTTGGTTACACTGCGGCTGTTTTACATGGCAGGATAGACATTGGATCTGAGCCGATTGGATCACAGAATTCGTTGGGTCGGAAAGGTTACTGGTTCAATTTAGCTAGATGACTAATCAAATTAACAGACTTTTTCAGTAAATAACATTCTATATAAATGTTTAAGTGTACAACCTCCAATACCTGCTAGTACAACCATGCCAAACTGACAACTAGTAACAACTCAATATATATACGTTGCTGTCCTTATTAACTTTAAATACTATAAAAGCATAACTTCAAACTATAAAAGTATACCTAGTAAGCAGTTTCCCAACTTCGCCCATAGGTGTCAGTAGGTTCAGCCTATTCCAAAATGGCTACTTTTATTCATCCCGTTTTATAATAAATACAAATAAACACAACTAAATGTAATATATAATGTTATTGTGCATGAGAGTGCGGTTGTCTACATTGAAAGTCCCAAATTATGCAGAAATGTCACATAAGCTTCTCTTGTCAGCGATATGTGGTGTATGATGTAATGTAATGCAATACACACGCAGCACATGGTTACACGGCCAGAAAGCATAAATATGCGGTATCCAACTAGTATGCGGTATATAACTAGTATCCAACTCACCATAGGGTGCATATATATGTGCTTATGTATATAGTGAAGGCATAAAGCGACTCATGTAGCATTTGAGGTTGCTGCTAAATGATAATAGAATTGTTGCTGCGTATTAGCACTAACGTTATCAATGAAAGACATTGAAAGGCATGAAAGGCATTGAATACAAATGTCCATGTTAAAATGGGCAAAACAGTTTGACCTCGGTCGGGAAATCTGGGGGTTATATTATATAGTCTGTACAGCCTTGGCCTTGTCCCAGATTAACTTTTTCATTTTAGACCAACCGGGCCAAACCAATGCGACCATCGCCGCGAATAAGCCCTGAATAGTATTGCTCCTTAATCCTATTTCTGTAGTATATTTATTGAAGTATACAACGAAAGCCCCAAAAAGAGGCTGGTTAAAGATAAACATGGTTGGTTACATTCGACCGAATAATCGTAATGAACCTAAATAAAACAAACCAAACGATCCACAACATTACCACAAAGGCCTGATTAACTTTAAATACTATAAAAGCATAACTTCAAACTAAAAGTATACCTAATAAGCAGTTTCCCAACTTCGCCCATAGGTGTCAGTAGGCTCGGCCTGTTCCAAAATGGCTACTTTTATTCATCCCGTTTTATAATAAATACAAATAAACAACACAACTAAATGTAATATATAATGTTATTGTGCATGAGACTGCATGCGACTGCGGTTGTCTACATTGAAAGCCCCAAATGATGCAGAAATGTCACATAAGCTTGTCTTGTCAGCGATATGTGGTGTATGGTGTAATGTAATGCAATACACACGCAGCACATGGTTACACGGCCAGAAAGCATAAATATGCGGTATCCATACAACTAGTATCCAACTCACCATAGGGTGCATATGTATATGTGCTTATGTATATAGTGAAGGCCTAAAGCGACTCATGTAGCATTTGACATTGCTGCTAAATGATAATAGAATTGTTGCTGCGTATTAGCACTAACGTTATCAATGAAAGACGGGCATTGAATACAAATGTCCATGTTAAAATGGGCAAAACAGTTTGACCTCGGTCGGGAAATCTGGGGGTTATATTATATAGTCTGTACAGCCTTGGCCTTGTCCCAGATTAACTTTTTCATTTTAGACCAACCGGGCCAAACCAATGCGACCATCGCCGCGAATAAGCCCTGAATAGTATTGCTCCTTAATCCTATTTCTGTAGTATATTTATTGAAGTATACAACGAAAGCCCCAAAAAGAGGCTGGTTAAAGATAAATATGGTTGGTTACATTCGACTGAATAATCGTAATGAACCTAAATAAAACAAACCAAACGATCTTACCTTTATGGGCATCTTTGCAGCTGAAGCCGTGTGTAGCAGTCTTGCGCAATGGACCACTCCAATGTTTTTTGAGAGAGCTTTATTAATCGAAAGCATGTCAAATCAATGACTCTCTGTCGTAAGTGACAAAGACCGCCCAGTGAGAGGGTTGACACCTCCTAGGTTGACGCACAGTTGGAACTTTACCCGGTGCTCCAGATTCACTTTGGCGTCCGGTTAGGATTTGGATTTCACACTTGAACCGTTAACCAAAAGCTTTACTGCGCCATCTGTTCACCTGCTGGACGTGCACCAAAGACTACAATAAAACAGGTGTGCATACACTATTTACATTATGACGTTATCTTCAAAATGCGCAATATTTATTGTTCTAAATGTATTATATTATAAAAACATATAAACGGCAAAGTGCTTATAGAGTCATGGTTTTATCGTTATTCAAAAGGCCGGACCAAATACAGTCTGCTGAGCTGTAAAAGTAATGTCAAATAGTCACCTGGGCTGTAAAAGCTATACCATATTGTGGCCAGCAGAGGGGGCTAAGAGAGGTCTTTATACCCTCAGCTGTTGCCAACAACTCGTGACCGCAGTAGAAAAAAATGAATGTAGGTTTAAACAGTTAATACTTCTTTGTAAATCCTCGCATTCAAATTATGTTTGCATCTGCAATTTCTTAAATCATGATTAATTCCAAGTGCTGCACTCCACCAAAACTACCCTATTATAACCTCAATCTTGATGATCCCCATTAATCCATGGACTTTGGCACAATGCAGGTATGAAAATGAAAGGACCGACCAGTGAATTTATTATCTGCTGAACCGCACAAACATAATGACACCGGTGATATGTGGTGGCGGTGTGTCCATATTTATTACACAACACAAAAGCACCTACAATAATCCACTACCTTGAGTCTGCAGGTAACGTTGGGTGTCACTTTTTTCACAGTGATCTTCATATGGACAGGTTTAGACACGGACATAAAACGCTTTCAGTTAAAATGAGGAAGTAGCCTATACACAGAACTTCACAGCAATTATCACACACAGGAAAGTAAAGCAAGTGTCAACAAACAACAGTAAATTGAGTAAAAAATAGAATTTAATCATTTAAATAGTCTTCCAAAATACAAACATTGATTTTAACCCCTAAATAATATAACATTAAGTACAACTATTTTTCGTTATAACTGGCAATGTTAATTTTACACTGTGGCTATACAAGGAAATGTGAGAGTTTTGGTAATTTCTTGTATTGCTCACCAATATTAATGAACACATTCTGAACAGAAATTACAAATGACGGTATTATTTCAAAGTTGACAGTGGACATATCCTCAAACTGCTAACCAACCTTTTAGTGGTAAGCTTTTGTTTAGAATGACAAGCGTTGATTTGGGAGACTGTATCTTTTACATCTGGCCACTATGGATTTGGGGTGAAAGCAGACATTTTCCATCATCGCTATTAAGCACACACAAAACAATCCGTAGGCGACTGAAAATATCCTCACAAAAAGGGGAAAACTAGACATAATGTTTTGCTTTTGAGGACCGATGACGTGACGGAGGAGAGAAAGAAGCGTGTCAAAATAGGGGCGGAAGTCATAAAATGTAAAATCTCCAAGGCGTTTAAGAGTCCAAACACTTCTGGTGTCAACTTTTAGAGTGAGCTTATCAAAGGGAGCCCTGCCAAAGGGTGAACTAGTGTGATATGCACTTAACAGTTTCGTCTTTACTGGCTTAACATTTCTAGGTTTTTAGGACAAACCCCATAAAGCCCCTCGATCCTATAACTATAACAACTCAAAACACACTTTGATTTAAAAACAATGCAAATTTCTTCATACATTTTTTTTTTTTTTTTAAACCTTTAGCAATGTCAACAACGTAAATCATGTATTTTAAAATGCTAAAGATTAAAAGGGAAGTCAAACACATTATACAATTCGGTTGTCTTTTCTTCTGAATAACATTTTGTTCTCCATCGCTGTATTTTGCTGGGGCCATTCCCGTCATATTTCCTCTGAAGACATCCACATACATTACCATTAGGTGCCTACAGTTTGACAGAGCAATTATATTCCAAGTGAAGTGTGAGTCAAAACTTTAAAAAAGGAAACAAAAACATGAACAGCGGCGTTTTCCCAGGATGGATTCAGACAGCCATTGTTCGTTTTTTTTTATTTTTACCAAAGGGGAGTTGAACGTTTTTCACTCTTTACGTGACCCATTATGGGCACTAATAACTAGGACTCTGCAAACTCACCCGGGGCTCTGGATGATGAAACCCTTTAAACCTTCTCCTTTAGTACCGGCAGAGAAGTGCAGCAGTCACATCTCTCAAGCCGTTGAGTCGATAAAACCAAATCGTAGCCAGAAATCGGCAACAAACACGTCGTTTCTTCAAAGAGACCGTTCTCTAAAGGTTACTTTTTTTTTGTTGCTTAAATCAAGTCAATGACAGAAATAGAAAAACGTAATTTGCATTGCTCATCTTCTTACATTGCTGTCAGGACTCTGGCTTATAAAGTAAAAAAACACAACAAAAGCATATTCCCTGATCTATGTGCACTGTTTATACACACACACACACACACACACACACACACACACACACACACACACACACACACACACACACACACACACAC
>JAOPJO010000139.1:22494935-22509722 GCA_027123675.1 Molva macrophthalma | reverse complement strand
GCTAAGCCAGACAGAATGAACACTTGTTCCACCACCCTCTCTATTCCTTCAAGTAATCTATTACAATATAAAAAGCATATGTATTATTTATACATATCTATTTATTTACTTATAACTGTTTCCATTTCAGAATGCCACCAGCAAAGAAACGTCCAAGATTCAGTGTGCAGGATGTGATTGCTGCCAACCAAAAAGGAGAAAGCGATTTTGAGATGGAAACGGATGACAGTGACACTGATATGAGTGAAGAAGAGACAGATGAAGATGCCTGTGGACAAGAAAACCACCAACCCAATGACCGACCAGTCAGTGATTATGTGAACATCGAGCCCCAATCAAACAAACAGACCAAGCCCCGTGACAAGTATCGCTGGCTAAAAAAAGATTTTATCAGTCCCAGTACTGATTGTTCTGGTCCAGATATCACAGGTGATGTAATTTCCCTTCACACACCACTGGAGTACTTCCAGAAGTTTGTTTCAGAAGACATGATACAGGCTCTGGCAACCAACACTAATGAGTACAGCTTTCAAAAGAACGGAACATCCATAAACACCAACACAAAGGAAATTGAGAAACTGATTGGTATGTACCTGAAAATGGGCCTGGTACAAATGTCTGGAGTCCGTATGTACTGGGAGACAGACACACGGTACCCCCCTGTTTCTGATGTGATGCCACGCAACAGATTTCAATATCTGTTGGCATCATTACATTTTGTAGACAACCTGACAGTGTCAGAGATGGAAAAGACAGACAAACTCTGGAAACTCAGACCCTGGCTTGATGCATTCAGAGAGAAATGCCTGCAGGTGGTACCAGAAGAACACAACTATGTGGATGAGATGATGATTCCTTTCAAGGGGAAATCCAGTAGCATCAAACAATACATGCGAGGAAAGCCACACCCATGGGGTTTCAAAGTGTTGGTGAGAACCGGAATCTCTGGCATGATCTGTGACTTTGATGTGTACCAAGGCAGTGTCAATGGACAAAGAGACACTTCTGAACTTGGATCGTCAGGTGATGTTGTGATGAAGCTCGCCTCCAAATACAAGTTCCCCATGAAATCCAGACGCTGGTACGTGTACATCTTCTGGCACACCATCATCCTTGCTGTGATCAACGCCTGGCTCCTCTACAAGTGGGACTGCAAAGCTCTCAAGGTGCCAAAGCACGAGATCCTGAACAGGAGACAGTTTCAGGCACACCTAGCATCCTCTCTGATCCTGGTAAGAATGCATTTCTGCTATGTACTGTTTGTAATATTTTTTAAATATTTCACTGTAATATTTTGTACTTGTATCCTAATGTATTTTTGACATGTATCTAAATTGATTCTGTTCATATCAGGTGAACACAACTCCTCTGAAAACACCCAAGAGAGGACGAACGTCTTCAGGCAACAGGAGCCCAGCACCGACAGTGACATCAAGGAGCCCACCGAATGCTCAGAAGAGACCATCCTCCGGTGATGGGAGTCCACCAAACAGAGCACAATCCAAGAGATCACACCCAACACAGAATGTACGCAAGGACCTTATTGCGCATTTTCCAGTGAAGACAAAAAGAGGACGCTGCAGACACTGCGATAAAGGGTTCACAAACACACAATGCAGCAAATGTGACGTCCGCCTGTGCTTTACCGAGGACAGGAACTGTTTTTGGGACTACCATTGCACATGAACAAGTCTAAGTCAAGAAATGTAAACACTTGGATTAAGACAAATGTCCTTTTGCAAATACGTTTTTATCCTGTTTTTTATTATTATTATTATTTTTTTAAATAAATGACACTTCATAAAAATATGACTGATGTGTGATTATTATTCATGCTATATACTGATATGGGGCTAAGTAAGCAATCAATCCTGTAAATGAACCCTTGGTTGTTCAATATATTTATTCAGACAATGTGAGTAGAAATACAGAAATTCTGCTACCAACTAAGCCCAACATTGCAATATTACAACATTTCCTGAAAATTTACAAAAATGTGAAAACTTTAATTTCTACACCATAGGCCTCCTACAACAACATCTGAGAGGTCCAAAAAAAATTGCTAATGTTTTTCTATATTTGGGCTTTACAGGGTTAAGTAAGATCCATGGGTCGGACCAGACCATTTTTTTGTCATGGGCCCGACCAGACGCGATGACAACATCACACCCTCTCTAGTTGCTGCTTGTGGGAGTTAACCACATTGTCGATGGAAGTGCCTAAACCAAGAAATGAAATCCAACACTAGTCCTTGTGGTCCGCCAGTACTGAGTAAATGTCGATTGTCCAATCACATGGCCGAAAGCGTGCTACACTGCACATAAGCAGAGCTATTTAGAGAGAGAACCTCTGAAGAGCCTCTCTAAATGGCTCTGCACATAAGGTTAACTGAAGTTCAACTTTTGTCCCGCCCCTTCGAGGTGCAGCAATCTGTCTTGTTTCTGTCACGCCTTCGCCATGTACGCAAAAGGTGCCTGCAACCGTGTTGCTAGGTTGCGTTAATGTTGCATGTTCCTGGTGGTATTGCTTACATGCTGAAGTTGTCCGAGCATGTAGAGGCCTAAAGAGCAATTACAAGATCTTTATTTTAAATTGAATCAAAGCTTTGCTAGGTTAGCTGCAATCTCGGAAACCAACGGCGATTTAACTCTGGGGACAACAGGCAATATTTATGGGGTTTTGATGTAGCCGGATAATGGATATCTGGATGGTTGCACAAGTAGCTGAGTCAAACATCGATATATTTTGTTAACATTTGGTGTCATCTCTATAAACAGTTATCAAAGCTAATGATAAGCTAAATCGTCTTCAGACGATAGCCGATGGGTTCCGAGATCGTTGCTCTCCACACAGACCGTTTACCTGAATGCAACCGAAGCTCGCTGAAACCGGATTGGTCAATACTACTCTGACTAAAAGCGGAAACCAAAACGCTTCTGATACCAAACTCTTGTCCTGTTGCCTACAGATTCTCCATATGCAGATTGTTGTTGCCTACAGATTCTCCATTCATATGCAGATTGTAAGGCCTGTACATGTCTGAAATCTGACAAAAAAATACAGGTCATTCTTTCAACAATTAGCATAATGTTGTTCCTCTTATTTTAATATTGTGGTGGCTTTTCCATTACAGTTCGCTGATGTTAAAAATGCCAGAGTGCAGTGCACATGTTGTGAAAAGTCCCTAAAAGGCCTCTGCATGCATGGCCGACTGCAGTAAGCAACACTTACTGCAGGCTTCAGCTCTCCTGGCTTATCTTTGATTCAAATAAACATTGACATCTTGTAATTGCTCTACTTTTGAAAGGTTTGTTCACTTCAATATTGTACAAAACATAGAAGGTGTGTTCACCAGTTACTGTTAGAAAAAAGGGCTGACTTCATTTCCGATCTAGGAACGACAGATTTGCTGTATAGTTGGTTGATAAATCACCCTCTAGTGAGTGTACCTTGGGTGTAACGACACCGTGAGTAGGTAACGCAGAAGTAAACAATGAAAACTTTAAAACAGTGTTGCGTGGCGTGTTCGCCCAGGATCTGGACAAACAGCCCGCAGACAAACCGCGGGCTGTGTTGCCATGGACACAGCCCACAGCCATGTTGCTAGTTCGTGGTTATGTTGCAGACCTCTGATTTCAGTACCCCCGTGTATTACAGTCCTTTTAAGGACTTTCCACACTATGTTCACCTCACTCTGACCTCTCTAAGGACCAGTGAACTGTCACTCAAGCCATGCACCTGGTGAGACAAAGCCGCTAGATCATTAAAATAAGAGGAACAACATAGGCAAAATGCATAAAAAAAACTTGCATTAAACCCTCATCTCAGACAGCAGGCGCCATTAAACCTTACAAGTCCTGAAGTATTGTATGATCAGAAGAGGCCGTCGGAAAGTGGTGAGTATTAAGAAAAGCAAGGGAACTGTTTTATCCGATTTTTGATGTCATTATCATTAATTGAGGTGTTCTTAATGTTATCATCATACTGTGTGGCTTTTCTCAGTCTCTTTACTGAACTGTCTCTACTGTCTTTGTTGAAACATATAATTATTGATATGAGACACATATAAATAATTAGTCATATAATTATATAATGCCTGTAATATTAATAATACTAAACCACTTCTAAATCACAGTAATATACTAGTTATACTATTTTTTCGGTCAGCAACAGTATTTGATAAATATTATTGCAAAGGTAAATGATCAAATGATGGCAATAATTCATCTTTATTTTATACTGTAGTAAAGACCAGCTTTATCCATATGTTTAATGGAAGATATTTAGCTTTTTGCTGTATTTAAAATTTGGTACCTTTAAAAAATATATATTTTAAGAAGTGTGCACTGTGCAGTGTATGTTTTGTTGAAGTGAACTTGGATGTGTTTGTAGCTGGTCAGATGATTTCTCATTGATTCAGTTTTAATTTCTTCCTTTGTAGTGTGGATGGAGTTGATTCTCAGCTCCACGATACGATAACGACCAGGCTGACCTGATCGGTATCCCTTCACAGAAGACCATGGCCATAGAGGGATACTGGTGTCCATGGTTTCCAAAATATGTTTCTCTTTTACTTCTTTCTTCCGTGCTTCATTTGAACCCATCACATGCTTACTCAATACCAAACTGCATAGTACTGTTTTCTGACCATACCGAGGATGATATCAGGGTGGACTGCTCCTACTATCAAATGACTTCTGTACCAGCTGGCCTCCCCCGAGGTCTAGTGTGGTTAAACATCGGTGAAAATCGAATCAAAAGAATTAGCAAGCATGACTTCAGGTATTTCTCCAACCTTACAGTGTTACACATCCACCAGAACCATATTGCTCATATTGAAGACAGGTCTTTAGTCCATCTGGTAGGGCTGAGGGAACTGTACTTGCAAGATAACAAACTGACCAAGCTTCCAAACCACCTCTTCCATGGGATGTTGAGGCTGTCAGTGCTGGACCTCAGTAGAAACAATATCCTGCTCATCTCTCCTTCTGCCTTTGAGTTAACGTCCAGCTTGCGAACGGTCAAACTAGAAGTGAACCAGCTTAATCGAATAGCTAACATTTTGCCCATCTTCCAACTACCACACATTCAGGAAATACACATTGGTGGTAACAACTTATCCTCTTTTGACTCAAAACATCTGCCCCTCAACATGTCCTCACCTGTTATGGTGTTAAATATATCGTTTAATCCTTTAGAAGTGTTTAGCATCACAACAGGCTTCTTTGTGGCTCTTGAGGAGATCGATCTTTCGGGTTGTGGAAAAGATGTTATGCATGTGGACATTCCTGACCCATCTTTTCTCAAGAGTATAACTCATATTCATTTTCATAATACTAGTGTCTCTTTCGAAGGCATTGGTGAGCTCCTAGAGAGTCTTAAGTCCCTATCCTATCTACAGCTCTCTAATATGGAGAGATGGATCAACAGCAGTCTCCTCAAAACAGCCTGCAGAACCCCCTCTCTGAGGACACTGGACCTCCATTTGAACTCTTTGGGCGGTGTCGGTGAACTGCCCCAGTGTCCCCAGCTGACCGAGTTGGACTTATCTAACAACAACATTAATGATCTCTCTAGTCAATCAGTGCAAACAATGAAGCGACTAAGACGTCTTAGTTTGCGGAACAACGTCTTCCAAAATGTGCCGGTGGTTGTAAACAGTCTTTCCTCACTGGAAATCCTAGACCTGAGTTCCAATGACATTTTTAAGTTAGGCTGCTCAGATTTTGTTAACCTAACAAGCCTCAAAGAACTATATCTCCATTCCAATCACATTAAGAAATTAAAGAGGTGTGTTTTTCAAAATCAAAATGATCTGAAAGTTCTGCTTATAAATTCAAATATGATTTTGGAACTGGGAGGAGTTTTCGAAACCAGACTTGAGAAACTAGAATTCATTGATATGACTGGGAACAAAATAGATGATTATTCAACGGGAAGTTTTAAAGGTTTGGAATCCTTACGTCATATGGATATGGATCACCTCAATACTTACGTAAATGTCTTTGACGGATTGCGCAACCTTCAAAGTCTTAGCTTGTATTTGCCATTCGTTATGATTCATTTCAAAGGACTGCATGAGTTAAGAAATCTTACAATATATATGGAGATTGAAGCAGAGGGCTTCAATGTTACACATGCAAAGAAGTACAAAGGCTTAATGGAATTACCTTCTGTGAGGAACCTTACAATAATATGCAAAAGTTTACACTTCGAATTTGCTTTTGATATGCCTTCGTATTATTTGCACAAAATGAGACATTTAGAGCATTTCACAGCGGTGAATTTCTATATCGAGGAGCCAGATTTGGACACTTTTATGAACGCACATCATTTGAAAAGCCTTACCATAAGGGAAAGTTTTCTGCCAGGCATGAGCCCTGAGCATTTCCAAGCCATGTCTAATCTGGAGGTTCTGGACCTGTCCATTAACGCCATCAAGACTTTGGATTTCCTGGTCGAGGCCAATCTGACCAGTCTCAGATGTTTGATCCTCAGTCAGAACGATTTGACAGTGCTCAACGAGTCGGTCTTTCAATCCCTCCCGGCCCTTACCCATCTATATCTTTCCGACAACCCTCTGATCTGTGACTGCTCCAACTCTGGCTTCCTGCTGTGGGCACTGAGCAGCGATCGGACGCAGCTCGTCAAAGGCTACCATCAGCCGTGCACGTACCCAGTTAGCGAAAAGGGAACCATGTTCCTCGACTTTGACATGCGCTCCTGCTGGATGGACACAAACTTCATCTGCTTCATTTCCACCACTTCCATAGTACTGTTCACTTTACTCGCTTCCTTCAGCTACCACTTCCTGCGCTGGCGGCTGGTATATGCCTACTACCTCCTCATGGCCTTGCTGTACGACGTGAGAGAGAGGAAGAAAAACGAGCAGTACCGCTACGATGCTTTCATCTCCTACAACGTCCAGGATGAAGAGTGGGTCCACAGGGAGATGCTTCCTGCCCTGGAGGACAAGAGAGGCTGGACGCTCTGCCTGCACCACCGAGACTTCCAGCCAGGTAGGGCTGCCTCTCTGTCTGTCTGCGTCACTGCCTGTCCCTTCTGTTGTCTGTTAATGTTGAATAGTAGAAATACTGGTCAAATTTATTCCCATTGCCCTGACAGATGATTCTGGTGTTCTTTAACAAAGTTCGAATGCATAGCTGTATTTGTGTGATTGTATGTCAAAGCATACAATCCAAATGCATATTGTTGTTCCATATAGTAGTTCCCTTTTCAGTCTTCAAACTTGCCCATGAAATACAGATAAAACAGACATGGCATGGATAGGTATGCATGTATACTTTTGAAAAATAGTCCCAGAAAAACGTTAATGTGGCCCCACTTCTTCTAGTGTGGCGGCCCACAGTTCGGAAACCACTAAGTAAACTTTTTACAAACACTCCTCATGTCAAGAGAATTGCGTTCATGGACCAACCGTTAACTCCACAGGTAAACCCATCATCGAGAACATCACAGAGGCAATCTACAGCAGCAGGAAGACCATCTGTGTGATCAGCAGACACTACCTGGAGAGTGAGTGGTGCTCCCGAGAGATTCAGATGGCCAGGTGTGGACCAGAGCGACCTTCTCACTTTTATATAATCAAAGACACCATGAAGCAAACATTAACTTTTTACCTTTGATGGCTCCTTTTCTAGATCATAAGACAACTCTTTATTAATCCTCTGAGGTAAATTCAGGCATTACACCAGCAAATGACTAGCCTAACATCGCCAGACCAATTCTCAAATGCGTATTAATCCGGAACCTCTCAGTACATTTTTGATTTTCGAGGGGCGTTATCAACGGGCGCAGACCAAAATTAATCTGGACGCATTTGGATAGACCCACAAACGTGTGACACATCAGTGGCAGCCATCTTGGCTGTTTATGAAAGCGACTCAGTGGCGCTCCCATAGGGTGCTCCTCTGTACAGTCATCGTACCCACCCCATATTAGATAAACGGTTGTCCGACCCGGGCAAGGTCTGCTGGAAATCTGTCTGACCGGGAGGGGGGCCAGACACATATGCCAGAGCAAATGAAACATGAGCTGGCAGATTCATCTGGTTCCCAGGCTGGCAAATTACAGAAAGAAACACAAATCAAGGCATATCATATTATGACGCCAAACAGTTGTATCTTGATATTTTACGTCCAAATCTGTTTGATTTGTTTTGAAAAATGTTTTGCTCTTACAATCTAACTTGTGGAAACTTGGAGGTAAAATAAGCATGTAATTTTAAAGAGCTTGAACCAGTGCATTGTGTCCCCAGCTTCCGCCTGTTTGATGAGAAGAAAGATGTGTTGATCCTGCTCTTCATGGAAGACCTCATGGACCACCAGCTCTCCCCTTACTACCGCATGAGGAAGCTGGTGAAGAAGAGCACGTATCTGAGCTGGCCACAGGCCGGCCAGAACATCGACATCTTCTGGCAAAACGTACACAGAGCTCTGGAGAAGGACCAGCCATAGGGGACCGCATTAATGAAGGCGACAACATGCACTTCCGAGCCTATACTATAGAGGCCGTTAGAGTCGCGTTCACATACAGTGGTTTTCTGTGTGTAGGTATTTCATGAAACCGTTAGGATTGCAGATACAGATTAAACTGGCATATCCACATGGTATATGTATAATGTACAACATCAACATAAGGTTCAATTCGCAGTATGTCTGATTGCTTTTTATGCTCATCCTTTGTATATGATATCATTGTATGGTAGACCTGCATTATAACCTCTTAAAATAAACTGTTTTTGCAAACACTGCTGTAGTATTATAGATGATAACTAAGTAACATTAAAAAACGTTTTCTAAGATTCTATTATTGGTCTAAAAAAGGGTTTGTATGAAAATATATTGTTTATTCCATCATTAAGCAGTGTCTGCTCTCTTGGAAATGGGATAAGGTTCGGAGTCCTAAAGTTCCCACTTACTGTGAACGTAGCATGAAATCCAGTTCATCCAATGCATTACGGTGGCGTCTTTTCAACTATGAAACAGATGTTGAAATAAACTGGGTTAGTATCAAAATTATTGTAATTACTAAGAATATCAGAACAATTGAAAGGCCGTTTATACCACCGATGGTAAGTATTAGATGACAAGTTTGTTGGTCACAATCTATGATTATATTTCGTTATTTTTTTTAGTGCGTATATGTTATTAGTCCGTATTACCAAAGATTGACTAATGGTAAACAACGGTCTACCTGATCAATTATAGGGTTAGTATTGTTTTGCAAATAGTGTACGGTAACCTCCATTTGTAATACAATAATGTATTACCTTATTTAAGGGATATGCATCATAATGCAGTCTATAGTACACTGCCTTTTCTAATATTTAATATGTTCCTTCTATTTTTTAGTGGCACTGGAGTGTGCGCTTGCGTTGAAAAACGGCCTACGTACAATGTGTAACATTTGGGCGCAAGAAATGTTTCGGAATCGAGTCTCACCGTGGAGACTCGGGTGATGCCCACTCGTACGGCGTGATCACAGGACTACTGTACCCGAACAGCACTGAATGGTAGCAGCTACGGGTGCGGACCGAGACCGTAGGGTACCCCAACCCGGAGGATTTCGGATCGTGGAAGAAAACGCTTATAAACTGTGTATCCTTCCAGTTGGAAGGCAATCTCCAAACAAACATCCAGCTAACTTTAAGTTATACATTTGTCGCGGCCGTTTTATTGCGTTTTTTTCCTCTTCTACCAGCACCAACAAACATTGTGCAGGTGTAAGTAGGGGGCGGTTTATAGGCCAATCTTATTGAGACCCTTTTTTGACGCTGACGTGTTTCAGTGTGCCATGCCAAACCTGCAGTGTCAGATGCCATTTTACTGCGTCGGAAATTCCAATATATTGGGCCCGTCATCTCACTAGAAGTTGGTCACAAAGTAGTACACAACTGGTGCGGTGGTGAGCTACATTGTCAGATGCATTGTGCACTATTCGTGCTGAAGCTTATGGGTCCTGCGTACTCAAGCTCCCGGCTCCCACACAAAAAGGTGTGCTGCGGGGGTACACTGCACTGTCTGACCGCCTCACATCTGGATCGTCCGTCTACAGTCATCTGAGGCCTTGTTTGATCGTGAGGTCCTTGGAGTTGTGCGTTTAGGATCATTTCGCTGTGATCGCTTTCAGAGGATTTCGTGTTATTCAAACCGGTGTTATTATCTCGCCACGATTCGTCGGGTTTTATCGACTCAGAATCCCTTGTTCATAGCTTAAGTGACTATATAGAAATATATCCTAGGTACAAGCTTATCGGCCGTGGAGTTCCCGTATTATTATTTTGTGCATTTTTAAAGGCCACGTTAGGGTGACATTGCATTCTCTTTCTCTTTCCACCACTGTCGTTTTAATTCGTCGACCAGATACAAAAAAAGTGAAAGTGGAGGATTGTCCGTCGCACGCATTAAAGCACCGGGATTTCAGCGTCTGGCTGGCGTTCCCCCCCACCCATCCCGCGGTGACGGTTATGGGTCGGAAGCGGTGTGTCGGTGCAGATTGTTCCAAGATGGCGGCCGGGTGCTGCGGGGTGAAGAAGCAGAAGCTGTCGGGATCCCCCGGGTCGGGGGGTCCTGGCGGGGTGGGGGCGGGGAGTGGGGTGACGGGAACCGGACACTGTGGGACAGACTTGGGGATTGGTTCCTCCACCGCCGCCACCACCACTGTTGCAGCGGGGACCGTGGGCAGAGTCAACGGCCTGGGGGGACCGGGGGGAAACGTTAACAATTGTAGTAGTGGTAGTGGTGGTGGTGGTGGTGGTAGTAGTAGTAGCAGTACAGCCGCGCTGTCCCCTACCCCGGCCGGCTACAATTCGTCCGGCCTCTCCCCGAATCTGAGCCCGGGACCCGGCTCAGGAAGCGGCGTGAGGAAGATGGTGGTGTCCGCGGAGATGTGCTGCTTCTGTTTCGATGTGCTTTATTGTCATCTGTACGGATACCAACCTCCGAGGACTCCCAGGTTTACAAACGATCCCTAGTGAGTCTCGTCCCTTTGTTTTACACCCCGACCGGTGGAGAGTTTGCAGGGTTGTATAGTTACGGTGACATTCGTGTGTTCGTTCATGCCATTCGGTCGAGTTATAGTCGAGCAATGGATCGACCTTAATTAATGCACCTTGACAACTTTTAATTTGACATTTAAAACTAATAATCACTTGGCGTCCAGGCTGCAGGCCTGCTCAACTAGGTTCCCCTGCACGGACTGCCCTCTATCTTCTTGTTTTTTGGCATATTATTATTCATTCGGATCCATGACAACTCTAAACAGTTATTGCACATAGTAATATCCGGTTTTTATGTGTTAAATGTGCTTTGGAAAACAACTTTGGGTTAATTTGAAGTGCGGTAATATTTTATATTTAGCGTTAAGCCTCCTCGCTATTAGCGTGGTTGCTAGCATTGATTTTAGCCTTGGAGTTCAAACCGAACGAGTGGCCAAGTAGTTTACTAAAACACCCACGAAGACTATGAAAATGAATATTAAGTCGAAAAGTAGTTAATGAAAGTAGTTTCCAATAGTTAAAGACCCAAATCTTTGATAAAACTCACGACTGCCTCTTAATGGGGGGCTACTGACTGTTAGCTGTGTCGGCTAACAAGCACACGACAAGCCCACCAGCTTTTAATAGACCTGCCGTCTGAAGCTCTCGCAGACATTCGTTTATCACGTTTCTAGTCGCGTTTGAAAAGAACAATTATACGTTTTAATGATTATAGTTGGCTGTGTTCAAAGAGCCCATATTGAGGTTCAAACAACAAAGAAAAAACTGCATACATTGCCCATGCCAAGGCATTTGGGTTTAAATTAACAGTTAATTTATCAAGTTGCTTTACAAAAATGTATGAATACTTATGCCTGTGATTACACCATTAAAAAGTCAGTTTTCATTGTTTTATTCGGTTAATCAATTTGGATTTTAACTTCTTGTGTACAATTGTAGATGTATAGGGCGCCCTCTATTGACCGTTGTAACCGACACCTAATGTTGGCAGAATGTGTTATTTTGTAACATACACGTAAAACTCAATTTACTAAGATCTGTGGTGTTAATAAATGCGCGAGTAAATTTGAACATTTTATTTAATGCTGCATTGTAGTAAATTAAAGATTCACAGGAGTGCACCTATTTGTTTAAATTATATAAATGTCTTATGGTAATGTATGGCAAACGAGAAGGCCACCTCTACTAAATGATTAGAGATTAACATCAAGGAACACAAAAAGAAGCCAGTTTGAGTCCTTATAATGATACATTGCATGTAGTGCATTTTATTGGCCTTTAAGTTTTACAGCCAAGAGATTAGGACATTTGGGGTCCCTATAGTTTACATGTTACCCGTCAAATAATGAAATGTTTGACAGGATATTTAACTGCCAATAAAGAAAACAGTCATTGTTGACATAGCTTCAGCTCAGAGGGAAACTGGATATCATTTTGGTAGCTAAGTGCACGAGGTTCATCTGAATGAGAACATACAAGACAATCTGATTACCTTAAAGTAATAACACAGTAGAGACAGGAAAAATATGTTTATATGTAAACATGGTACTGCAAGTAACATAGCCTGTTCCTTTAAGAGATCCCTGAGATGGAAAAAATTGATTAAAGCATTAACTGTCATTGTTTGACAATGCCAACAACTGGGACATCTCTTATCAAGCGTGTGGTAACGAGATTAACTAAAGGCTATCAAATCATTTTCAGTTCAAGTTAAAATATTCATCATGTTTGGCTGTGAACTATGACCTTTACTGTTTCAGGTGGCGCTGGGTTAATGTGTCTTTCTCTATCTTTGCAGTCCACTGTTTGTCACTTGGAAAATAGGCAGAGACAAGCGGTTGAGGGGTTGTATTGGTACGTTCTCGGCCATGAATCTGCACTCAGGACTCAGGGAGTACACCCTTACTAGGTAAGCACCCGTACACAAACCCACCACATGGGGTCCCGACCCAAAGTTTGAGAGACACCCGAGTATCTAGGCAAGATCAGCCTGCCAGTTGGTTACAGTCCACTGGGCGGGCAGGTGGGTCGATCCATCATACATCCGAGTTGACGCTCCCAGTTGTGATGTCACAAGCAGGTCGATTTTGAAGCGGCTTGTAAGGGCTAAAATAGGGGCTGTAAAAGTATTACTGATCATTCAAGTGACTTGGAGACGAGCTAAATGTGAAAAATATTAATGTAATAATAATAATAATGTTTGGCCCTTGCTCGATTCTTGCCGGCCCTTAAAAGTGCCCCTACCAAGCGGTGTGACGTTGAGGTCATTAAAGGCCGGTTTGAAGCCATTTGTGACATCAAAGGTCAGCGACCCCATTTCAAACACGATGCACAGTGCGCACTCTTAGCCCTCGTGATTGTCACAAACTACTTTTGAACTACTTGCTTGACTGATTAATGAACGTCAGCACCTGGTGGTAAAGAAGGGCACCGTGTGGCGATGCGTCGACCCTCAACCTTTGACCCCGTGTGTGTGCGTGTGTGTGCGTGTGTGTGCGCAGTGCCCTTAAAGACAGCCGCTTCCCGCCCATGACGAGGGACGAGCTGGCCCGCCTCTTCTGCTCAGTGTCTCTGCTCACCAACTTCGAGGATGTCGGGGATTACCTCGACTGGGAGGTAAGCGTCGACCTGGCCCGGCTTTGACGCCTGACGCGTGAAAAGGATCCCAGATTGGCGGTTTTGCGTTTCGCTTGACGTCTTTTGCCTCCTGACTCTAGGTGGGCGTTCACGGCATTAGGATAGAATTTTTCAATGAAAAAGGATCAAAACGAACTGCCACCTATTTACCAGAGGTTGCAAAGGAACAAGGTGAGTATCTGTTGTCTATAACGCTATGGATGCCATATATGGACTGTTTATATTTCTCACAAAGGAGGTTATGAAGAACTCCTCAATGAAATGTTTTTTTATTTCTCCACAGGTTGGGACCACATTCAGACCATTGATTCCTTACTTAGGAAGGGAGGTTATAAAGCTCCCATTACCAATGACTTCAGGAAGACCATTAAGTTAACCAGGTGAGGCCCAGCGTCACTAGAACCGTCTAGGATTAACTGCTACACAGGAACCGCGTGTTTGGATACACACTGAATCGACTACAACAAACCAATCAACCAAATCACTAGGTATTGGAGGCGATGGACTTTGAATGATATGTTGTACTGTTACCACTGTCAGTTCAGCACATTCCAGAGGCATTCTGGGGTCTGTAGTCTGTAAATAAAACCAGCCGTGGGTGTCAAGTGCCAATTCATCAAAATGTTAATTCTGTCTGGCGTGTGTTGCCGGTGACAGTGTTTTGGAAATATGCAATGCGTAGCATTCAAGTGTCTCGATTTCAAATAAAACCCCAGATGGCAAAATCCTCGTCACGGTGGAACCCGGCACGGAGCGGGTAGAGCGCACCCTGCACTTTACTGGCGCGCCGGACGGGCCACTGGTCTACTTGCCAGTGAAAGTATCGCCCGAGTCTGCTCTGCTTGCAACAAAGGCACCTCACATCCATGGTTAAAAGCCCCTTTACGCGGCGAGGCAGCAGTGCACTCTTAGTTCAAGGTTCAAGGGTTTCTCTGTGGTAAGAAGGCTCTGCGGGGGGGGGCGTGTCTACGCGGGGTCTGGGCGCATTGTAAGCACACGCAGGGCTGTCGCGCCGGCCTACATCGGCCGTCTCTGTTAACGCGTGTCCCGTGTCGCCGTGGGGGGGGGGGGGGGGGGGGGGGGGGGGGGGGGGGGGGGGGGGGGGGGGGGGGGGGGGGGGGGGGGGGGGG
>JAOPJO010000139.1:22418334-22429554 GCA_027123675.1 Molva macrophthalma | reverse complement strand
ACACACACACACACACACACACACACACACACACACACACACACACACACACACACACACACACACACACAGCTGGACTATGTCGGAGAGAGAACAGAGGGAACTTTTCTCTAGGTACTGGTGGAGGACTGGGGCGCTGGCAGCTTTGACAAACTGGGGCGTACCGTGGCCGTCTGGACCCCCGCCTACGGGGCGAGGGAGGACGTTTTGGGGGCGAGTACTGGGCGGTTGAACGGGCCGAGCTGCAAAAAGGAAGATTAAATAACGACATGCCCTGATGTTGTCCTCTTTTAAGTGAAGTTATTTCAAAACAATGCAGCTATGAGCCAATGATGAGTGTGGCAAATATTTCAGCAACAAAGCACATTTCTATCTTGATTATTTATCATTTCTATCTCTTATTTAATACTGTAATGTCGATGAAAATGTATACTTTGTGCTTGTATTGACTTTCACGTCACTTAAATGTGCCTTCTGACCTGTTATATAATATATAATTGACTTGTATTCATAGAAAATGCACACCGGGTAAAGAATGTGAAAACAAACTAAATGTTTTACGAATGTCTGAATGTTCAAAGGTCAGGAAGACGCATGACAGATAACATGTTAGAAAGGACAGTCCTCTGTAGAGCGCAGCTTCAGGGACTGCTGAGAAAGCCCCAGATCCATTTTTGTAGATGAAGGTCGTGCAGGTGATCTCAACTGATCTCAACCGATAAAGCTGTGATTTTGTGCTCCACATTTGGATGCACAGCCAGTTCCAAAGACTTGGTGTCATTTTATCGTTAATGTCGCCTTCCTTTGATATCTTCCTTTGATACCTTGATATCTAACCCTAACCCTATCTTAATTTACGCAAATGATCAGCGGTTTGTTCACAATCTCCGCTGTCCAGCTGGTTGAGGAAATCTTTAGAATCTATAAATGATGCATAGGATGGTAACACATACACTTGTTACAGTCCTCCTTCTCGCTCGGAATTAGTGTGAAAACTCCATGACTCACAATGTTCTTACTGGTGAAATGGTTTTACTGCGCTTTCAGGGTAGCCTATGGGTACTAAGTGCTATGCTACGAGTGGGATATATAAAAATCATTACTACCATGTTTACCCATGCAGGTAATTCATGTCTTTCTCTGGGAACATTTAAGACAGTAGAGAAATCTCAGTCCTACAACACAGCACAAACAATGTCATCTGGTCTCCTTCTGGTGTTCTGTTGGAAGACTCCTAAACTGACGAGATGTAAACCACTGGAATATTCTTCAGGAGCGATCATCGTTACGCTATAATGACTTGAGATGCTCCACTCTTCATAATCAATAAAGCTATGGCTACAGCAATACTTTTCGAATCACCACCAAATCCATTCAATGTACTGATGATCCGTCCTGATTTATATTCCTATTTATCAGAACCAAACCGCCGCTTGCGTTTCCTCATAACGCTGACCTCAAACCTTTCCCCCCCTTTCCTTCAGCGTGGTCTGAATTGTTTGAAGAGTGGCTGTCCAGCCACCCACGGCTGAATCACCCCAGTGGGATGGTATTTTTCTCTTACCCCACCCGGTCGGAGGTTTAAAAATGGCAAGGCAATCAAAACTTGAGCAGGTCGAGAGAATGATTTAAAAAAGGTTAAAGCTGCTGTAGGTAAGATTTAAGAGCTATAATTTGAGTGCAATTTGTTAGAAATGCCATGGCCATTTGTCACCTATTTGTGAGTGAAATGCTCTGTGAATATCTGCTCTGGTTGAGTGTGCCTCTATATGAGCCAATATAGATTTAGACTTGTTTGTGACCTATCAGGGCATCTCTTCCATGATTGGTTCAGTTTGGGATATCCATTTTGTCTGTCACATGTGAACACACAGCCTTATCATAGCTCCACCACAGATGTGGTGGAGGGAGCAGAGAGGGAGGCCACGTTTTCTGGGGTGCATCTTCAAATATTGCTCTCTGACATACAACAGTATTTTATTAATCCCAGCTGGTAAATTCAGTTGACAGAAAATGTATCTTCATAGAATGAGTCAGTCGGTAGGAAGACAGACAGAAAGAGGAAGAGTTAGAGGGAGAAATAGAACTCACCATGTCTGTGTCGGACACCGGTCCAAAACTGGTGACGTAGATGTTGGTCCTCACCTCCGTCACGCTCTCTGATGGCACCAGAGAGGGAAAAATGACAGGTGGGTTGGAGTCAGGAAACATCCGCAGCAGTTCACTTTTTAAACACAAAACCAACAAGACGTGGCTAACCTTGCTCACTTGGACGTAAGCAGAAAAAATATTTTATTTGCATCATTCATTGAGCGACTTACAAGCAAAGCTGAGAACTTTTTCGAAGGATACAATCAATATGAGAGCAACTGTGGGTTAAGTGCTGCCGGACAGACCGCATTTTCAAACACAACCAGCTGACTTGGATGTAGGACTCCAGTCGGGCATTGTTGCTGTATTTTTGTTAGACATTTCTCTTGTGCTCATAGGTCAACATTGTACGTAAACAGAACCTGCAGAACACAAGTGAAAAGCACAGCGTTGTGCTCCTATAACAACACGTCACAACAAAGGCAGCGGATCAGATAAGATGAGGTGCTCCCACAGGAGTCCTCAACAGCTCTCTGACGGCCGTGAAGGACTTTGTGTGTAGACTGTGATCGATATCCTCAAACAAACAAGAACACGAGAAAAAACCTAACGAACCCACACATCTTGAAGGACCTTTCGTTCCCCAGGGAGAGAGAGAGAGAGCGCGTTGTTTTACTTGATATAAATTTCACAGGGACAGCTTTTCTCTTTTCCCGTCTCGTGATAGCGGTCACGGCTGCAACGTGACAAGCGAGCGGGGGGGGGGGATCCTGCTGCAGCTACGGCACAGGGTGGTGTTGGCTGACCTGTGACGGTGTAGCGACTGCTCCACCACTCAGCAAGTTGCCCTGCGAGAGATGGCGTCTTGACGACAGCGAGCGCTAATTGGAGCTCTCCCATTGGCCAGCCGGCTCGGAACACCCAGGGGCCACACAGGCTCATGAGTGAGGGCCAGAATTCTAGCTGTTATAGAACGGCCTCCAGTTCTTATCAGAAGATATGCATGCTGGTGGAGCTCCCTGCTCTAATATCATTATCCATGATGGCACAGGTTGGAGGAAAGGGTCTTAAATCATGAAATAGCTTTCTCAAAAGGTTTCTGTTTTTTATCCAAACCCCCCTGCCCTCATATAAGTTTAATAGTATATTATTATTGCTACTTAAAGGCTGCATTTTAATTTATGACAATTAATATTGCACAGGTTGAGGAAAAGTATGTTTGTGTAAAATAGCTATCTGGCACTATAAACCCAAATAAACCGAATTTCAAATAAAACCCAAATGAGTCCTGTAGTGCCGTCAATGCAGAATGAATATTTAATCTGCTAACAAGGGATCTACTTATTAAAGGGATATTAATACTGCAGTAGGTCGATAAAAAACAAGCGAATAAGAGACCACTCATTACAGGGGAAGGCGATTTAAGTTCAATAGTCCTGATTAACGTCGACTGGGAAAAGCAGAACGAAAACAAAAGGCGAGCAGCGGTCAGCGGATTTATTCAGCTGCAGAGGACGATCCTGAAATAGATTTGAAATTAAATAACTAGGCCTGTTCAACGGAATTAGTTCCGAGTGTTCTTTCGAATACTTTGTTGAAGAGCTGAATAATTTGGCAGTTGATGTATGATGTGGAAATGTGTTAATTTCATGGATTTACAAAAACACATAACAGTGTAGCAACGCTCATGCCAAACTCCAGCTAGGTGGCTTTTACTGGGCTCCTCCAGACGGGGACACAGGGCGGTGGTGTTGAAAGCCGGTTTACTGTAGAGTCTGCAGACAATGATACATGAATATGGTGATCGATGCTGCCTTGTAGGAGATCTCCTGTGTGTGTGTGTGGAGATGGCTGGTTTATCCCGTTGCACATTGATTGCTTGATGTGCAACAGGTGTGCAGCCTCACCCATGCCCCAGAGTCCAATCAGTCTGACTCGGGACAGGTGAGGCTTGCTTACACCTGCCATCACACACACTTCACAAACAGATGAACAAATGCTGGGGTTTCATAAGGAATAATCAATTGTTTTCCTGTTGTCTAAATGGCGATTTTGAACTCTCCTTTTGGAAATCACATGTGGGTCTCTTCTTCCTGGATGTATGATTGTCAGATTGACTCTCCAGTCATCTCCCCACCACCCCAGTGTTCGTCCACCATCTGGCAGGAAACCCCTTGTGATGCCACAAATTGGTCGATTTGAAATGTCTCGTCAACCTTATTGACCTCACACCTGCTGGTAAAATAGGGTCCCTTTAACCTATGACCTTCACATTGGATAACAGAAAAAGCATTCTCAGCGAACATCTGTAAGAAAAAAAGCTCTCAAAAACAGTAAAGAATACTAAGTACTAACAAAAAGGACGGCAGAAGAGAAGCAGCAGGCATGTCTCGGTACGGTCTAGCCAGGGACTACATTAACAAACACATCAGCAGCAGAGAGGACCAGACATCATTTCAGCAATCATCGTGCTTCCCCCGCAAGAATGCAAACAGCAACGCGTCTGGTGAAGGAGGAAAAATGAAGTAGTTGCCAAGTCAAGTCACAGAGAAAAACCCCTGCAACAACTTGTTATTCTTGTGAGTAGAAATACATTATTCATCTAAAGCGCTTGCTCCAGATATGGCTCCTGTACTTCTGGGAGACATCCAATATTTTTATTTAGCAGTCAAATCAGTATGCATTATTAACGACGGAATGAATATTCTGTCGTAATAAGCACGCCGCCGTCATGCCAAGGTGGTTCAGTACGGCGGGGAAGAGGCCGTTACCTGTGGGACGGGGAGCGCGCCGGGACATCAGCGTTGATATGGAGTTTTGTGTTTGGAATGTAGAGAAACAAAGATATTGAACAATAGGCGACGTTCCGGGAAACTACTGCAAAAGGTTTTAAAACAGCCCAGCGCTGGAGGCTCTGAGGTTGGACATCGTCCCTCCACAGCTGGGTGACTTGGCTCCGGTAGGAGATGCGTCTGAAGTCTGACTTTGTGCCAAAAGGGAAAGAGTTAGCGAGTGAGGCGCCAGGGGGAGGAGTGGGGGGCGGCGGCGAGGAGGAGCTGCTCGGAGAGAGATGATAGGATGGGCACATGCTACTTTTCATCTCTTTGTAAGATCGATCTAGGCTGCGACCCATTATTTACGACGCCTCGCATATCCATTGTTTGCCAGAATGAAACCCTTCAGGACTGAGAAAGCAGAAGAAAAAAAAGAGTTTGTGCCAGGCAGGCGTTACAAAGGAGGGGAAACGGTAGTTTGCTCTTTGCCTGCCTTTTACGCGCGATGAAGCGCGTAATGCGAGTTCACTTAAAACAGCCACGGCAGCAAACACAAAGGAAGTCGACGGCTAGGTTTCCAGCTGTGGTTAAGGTTAGGGTTTAAGGTTTGTTAGATATAATATGAGAAACATCAACTGAGGAACAGCTCTGCTTTTAGGATGACCTCATGTTCCAAAGTAGACCTCAGCGGTAAAAATAGAAGTGCTTGTTGTTTTATGACTTGCAAAACAGTTTGCCCTCCCCAGTTAAAATGAGCAAATGATTGGGTCTTCACAATGAAAGTATGAAAGTAATGGCAGGTAATATTGTCAAGCTGTAAAATGCTTGTCAATACTGATGATTTATTAATTATGTTGATTATGATGATGAGATTTTAGAAATGTTCGCAAAAGAAACAAAAATGGAAGGGAACATTGAGCAGACGGTGTTGTTGGTATAATAATGCTAATATAATTATAATAATTATACAATAGTACTCAATGATATTCCATAGGGAGATAGGTATTTTACTAAGTATTGCCAGTAAACTATTTGATAAATAAAAACAGTATAGGGTCTCAAAATGCACTGCAATTGAATGATTGGACGATGGAAAGAACTAGATCGCTCTGCATGCTTCAAACTGTAACCTAATCTGCAAAACGGAATGGCTGAGGGATCACACTTTAAGTGGTGGGTTATTATTTAAAAGAAAAAACTTTCAGAGAAAGACGTCTAAATGTTTTAAGTCTCTAAGCCAGTATTTGGGTAGGATGATTCTGTTTTGAAAACACATCAGCTGAACAAAAGGAATGCTGATGCATTTAGATCTTAACTCTGCCTGGAGATCGATGGAGCATTGTACTGCAGTCTAAGTTTGCATGGAGCAGGGAGACAGGGTTTGGATTGGACGTAGCTCAGACGCTGAATTCTGATGGATTCACTAGAACTGATAAAGTGTTTGTTGATCGGACGTCTGGCTCAGACGCTGAAGTCTGATTGGTTCACGAGAACAGGTAGAGCGGTTGTTGATTGGCCATCTGTGCTGAGACGCTTAATTCTGATTGGTTTACCAGAACAGGTAGAAGAAGTTAATTGGACGTCTAGCTCAGCCTCTGAATTTTGATTGGCTCACTAGACCAGGTGGTTGGATTGGAGGTGTGGCTCACCTCCGAGGCCGGGGCGGAGCCGGTTGTCGTATCCGTCCAGCAGTCTGTCCAGGATGCGGGTGAAGATGGTGATGTTGTCTTTGCTGTCATCGGGCAGAGGCTCTCGATGTCCCGTCACCGCGCTGAAACGCAAAATGGCTGAGTATTACACACAGTCACATTATGTATTATTAATGTGTGAGATTGAGCTAGTAGGCGGGAGACGTTCTGTCCACTCTAACTGGCTGTGCAACTGTGTGACGCTAACTAGCATAGCTCGGCTGGCTGGGGGGCGTGAGTGGGAGGGGTTTAGGGTGAGTGGGAGGGGTTTAGGGTGAGTGGGAGGGGTTTAGGGAGTATCCATATTAAGATTCTTGTAAACAAAGACAGGTGCGGGCTGGCCAGCATTTTTTATTTGTAGAATATAATAGGTATAGGATGTGATCTTATTGATAACATTATTGAAATCACTATCGATCAGCATTGACTACAGATATGTCCAGGTTATTTTAAGCAACGAGCTAGTTGAAATGTTACACATTGCGACATTAATACTTTGCTTTCAAATGTCAAATGTAAATATCATTATTTCCAAAAGTGTAAAAATATGATTTCCCCATAAAGTGGATTTACCAAAAGACTTTGTTTTCTAACATTAACCGTTCAGCATATATAGTTATGCTAATAAGGCTAACCGCCGGGCTAACGACACTGAAATGTATGCTAAGCATGCCGGAGGAAACATGCTACATAAAGGAAACCGGAGCGCGCTTATTTTCCCAGTTTCACTCGAGCAAAACGTAGATGGCAGCCTGGAATTAAAAGCTAATCATGTCCCTGTAATAAGCGTAGCCTTAAGAATTCTTTAACAGAGTAGCCCCTTCTAATTTTAGCAGTTTGAATGATGGTTTTTTTCAGGAAATGATTTCCTCTTTTCTAAGGAAGAGGAATCACACGCACAGACAGCGCCACGTTCACGCCAGGCAACGCTACGTCCCGCTACAGCGCAACACAAGGGACCGGATTAAGAGATAACTATAGGTGCACTGCTCGCCAGCTAATGAGAATTATCTTTAATTAAACTCCGTTCCTCCGAGGGCCCGACCGGTAATATCCAACCAAAACCTTCCTGTATCAACATCTACTCCAGGCTTTGGCTCTCCCGTTCATGTGTAGCATTACTGAAGCTAACAGACCAGCTAGCGCGGACGTTTGGGATAATAGATTGTCGGTGCAGTGGTCAGCCCAGGTAATAACCATTACCATCGGCTAATCAAATTAATTTTCCCTCCCTAAGGGGGGGATGGTGGTTATGATTTTAATTATCACATCCATATTTGAAACGGGTATGTTCATTTGTAAAAAAAGGCTTGCGTGTTCGCTTGCTCTGCTTTCAAGGCCGTCTGTGTTCGCCATTCAATCTCCATCTCATTTCGCGTTCAGCTTTGCAGCAATTGTACAAGGTAGCTGGTATTTTCACTGCAACATACCCTTATATGGTCGTCTACTGGTGGGTCAGAGAAACTTGGTGAGAGGGTGGTGTCACCAGCCACCCACCAATAGATGCACCACCACTAACCCTTTGTGGTCCCAAAGCTTTTTAGGCCGTGACCCGGTTAATGTTGACCCAGAACCCACCAAATATGTTTCCGTTCTCGTTACCACGTCACAACAGTGCCGAGACATTCCCTATGTTTAGCATGTGTTCGTCAATAGTCCCCTTTAAGACTTCAAACACGCGAGCGATCAAATGAAACATGCATTTTTATACGTTTGAAATGTATTTATGTTCATTGGTGCCGACCCACTTTCCCCATTGCTGCGACCCAGTTATGGTCCCCAGCTGGAGTACCCTGCCTTAAAGCCACACACTGCAGGGTACCAGGAGGTGCTACAAGGTCTTGAGTTCAAATAAAGAAATGTAAGGCTTTTAAAGGCCTTACAATTATTGAGTATAATTTGCATTGGTCTTAAATATAAAAAATAAATATGAGGTCTTAGATTAAACATAATAAACCTCAGACCAAAATATCAATCCTTTTATGTATTTTATGTGAAATAGATTGTATATGACTCCCGTGGCTAGCATGGGCCGTGTTGACCACTGCACTGGGCCGCATGCATACCTTTTACGCCAGATAGGCAACACTGCCGAGATAAATGAATAAATAATAATAATAACAAATAAATAACTAAATTACACAAATGAACGCGTATACGGTCATCTACCTTCACGCCATGCGGCCGTGAAGGTGGTATTAAATTGTGTTCTGAGTGGTATTGAAAAGGTATTAAAGCCTTGATTTGAACTGGTTGAAACCTGCAGATACACTGACGTGCATTCAGTCACGCATGTCACACACATGCACACACACACACACACACACACACGCACACGCACACACACGCGCACACACTCACAGAAACACACTGTGTGATTGTTGACTGCGCCCCACTATTCCCCAACCACTGGGATACATGTTATTTTGGGTTTGTTTGTATTCTTTCCAAGGAGTCGACTCATGAAATCATCATGGCAAAGTTCTATGATGCATTATTAACATCTGTCTTCTGTCGCTGTGAGACATTAAATGATGATGGCGCTTGATCCAATCATTATCACAACAAGCCCGTAGTATCAAGCTGCTTCCAATGCAGCGGAGGCTGTTTTTTATCGCCATGTTCTGCGGTGGCTTAAGCGCCCATGAACATTAAATTAAATGACTTCCTGTTTACCGTGTTAACATATCTAATTACCTCAATTGTTACCTAATTACTCCTCTCAATAGACATGCATGCATTGGTATTTACAAGTAATAATAGCAGGAAAAATGTAATTTTGTAAACATACGATTACCAAGTTATTTATGTGAACACATATGGCTACGACAGCGTCCACCGTAGCAATAGTAGAAGGTGGGAGTTTGTAATTTGTTTTTGTTTCTTTGTTTTTATGAGATATGTAAGAAAGGGAATTATTGAGTATTGCATGCAGCTATAATGACATGAACTGGTATTAAAAAAACAACAACAGGCTATGTTAATGTTGTAATGTTCGAAAGAAAACATGCATAATTAAATTAAACACAAGGTTTCAGTGAAACTCGTATACGCAGGTTTATTGGTAAATCATGGAAGACCCCAGAATCATTCACGCAGAAGACATTTTCAGACGTTTCAGTACTGCTCCTCAAAAAAAGATACTGGTGCGACATCCCACACTTGACAACAGCACTAATAAATGCTATTATGTCCACTTGTGTTGTATATATAATTATCCAAGCTGTTCAAGAATTACAAGACCAGCACCATAAACAAGGGTGTTTGTTTAGCAATGAAGTGCATGCTAATGGGTTAGCAAAGCCCAGTGCCCCGCTGGGTGTTAGCATGCATGGGTTTTCCTTATTGGACCCTGGGCAATAACAAGATTAGCTCCACTCCTCCAGGCCAAAGTTGGAATCTTAGCTTCTACACTCGACTGATAATAAAAACATCTGCTTCTTGAGTAATATATGCAGTACAGAATGACTAGTGTATGGTGAATCGCCGTTAGTGCGCACAGGTTCATGCTAGCCAGACGCTCTGCTAGCAAACATGGTTGAACTAGCAAACCCTAAAACCCAATGCTACAGAAGCTGTTTGGCTCTTTGGAAGAGGAAGAATGTTTGTTGAAAGCCTGTGATTTTCTGTTGCCAGAATTACAGAATTAGAATTAGTAAGTTAGTTAGTTAGTAGGCTACGGGTCAGGGAAATATATGACGGTTAACTTTCAATGTATCATAATAGCAAGGCCACAATAATAACAATATAACATTAACAAATGCAGGTTTTGGCATAATTAATTTATCCCCATACATATAACTCCTTAGAGACAAGAAAAGTACTGAGAGCGAAAAATGATGAAACACTTGATTTAGCCTAATAGCTGTTTCATTTAGAGCTTTCCCAATATTATTGATTTCATGTTTATCTCCTGTGTGTTTCAGTTCCTGTCGTCCCCTCATCAGGGATACAAAACAGGAAATTACTTTCAAACGTAAATGATTATCCGTCCCTAATTATCAGAGTATTAAAATTCCATTATAGCCTGTACAGTGATAATTACAGCCAGGGCCCTACACCTGTGACATACAGTCCATACTCACAGGCTTGGTTGAGCCTTGATTGTTTCATGATGTGTTTTACCGTTTGTTATCCTCAAGAGGCTTTAGGAGTCTGCTTTACAAACCACCACACAGGGGGGAAGAGGGGAATCACTGCTGGAAAATCTCATCCGTTATTTACAGTCCTGAATAACAGTTTAGGGAAAGTACATTTCATAAAAAAATACCAATGAGGCACACTGAATCCACGGGGGTCGTACAGCACGGTTTTGTTTTTCTTGAATTCACATCTCACGCGTTACATTTTGTAAATGGGGATTCTGTAAACTAAATTCAGAGCGGCGTGTTTCTGAGAGCAAACAGTCGCTGGACTCGTGTGTCGGGCTTCAATCTGGGAGGCGGGGGCTGCAGTACCGTATTGCCTCTGAAATTCATAGGGCCACATGAAAGCATATTCAGCGTAATAAAAACAGCGTGCGTCCTTCAAATCAGCCCCCGGGGCCCCCGGCTGCTGTTTGTGATCGCGGGCCAACCGCACCACCCGGCCCGGGGGGGGGGGGGTCACGTTAAGTATAGGGAGGAGAAAAGTGTTTGCAATCTCCTTTGTTTGGTTTTATTTTGGAT
>JAOPJO010000139.1:22275612-22288137 GCA_027123675.1 Molva macrophthalma | reverse complement strand
GGGTGAACAAGGTCAGGAAGATCTCATCAGGTCAGGTGAGGGTGAACAAGGTCAGGAAGATCTCATCAGGTCAGGTGTGGGTGAACAAGGTCAGGAAGATCTCATCAGGTCAGGTGAGGGTGAACAAGGTCAGGAAGATCTCATCAGGCACCGGAGGAACAGTCAGATGATACATCAGCATAAAAACAAGAAACATGAGAAGCTACACATGAATTCAGGATCATAACCATATGACAGTACATACGATGTATATATAATCACATCCATATTGTATAATCATATTTGCAGCACAGGCTGCAACTAACAATTCTTACCCCTGGTGATTCATCTTATGTTTACACGTTGGCAGAGAACAAAGTGATTTAGGTCCCCATGATGACAAGCCTTATCAGTGTGTTGATGATGTCATGGATGACCTCACCTCTTGGGGTCAGACAGGTCGATGTTGGTCCCGAATTTGATGATCTTCCCTACAGGCTTCTGCTCTGGGCTGGGGGGGAGAGACGGAACACTTTCAGCTTGCTTTTGGTTTTTTATCCAAAGAGACTTAAACCTTTACGATGTGTAACTTTTCTACCGTCGCTATCTACTCCATTTGAACATCTCTGAACTAGAAAGTTCCTCAAGATTAAACACACCCAGGGGATTCTTCTCTAGAAATTAGAGAAGAATCGAATTTCTTACTCTGCGAAACAAACACCCTAACTACTACACTACTCTACCGCATTGTATCAAAACTAAAACGCACATTTATAAATCAACAAATAATTTCAGTATTAAAAACATTATCTATGTTTTATTACACGGCTTTGATGAATGCTCGATTCTGATTGGTCAATCGCTGAATTCAGCGGTTTGTTATTTCTGTATAGCAGACTGCTGCTATGAACAACAGACCGTTGCTATGGACGACACTTCCAACCGACAAATCTAACAGACAATCTTTAATAACAGACAACAGACAATATTTTATTAGCGGAAGCAATTAAATAATTTTTATATCAATAAATACAAATATTGCTATATTTTGTGTCAAATGATTGATTTATTTAGTTAGTATCCGCGTAATAAGCGTAATAATGTACAGTGGTCATTATCACCAAATAAACCCGGACAGGCAGATCCAGGACCGCTGCGTTTCGTTTTGGGGTCCTGCATGCTCACCCTGTCGGGTTTATTCCATCCGACCGGCTGTACATTATCCCTAACATAAAGCACTGATAACTGTCCTGTCAGAAGGTTCACCCCACTGACCTTGGGGTGCTGTGGGTCACGGTGGTGCTGGTGGAACCGCAGGGGGGAGATTCCCCCTTACTGCTGGGGGGGCTGCTGGGCGGGCTGTCAGCGGCCTCCTCGGACTGGACTTTCCCTTCCTCGTCCTCGCTCTCCTTCTCCTCCTGCAGATACACGTCTGCGTGAGCCTAGCTATAGCGCTGGGTGGGACTTAATGACAATTTACAGGGCACAGAATAAACGGAAATAAATGTGTTTGATACACGGCATTATATGCTTCCATTCAACTTAACAACTTTAAACGCTGTAGTTTTGTTTTTACTTTTTCAACGAGGAGCTTAAGCACAAAACGACAAACTGGGATTCACTGAGATTGCAATAAAAATTGAAAACAACATAAACACGAATAAAAACCTGTTGTACTTAAAACAACAAAACACAACCGCATGATCCCTCTCAGCACACAAGAGGGACAAATTGTCCCGGGCCTTAAAAAAAGAAGAAAGTCAAATCATTTTTTATCAGACAGGATCTTTATAAGCAGGCTTCCTGATGAAACCCCATTAGGGCCCTATCTCAAGGAGCTCTTAGCTTTCATCTTGTTGCCCAACATGCTGGGTAACGCCCAGAGCTTCCTCCATCTACCACCACTCATTTCTTATATACTTATATATCACACACATATACGTATATATTATAGACCTATAGCCTAAACACCGTTTTTGTGTGGCCTACAGCTCTGGTTTCTGTAGGTGTTTTCACGTAACTCCTTTTCACACCTTTACCTTTTCACCAATCTTTTCTATCGTCTTACAATGCGTAGCATAGCATGTTTAGACTACTATGTTTAGACTAAGCTATACTACTTCTATGTATAGCTTACCCCCTGCTTATTTTATATCTTCTCTGTCAAATCTTGAATTGCATATCTATCTATCTATGGATCTATGTATGTATCTATCTATCTATGGATCTATGTATGTATCTATCTATGTATCTATGTATCTATCTATCTGAAGCAGGAGTTCAGACACAACTGAAGTCCTAATGGGACAGTAAATCTGAGCTAAAGTGCTAATGCTAAGTGCTAAACAGAGACTCAGTGTTGCTGTATACTTCTGTGCTATTAGCTTCTGTTATCATCAACCACAATACAAATAACGTGCAGCTTCCAGCTTTTGTGTGTTTGTGTTCATTTTGGAATGATGCATTATAGGTGTTTTGTCTCCACTAACGACTTTAGTGCACTTAGTACACAGATGAAAGGATGCAATGAAACAGGCAGACCATACACTGATTGTGTGTGTGTGTGTGCTTGTGGGTTGTTTGTTTGTATGTCTGTGTGTGCTTGTGGGTTTGTTTGTGTGATGTGTAAGCATGTGTGTTTTTGTGTGTATTTGTTTGTTTGTGTCTGTATATGTCTTTGTTTTGTTTGTTTGTATTTGCATGTGTGTGTGTGTGTGGTTATGTGTGTGTGTACACACGTGTGTGCGTGCTTGTGTGTGGTTGTTTGTGCATGCATGAGTGTGTACATATGTGTGGTAACATTTATGCAATAAACCCATGCATGTGTTCCACACCTGGTGGATTTATGTACGCTGAAGGTCAATATGAAAGTGAAAGTAAATGTGAAAGTGAAAGTAAATACGTAAGTGAAAGTGAATATGAAAGTGAAGTGAAGGTAAATATGAAAGTGAACGTGAGGGTGGAAGCCCTACCTGCAGGCTGTCCTGGAAGCTGGAGGCCTGGTACTGGGCGTACTTGGCGATGGTGGTGTGTGAGCGGCTGCTGCCGCAGGGCCAGGTCTGGGCCGAGCCGCTGGCGTCCCAGTTCTCATCGGCCGGCTGCTGCACCTGCGTCCTCACCTCCACTGCGTGGTCTGCGTTCGCCTCCACCAGGGACTTGGTGGAGAACAGACCCAGGTCTGACACACACACAGATGTTATGTTATGTTATATTAAATAGATGTTATACATTACAAATGTTCATACAGATAGATGTGAGATAGGTAAACTGTTACTGTAACACAATCATGCAAAACCTTCTCAAACTACTCCTACTCATTCATTTTTCTATCGTTTAAATTCATTACAGAGATTTTAATAAGAGGAATGCTGCATAACCATAAACTATTAATGCTAGGAGCAGTTTAAGCCTGCTGTGGTCATGATAATCCATGACTTAGTTACTGATGGCTGTGGTGTGTGGTGTTACTGATATCTTAGTTCCTAATATGATAGTGTATCCGATACTGGTGTGAGTTACTGGACCAGGTTACCAACATGGTGTCTGGTACGGGGGGTCTTGCTGGACCAGATTACTAACATGGTGTCTGGTACGGGAGGTCTTACTGGACCAGATTACTAACATGGTGTCTGGTACGGGGGGTCTTACTGGACCAGATTACTAACATGGTGTCTGGTATGTGGGGTCAGAGTGGACCAGGTTACTAACATGGAGTCTGGTACGGGGGGTCTTACTGAACCAGGTTACTAACATGGAATCTGGTACGGGGGGTCTTACTGGACCAGATTACTAACATGGAGTCTGGTACGGGGGTCAGGGTGTGATCTGTGGGTCTTACTGAGGCGAAGGGAGCCGGCCAGACCTCTGATGACCGTCACAGCGTTCTTGGGGTTTGTGCAGAACTGCAGCAGAACCGGAGAGAATGAATCCCTCTTGCTCTCCAGCTAAAGACCGCACACACACGCACATATGCACACACACACACACACACACGCACGCGCATGAACGCACACACAAAAACACACACATACACGCACATGCACACACACACACACAAACACATACAGTCTCACACACACATACTCTCAAACACACACAAACACCCTCTCACACACATACAAACACACACACACATGCACACACACAGATCACACACGTACACACACACACACGCACACGCACACACACACACACACACACACATATACATAAGGGGTTCTCAACCTTTATGAACTTGTTTTTATGAACAAAAAAACATTTAAAAAATGTAAATAATGTTTTAATTTGGCGGGGCCAACAGTCCCCTTGTGGACCACTAGGGGCCGAGGTCCAGAGGTTGGGGGATCTCTGATATGGATCAGTGAAGCTCAAAGCGAATGGCGATGTACAACCCGTCCAGGTATGATGTGATCGGACGTACATAGATGCTGGGTGTGGGCGGGTTGAGCTTGTCCCGGGGGATGGGGGTCTCCGTGGAGACCTGGGGCTTGACCGAGAAGGCCGGAAGCAGGTGGGACTCCTTGAATTTCCCATTGACCCTCGCGGCCCTGGAGGAGGAGAAGAGGAAACGAAAAATGTGTCAGATTCAAGCTACACTGCAGCAAAAACTCTCTTCTTAATCTTCTTAATCTTCTTAATCTTCTTAATCTTCTTAATCTTAAAAAGGGAATCTCTGTTTCCATCTAGTGCCTGGAAATTGTATATTCCTGAAAACAACAGCTATATAACTTGAGGAAGATGATATCAATTGCTTGCCAGGGAAATGAACTCGAGAAGTATTTGAATCAAGTTTGGCAAACACAGGAAGTGACTGTGAAAGGTTTGGTTACTTTGGTTACACGTCCAGTCTACCTGTACCTATTCACCAGGTCACCTGATCAATGGTAAAACTAATTCGTAGCAAATCTCCATAATCCATCACAGTCATCGTCAGTCACTCTTATTCAGAGTGACACTGATTTTGTGTTTATTACAAATACCAAACCCAGTCCCCCTGAGCAACGGGGGAGATGATTGGGGGCAGGATATGCTAGTGGCTAGGATGTTCGACTCCCAGACCAAAAGTTATTGGTTCAACTCCCCAATGTCTACCTGAGGGCATCCTTGAGCAAGATGCCCCCCCACCTGCTCCTTATTGACGTGTGTCAAAATACACAGTTAAAGTAGCTCTAGATGAAGCATTTACTGAATATCAATAAATAACATGGAAGAACATTTCCTCTGCCTCCACACGTCCTCCGGACAGACTTCCCCCAAACTCACTTGCAGGCCCGGACCACCTCGCTGGCGCTGTTGCTGATGCTGATCTTGGACAGGGGGATGCGGCGTTCCTCCAGCTCCGACGTGATGAAGGTGTCCGCGCCTCTCCGCTCCACCTTGATCAGGTGGATCTTCAGCTCCTTGGACAGGCCCATGGACAGGGCCTTCCTCTTGTAGGCGTCCGCGGAACCCGGCGTGGGACGGGGGGGTGGCATGGAGGACGCGGTGGAGGGGTCGGGCGGGGCGGGGCTGGAGGCCACAGCGTCCGCGCGACTTGAGAACGCTGTTATTTCCGACCGGCCGGCGACCTGCCGGTTGAACTCTGCCGCTTGTGTCGCCTGCTCGGAGGTTCCCCGGTGGGTGTGTTCTCCCGGTACCTGGGTGGAGTTGTGGGGTTTTTCCTGAGAGTGCTGGCTGGATGGATCACCGGAGGGCCCGGGCGCCGGCGGCGAAGCAGGTGTTGTCTTACATCCCCCCCGATGCCCCGGCACGGCGTCTGCTTCCTGGTGTGCGGGTGCAGCTTCCTGTTTGCTGATGACATCACTCCTCCTCTGCTTACCCCCTCCGCCGTCCCCCGTTGCCTGTTTCCTCTTCCTGTCTGTCCGGCTGTGGGCCGTTACGTCTCTGCTTCCTGTGTCCGCCTTGGCAGGAACAGGAAGTAGGTCGGCGGCCAGGCAGGATGTGTGTGTGGTGGTGGTCAGCCGCAGCTCAGCGCTGAGAGACCCGGACCGACCTGAGGACTCTGGTCTCCCAGTGCGGTCCACGCCTCCGTCTCTACCCCCTGGTGGGTGTTTCCCGGTGTTTTCCAGAACATCGCATTTCTGCGACGCGTTCTCTGAGGCGGGTTTATCTCGTCTGCTGACTGAATATGAGGAGGGAACGTCTGAGGCAGCGAGAGCCTGTGATTGGCTGGTGTGTTTTCCAGATGTTTTGGGATCAGGGGAGGAGTCATGTTGATCCTCGCAGTGGATCTGTGGCCCCAGAGCCAGAGACGAAGAGCTCTTCACGGGTCCCAGGGACGACGCCGGGACCCGTCCAAACGGACCCCCCCGACACGTGACGCTCTGCCCACCCAGGAACGTCGCCAGACTCTTGAAGACGTCGTCCAGCCCGTCCTGATGAGCATGAAACCTGCGGAGGAGAAGCGAGTCAGACGCGTCTGTCTTGTTATCCTTTTCTTCGTTCAATTCATTTTTATCTCCATCTTCCTCTAGGTCTTCCTGCTCTCCGTCTTTATCTCCGTATTCCTCTCCGTCTTCCTTCCCTTCGTCTTTATCTCCGCCTTTCTGTTCGTCCTCCTCTCCATGTTTCGGTCCCTCTTCGTTTTCGTCCTCTCCAGCACTCTCTCCGTCTTCTTTCTCTCCATCTTCCCATCCATCCTTCTCTCCACCTCCCTCCCCCTCTTCCTCTCCGAGTCTGGCCGTCTGAGGCTGAGCGCTGAGCCTGTCCGCGTCCGCGTCGCCGTGACAACCCTCAACCCCTTCATCGTCGCGGTCGCGGACCACCACGTTCCCCCTCCCCCCGAGACCGTCCTCGCTCTCCTCCTCGCCGTCGTCGTGGGAGACCGGGCAGCTGTGGGTGGGGCTGGGCTGGAGCACGGGTCCGATCAGCACCCCGGGCTCCGGGTCCTCCTCGTCCTCCTCCAGAGAGGACACCGGGGACCCCTGCCAGCTGAGCACGGGGGGGCTGGCGGCCGGGCTCTGCCCCAGCTCCAGCACGGCCCCGAACCCGGCGGCGGGCTGCAGGTCCGGGGCCTTCAGCACCCCGTGTTTCCTATGGGGCGCCGCCCGGAGGAGCTCCTCGGAGCGGGTCGTGGGCAGAGGGGCCGGGGGCCGGCGGGGAAGGCGGGCGGACGGATTCGCCCCTCGTCTGCCTTGTGATGCCGCTGGGAGGGGGGGCTTGGTGCTGCTGGTGGGGGTCTTAGGGGCTGTGTGCGTCAGGGATGGATGGGGCGGGGGTTTGGTTGAGGGGCGGCCTTCTTCTGAGGGTTTGTAACAGGGGAGGTGTGGGGAGGGAGGAGAGAGTCCTGCAGCGTAGGCGCAGGTAGGAGAGTTAGCCGTGTGGTCGATTGGCGGTTTGCGTTGGGATGCCTTCGGGGATCTTCCAGGTCTTTCTCTGTGTTTTAACTTGGACGGGAAGGGCTGTGTCTGTGGCGGCCGGTCTTTCTTGGACAGGATTTTCCGGTGGATGACCGGATGATCTGCTCCTGCTCTGTGTCCCGGCGGTGACGACTGACCCGTCTTTACTCCGTTCTCCGCGGCCTCCGTCATCCCCGACTCCTCTTTCAACCTTTTGCTTTTCTCTCGCTTCTTTTTCCTCTGGTGTCGGAGTTTTGAGTCTTCCCTCCTCGAGGAGAGGCTTTTGGACCCTCTCATCTTCTTCTCGTTCCCCTCCTCTCTAGTCCTCTCTTCACTCATCCTGCTCACCTTCTCCATCATCCTCTCGTCCTCCACCCTGCTCACCTTCTCCATCATCCTCTCTTCCTCCACCCTGCTCACCTTCTCCATCATCCTCTCCTTCTTCTTCAGCCTCTCCTTCAGTCTGCTCAGTTTGTCTTGTTTCCGCTCGTGTCCCTTGCGCTTGGTCTTGGTCTCCGGGAACTCCGAGAGTCTGGGCTTCTTACGGACGGCCTTCTGAGGACCGTGGGGCTGTGAGGAGGTCTTCCTGAACTCCACCTCTGACCTCTCGGTGCAGGCCTTGGTTCCAGAAGGGGCGGAAAGCGCGGCTGCGTACGTGGGACCAGGGACCAGGACGTCTGAGGAGGGGTGTCTCAGGGCTGTCGCTGCCGGTTTCCTGCATGGGGGCGCGGAGGCAGGACCTGGGGGGTCTCGTCTCCCGCCGGTCCTGGGGCGAGAGGGGGGAGCGGGAGACCCCGAGGGGGAGGTAGGTCGTCCCTCTCTGGAGGTGCAGTGGAGGGAGGGAGGCGTGGAAAGGTCTGCAGCAGAGCTCTGGGTGGACCCAGGGTTTCTGGACTTGCACCTCGCAGGTGTGTGTGTGTCGTCTTCCTGCACCACAATAAACAAACACTACAGTTTAGAACACACAATGGACAGTAGTTCCAAGACTCAAAGGTCCAATACTATATACCGTATATACTATAAACATGGGTAAGAGTTAACCACACCACATAGTATTTAACATGAACAGTAGAAATCTGCTAAACGTCGTTCTTTTCTCCCTACGGACCGTTTGAGGGATATTGATTGTTTGAAGATTTATTTCACCATGTCATCGCTCCTTACTGTGCTTGGCCTGTAGTGGTGGCCCCTGGGGTCCGTCCAGAGGGCCCGCGGTGGGGGTGTGTGCGGGGGGGTTCGGGGCTGGCCGGTGTGCCTGGGGTGGAGGGTGTGGTGTTGGTGTTGACCGTAAGGCACGCGCGTGTGTTCTGCTGGTGAGGACGACCAGGGTTTGTGGTGGTCGCCCTTGGCCCGCCCTCCGCGGTGCGTCGCCTTGGCGACGCCTCCGGGCGTGGCGGCGGGCCGGTGGTGGGCGTGGCGAGGGGCGGGGGGGGAGCTCCGGTGGGTCTGACCTGATGGTTTGCTGTCGTGGAGGCTCGGACCTCCGTATCGCAGCTGAGAGGTTTCCTGAAGTGACCCAGGAGGAATCATTAGCTCATGAAAACGTCAGCCCCTGATTGGTGCAGGTGGTCGCGTTAGAAGTGCTGCCGATTTTGTGTTTAGTACAAACACCAAAGCCAGTGGTGTGAAAAGGAAACGATATATATTGGTTTCGTCAGCACCTGATCAGACGTGGTCACATTAGAAGGTCACACATTTGGGGTTTATTACAAATACACAACACCAGTTCACCTAATCAATTGTAAACATAATTTGTAACACTCATTCATAATCCATCACAGTCACCGTCCTCAACTGATTAAGCGATGCACTTATTCAGAGTGACACTGATTTCGTGTTTATTACAAATACCAAACCCAGTTCCCCTGAGCAACGGGGAAGATGATTGGGGGCAGGATAGGCTAGTGGCTAGGATGTTCGACTCCCAGACCAAAAGTTATTTCAAATCCCCAATGTCCTCAGTCTACCTGAAGTTATCCTTGAGCAAGATGTCACTCCCTGCTCCTTAATGTCATCCATCTAAATAAGTCGCTTCGGATAAAAACTTCAGCTAAATGACTAAATAGAAATAGTAAAATAGTCATGATGAACATTCAATGATTTGATCCTTCAAAGCATTTAAGTGCAGCTGAAGGTGAGATTTAAGAGCCATAATTTGAGTGGAATTTGTTAGAAATGACAAAGCCATCCGTCAGCTATTAGAGAGTGAAATGCGTTGTGAAACATCTGTTCTGGTTGACTGCGGGCCTGCCTCTGTATGAGACCATTTAGATTGGAGACCGCTCGCGGGTTTCCCCGATTGGTTTGGGGAATCCATCTTTCCTGTCAGTCACAGGTGCGTGAAATGCAACCGTTCTCATTGGTCGAAAAACGTAGGGAGGGAGCAGAGAGGAAGGGGACGTTTTTTTGGGGTTGTTTATTTTCAAAGTCTTTCTCTCTTCTTCTCTTTTCCCTATCTTTACGACTTTCAAATGAATTAGAGCTCCTTTAACAAGCCTCTTCATCACCTGATCAACAATGGTCTCCTTCAGGGCGTCTCTGACATTGTGTGTATTTATGAAGTCATTAAAAACCCGCTAACCTGTTGTAGAGTTGGTGACAGTGTCCGGGGGTCTGGGCGATGGCGAGGACCATACCATTTGTCATGGTAACGGGTCGGAGGAGACAGGGCCTGTGGCGGTAACGACGAATGTTTGGACCCAGAGAACGACGTCTGAAACAAGAGAGCGGTGGAACCGCGGCACATGTGTGTTGGTGTTGATGTCTACCATAGGGTGGTGCTGTTGAGCAGCTGTACTTTCAGACAACAACATGAAGTGGAAAATTGACTCTTCTAACTCTTTTTAACTACTGTGTTCTGATTGTGTCTGAGCAGGCATGCGTGTCATTACAGCCGTATAAAATCATCAAACAAATCATTTCAATTACACTGTCGACATCGACAATCACATCCTAAAGAATAAATACTCTTTCCTTCCTGATTCCTCTAATGTTTAGTCCTACTCTAAAATATAATATATTAGAGGGAGGGCAGGAGAGTGTAGTGAGTGAGTGCCAGACCCCTATCGAAAGTTACTGGGTTTGATCCCCAATGTCCGCAGTGAACCTGTAGGTTTCCAAAAGCCAGATTCCCTAAAGCTCAGTTAACTCAATGTGTAATATCAATTGCTGTTATTTATTACTGGCTGTCACGTTGCATGCAAAATTCTGTTTTAACATTGCCATGACGATGATGATGATGCTTTATGTCATGATCTGTTATGTATACATCAGTTAATGTTTGTGTTTTTGTTTGTATGTACTGTCCGTAAATTAACAGAAAAATACACTTATCTGCATAACTCAATTCAACTCTAGCTAACACCTCTAGCTAACAATGCCCGCTAACAATGCATGCTACCAACGCCCGCTTACAACGCCTGCTAACAACGCATGCTAACAAGGCATGCTAACAACACATGCTAACAACGCCCTGCTAACAATGCAAGCTAACAAAGCCCGCTAACAATGCATGCTAACAACGCCCGCTAACAACCACCCCACCAGTTCAGGGCCGTCGCTGCGTCTCCTCTTGGCTGGGCAGTCGTCGCGGGGGGCTGGTGTTGCGTGGAGCTGGTCTCTGTGCTGCTGGTAGACGTCCGGTCGCTTCCAGACCCCCGCCCGGTGGTTCACCACCCTGCCCGCGGCGTTGCGGTAGCAGTCCTCCTGGGCCCATCTCTCCAGCAGGGCCTCTCTGGTGGGGTCGAGGTGGGGAGGAGGGGGCCCGTACTGAAACACACACGGCGGGTTTATTAACGAGTACGAAACGCAACGCGTGAGGGTCGACCGTCTGACGGTGGGATCGCGTGAAGGATTCTCACGCCGACGTACACGGGTAGTCACCGGATCGAGGCCACAAACCTCACGCCTCTCCTCCGTCCCTACACTCCTGGTGTAATGACTGAGGAGATTCAGAGGGGACAGCGGCAGGGCCAGTGTCCCCTGTTCCCCCGTGCAGAGTCCCCTCTGATCTCCTCACTCATTACACCAGGAGTGTAGGGACGGAGGAGAGGCGTGAGGTTTAGGGCTACGTGCAGAGTCCCTCCCTATCTTCTATAAACACACCTGAAGACGCATCTCTTCTGGGAACATCTCCACGACCGACTTGTGTCCTTCTCTGTACACATATCTCACTGTCTACCACAAGTTGTGGAAGCAGGAGACTCTACTAACCTCGTCTTTGTGGTTCCTTTAGCCATTCTAAACGTTGTCCCGTTATGTTTTAGACACTTGCTCATGGATGTTAAGTTCTGTAAATCCTGTCTGGATCGTCGGGTAGAGCAAGGCATTAACGCTGCCAGAAGTAGGGCTTTGAACCCCACTGGGTACACCACTGCTTAGAATTCAAGCACTCACGGTATCAGAAGACGCTTTGGACACTTAATGGCGTGTCGTACTGTATCCTTAAGCTGCTTGAGGTAACAGTGTCTGCTGAATGGCTAAACGTGAGCCTAGCTCATCAGGGTGGGGCTCACCCTGGGGTGGCTGTCATCCTCCCTCCAGGGGGCGTAGAGATCCCCTGGAGGACCCGAGGGAGGCCCATTCCCGCCGTGAGTTCGAGTCCAGTTCTGGAATGTGTGGGAGGAGCTACGCTGGGAGGAGGCGTGGCCTTCGTAGGGCTGGTTCTTGTGGTCCCAGGAGTGTAACGGTAATCTGTGTCCCCGAGGGGGAACCTTGTCTTGGGAGTGCTGAGATGATTTCCGTTCCCCCCTAGACATCAAAACACGCAGACGTGGGAAGGGTGTCAAATGGTTGTATTGGTTCACGTGTGTAAAATCAAACATTTAAGCTTGTGCTTATTCTGTAATTCCATAATCCTTTGCATTCAGACTTTAAGTTCAATAATAATGATAAATTCACCCTACAAAATATACAATTTGTAATTATGTTATCTGTTTTGGAGGTTTTAGATGTGGACTATCACCAACGTCTGTTAAAAAGGCCTACAAGGTTAATGAGGTTAATGAGAGAAAGTGTGTTGAGATGTCTGCTCACCTTGTGTAGAGACGGTGTGTGTTTGTGTGTCTGCTCACCTTGTGTAGAGACGGTGTGTGTTTGTGTGTCTGCTCACCTTGTGTAGAGACGGTGTGTGTTTGTGTGTCTGCTCACCTTGTGTAGAGACGGTGTGTGTTTGTGTGTCTGCTCACCTTGTGTAGAGACGGTGTGTGTT
>JAOPJO010000139.1:22256748-22266820 GCA_027123675.1 Molva macrophthalma | reverse complement strand
TGTGTGTGTGTGTGTGTGTGTGTGTGTGTGTGCGTGTGTGTGTGTGTGTGTGTGTGTGTGTGTGCGTGTGTGTGTGTAATGAAATGTGATATTTACAATAACTGACTTGTAACATTCCATAGTATGTCAAGAATGTTCGAACGTTTTAAACATTTTGCTTGCGTGGTCATTGTTGCGATCACACAGCATAAATACACAAAAGAATAATGCATACCTTTTCCGTATGTACGTGAAAGACAATGTCAAAGACAACATTTTTATTGATTTTCCCTATATCATTTTACAAAACAAAGCCTTCAATGTAATGGGTGAGACCAGCATATCCTATGATCCACAACCTTTATGGATTAGTCTTGGATATCACACAATTGAATGTAAACTAAATAATAATAATAAAGAAATAACCTGGATGCAGGTACGAAAGATTCTAGCTTTTCTTCAGTATGTTTTTCAACAAAGGGCGATTGACTTCGTTATAGGGTATTTTTTTATTCATATATGTATTATGACAGTACATGGTAACCAATTGACACTGCTATATTTCATTCTTTCTGAACAATCGTAAAATTGGGTCGAATCAGGCCGGTCTGAATAGGGCAGCAACGAGTGACAGCAACAGCTCGGTTTGCTGAGCCGAGCTCCTAAATATCAGGTGACAGGGTAAGGGGGCGGGGCGTCAGGCTTTGAGGGCGGGTCTAGCTCTGGTTTTACCTTTTCTTTTACAATCCTTGTCCAACCTTGTTGTAATCCTCATTTCAGTTTTTAGCGAACTCTAAACAAAAGGCTTTACATAAACACAGAAGGGTAAAAGAGCGAGGAAACACGACATGACGCCATAGGAATGAATAGGTTACCAAATATTGTATGTACACATCTTAAGTTGCTTATTCTTGCCTTAGCAACAGACCCTACAGTGCCAATACTCTATTGGTCACCGCACAGCCCCATGCGGTTATGTAGGCCAATCAGCGGGCTTTGGTGCAGAACTGGAGTTGAGTGGAGAACGGAGACAGTTTACGTCAGATGGTAGAATTCCTGGCGAACCATGCCACCTAGTGGCCAGATGATGTATAGGCGCACAATTTAATAATTCACCCAGTAACCATCATCGCCAACCTAATAATACAGAACATCATAAATGCATACTTCTTTTTCTTTTAGTTTCTCTTCTATTTGTATCCTATTGTGGAATACCCAATGAGTTTAGCCTCATATATGACATCTGAGTATAGACGTACCAGCGTATGATGCTGAAACAGCATTGCATGTATTGTATGAGCAAAATAACCACAGGGCCTGCAAACGTGCATTAGAACTGCAAACGGAAATTCTAGATCTTCCCAGACGATCCCCAATAAATTATATATGAAAAAAATACAAGAAAGTAATAATGAAAATAAAGAAAATACCTGTAGATTCACTGGTGAGTCATTTAAGTATTAATTATTTATACCTTGGATCTATAGAACCTGTAAACCTATAGAACCTTGCCCCTATATAACCGTGAACACTATAGAATCTTGAACCTATAGAACCTTGAACCTATATAACCTTGAACAGCAGAACCTTGAACACTACAGAATGTTGAACCTATAGAACCTTGAACACTATAGAACCCTGTACCTGTGGAACCTGGAACCTATAGAACTTTGAAAACTATAGAACCTTGAACCTATATAACCTTGACCCTATATAACCATGACCCTATAGAACCCTGTACCTGTGGAACCCTGGAGCCTATAGAACCTGTGTACATGTGGAACCTTGGATTTATAGAACATGTTAACCTGCAGACACATGGAATAATATAAATGCTGAACCCTGAAACTTCTGTACAATGAGATGATGCCAAATCCCATGTTTTCACTCAGACAGAGGGGCAGGATAGTCAACTCTAATTGATCAGTTGTTCCACTCCAAGCTGAAAGGTTCCAGGTTCGATCCCCAACATTCGCTGTCCACCTGTTGGCATCCTTGAGCAAGATGCCCTAACCGCCACCTTCTCCTTAGTGACGTGTATGAATTCATAGTAAGTTCCTTCGCTGATAGTAAATTGAACAGGTGTTTATGTAAAAATGTCCGCTGAACACATTTGTTTCATGCACTAATATAGACACACTGGGCCGGGCCATACTGTCCCTACTTCTTAACCGCAGCGGACTCTGTGCAGCCTTTGTTTCCTCCGTGAGATTAGATACAGCGTTTTACATTTTATTGTTCGGCTAGTGGGTCCTGGTATCACAGTGTCTATGCAGCAGGCGGCCATGCAGAATGTGTCCATGCAGAATGTGTAGTGTGCAGAGGATGATGACAATGGCATTTCAATCGTAGAAAAGGTTGAGTGGGAGTTCCCACTAGGAACCCATCATCTTGAAAAGAGTAGGCCTACCGATGCTAGTATTTTACGTTGTTGTACAACAAACTACACATATACAATATACACCCGACTGAAGGAGATGTACACACAGCACATGAGAATAACACACAAGGTCAGCACTAGTCTGTTCGTCCTGATAGCGTCCGCCACACACACTATTTGACTCTCTTCTGCGATAGCATCATGAGTATTTCACAGGGTGGAGCAACACAGTGCCTCCCAACTACACGCCTGTAGGCCTGGTCGGGGCTGCTCATCAGCTCTGACAGGACACGCTTTGCTTATCCGTGCTGCTGCATCCAAATGAGACCCGACAACGCACTCCGTGACCAGGTCTTCCGCGACACAACGGGTCAGAGAGGTCTGCGGAGAGGTCGTTCCGCCATGTCCGTCCCGAGACAGCGTTGGTCGCTGGCTCTCTTGGCTCTCTGCCACCTCGCGTCTTCGACGTTCGCCACGGTGGTGCCGGACTTCAACCACGTGGAGCGCTGCAAGGACTCGCTGTACATGGGCACCCCCCCGCGGGGCCTCAGCGAGAACCACCTGAAGAAGATCTGCCAGCGCTACGGGGACCGGCCCCGCTACGTCACCCTGTACGACACCCAGAAACGCATCCCCGTCTACTCGGCCTACACCTTCAAGAAGACCGAGTCGGACCGGAGGGTGGACTTCGCCTGGATGTATGAGCCACAGGTTCGGATACTGAGCTTTGCCCTTGTGTTTAAGACTTACCGTACATGTTGTTGTTCCATGATGTGTCGTTTTGATGTCAGCGTGAGCACAGTAAAACCTATTTTACATAAGCCGAACATGGAAAATAATAATTTGTTTAAATCGTTAAAAAAGTCAACCTTTTGAGGGTCCGTAGGCCTCAAATAGATCTTCGGTGTTTTAAAAAAATGTACACTCGACTACATAGACTTGTTGTGTCTTAGTCCCTCTTCCTAAACGTTCTCGCCTCGGGCCCCCAGCTGGCTGAGCTGGACGGGAACGGCAACATGATGTCCTTCCCCACCGGCTACCTGCACATGAAGTTCGAGGACAGCCAGGCGGTGCTGGACGACTACTCGGACGTGGTTCTGTACGAGAGGGGCCAGCTGAACCCGGACCAGCACCAGTCGGACCTCAACGACCGCGCCGCCACCTACACCCTGACCAACGTGGTCCCGCAGATCCGCGAGTTCAACGTCGGCCCCTGGCAGGAGCACCAGGAGCACATCCGCGTCCGGCTCAACAACTACTGCCGCGGCCACGCCTTCATCGTCACCGGGGTGACCACCAAGGGGAACACCATCCGGCGCAACAACCAGGACCGCCTGATGATCCCGGAGGACCTGTGGTCGGCGTACTGCTGCACCGACTACGACCGCAACGCGCCCCACGACGTCCGCGTGCGCTTCCCGTCGCAGGCCTCCCTGGCCAAGAACGCCAAGGAGGGGAACACGGTGCACGAGATGACGGTGCAGGACCTGGAGACCTTCCTGAAGGGCAACATGGAGGTGGACCTCAACCTGCAGATCTTCTACGACAACTGCGTCTCGCCGTCGCCGCTGCCGGCCTCCCTGTACCACATCATCTGAGAGCGGCGGCGTGCACGCACGCACCACTGCTCCTCTTCCACCTGCTTCTTGCTGTTGTGTTGTTGTTGTGTTGTGCGTCTACAGCTGGCTGAGTTGGTTACTAGTTTATCTGCAACCATTTCAAACTATGCAAAATAGTATGCAAAATATTAAATTGTAAGATTGGTATTTTCTCGTGTGTTCTGTTCTGTCTGGAGTCCATGTTGGTTCATATAAGGCCAATATATTGCCTAGTTGCCCACGCAAATACATGTTACATTATGTTTCAATAATATCACGGGCAATAACAGTGTGTCTCTTTAAGCTTTGGTCTTACTAAATAACATTTCCGACCAAAGAAAATAACTTCTGCGATTACATTTCGTAGCTGCAGGTCCCTACACGTCCCTCGGCAAAACGTTGTTTTTATTTGGTCCGCTTAAATCTGTGCCCTGTGAAACCGAACCAGACTAGACTAGGAACTTACCAGGAGTATTCATTTCATTCTGATTCGGACCACTAAACAGACTGAGCTTGTGAAAGTGCCCTGAATGTGGTTTGCCGAGGATCTTTCTGTTTAACGGACAGCCTTTCCACTGTGTGACCCAGGTGTTTCATAAGGTCCTTGCAAAGATACCGCTCCAAAGCAGGGATTATCCCACCACAGAGGGCTGCTGGCTTCTTTAAATATAACCGCTTAAACTCTGCAGGGACAGAGAGCCATAGAGCCGGGCCCCACTGATTCTGAAGACCTGGGAGATTATCGCCTCACCTCGGGTTCGTTCTACACAGAGAACACAGGTTCCCACACTAGCAGGGTCAGGAGTTTCCACTTCCAGAAAATTGGCGTTTCTAGACTTATTTAGCAGCGGTGGCCCAGGATGACATCTGGGTCACAGAATATGATTAACCTGAGAGAAAGGAAAAAAAAGAAGTTCAAATCCTGACAGTCAACAGTTTTTGAGGGGTGGGTCGGGGGGCTATAAACTAAAGCTGCTATTTTTTTTTTATAGAAGTAGAACTCAAACTTTGAGCCAAGTAGCAGTATACTATCTTTTATTTAATAAACCACAATTTGACATACACGGAGAGAATAATATAACCATTCTAAAGATTTGAATATTTTATAGGCCAATGTAGGTAAAAAAAAAAACAAACGCAAATTCGTCTGATGATATTCGTATGACTTTCTTTGATAGCAGTGTGTCAAGATTTAAGTGAGTCCTATACGTTTTTTATTTGACAGCAGAATATATGAGGATCTTTCATTTTTCTTTTCGTTTTTAAATAATATAGGCAGTTAGTGATCTCATAAGCCTCTTACAATCCTATTGGGTTATTACTCAACATTCACAGCTTCAAAGTATTTGTTCAAATGTCCTCTATGAACTGTTTTATCCAGATGCCGAACATTTGAATATAGACTTAACATCTCCGCGTAATTAGCATGGAAGCAAACGTCCCAGTTGATGCTATCTCGGAGACGCTGTGCCGGGCCAGAATAGGGCCGATTATAAACACGAAGCTTTCAATGATGTGAGTGGAGGTCTGCTGCTGCTTCTGCTGCTGTCAACATCTAGATTCGTAATGAAACCGTAACCTGTATGTAGCATGTATGTATCTTCAAACGCTACTAGTGAATCTAAAGGTTGTCGAACTACGTAGAAATAAAAATAATATAAAAGCAAAAAATGTTGCGTTCTGCTCCGATTCTGCAGTGACCGTTTGCTGCAGCGTAGCTCGTTTACAGATACACACGGCCCTCTAGTGGTGGAACGTAACTTTACTGTTGCATATTGTATCTCAAAGGCGTTCTGTCTGCCTGTCTGTCTGTCTGTCTGTCTGTCTGTCTGTCTGTCGTGTCTGCCTGCATGCCTGTCTGTCCGCCTGCCTGCCTGTCTGTCTGTCTGTCCGCCCGTCCGTCCATCTTGTCTGCCTGCCTGCCTGTCTGTCTGTCTGGAATGGACATTTTTTGGAAGATAGTCGCCTTTTAAAATAACATATATTTCAAGTATAATTATTGTGCATTTGCAAAAAATAAATAATAATAATAATAAAAAGATAATAAGTATAATAACAAAAAGCATCACTTTCTAAGCCTTTTTTCTGCTAAACATTTGTTGATTAAGTTCACTGGCGGAGATCAGGGGTATTAATATAGACAGGTCACATGGTTTGAACGTCAACAAAACATGGCCTATTTAGGCCTACCTATCATATCAGCATACATGCAGATCCAGTCCACTCCAAGTTATAGAAACCGGGAGGACCCAGTCTAGGGTGAATAAGATCACAATATCCACTCCACATAACTACTGAGTTCATGTTTGATGTTGAGTGATGTGTTTACCAGATGCCAAGTATTGAATGAGTTGCCAAAATACATGAAAACAAGACGGGGTACTTAAAATAAAGATACAAAGTCTTGTTTTAAAGATGGCTTCATGATTCCTGCCAAATGTAGTATTCCCCCCCTGAACAATGCTGTTTCCCTTAACAGAATCTTGTTTGGCTATACTTTGTAAGTATAAAGGCCTACTTTGACAACTATTAACAACAGAGTTCCGATGTCACAATAAAAGCAGATTCCCATGCTGGTCCGAGTAAACAAAGACAAGCATAACCACGTTGTTTCACACACTAGGCTATGAAAGCAGGAAAAAAGACTCAGCGAAACAACAGTAATGGTAAAACTATATTTGTTTAAGATTTTTTTTTTTAATGTTTTCCATTTCAGATACACAACATACAGTGTGTAATAGCTTCTATTCGGAATAGAAATGTTGACCCTCATTCTCCACCACCGCTTGGTCATTATGCTCTCTCTCACAGTATGTCGAGCGTCAAGCAGGTTACGGAATCAGACTAAATCAAAACAGAGACAAACAGGTGCAAGCCTTGTTTTTTTGTGTTTTTTTTAAGTCCAGCGTTGACGTTTGAATATGAATAATATTCATCGAGACATATTATGTCTCGATCCTAGACGCCATCCGAATGTCTTTGTCGTGGTGGTCGTTGTTGTTTTCGTTCCGTCGATCAAAACCGGTTGCGGTAAATGAACGTTAAGGTGAGTGTAAACATGTAGTGTGACTGTGCTTCCATATTGTGTTGGCTGGTCCAACTGTGGTTTCCCTCCCAAAAAAAAAGGCTACTACGTTTCTGTGTAAAAATCGGGAAAAGTTTATGCAACTCAAACTTACACCTAAGAGTTGGAATATAAATAATGAGAGAAAGATTTAAGAGTGTAGCAAAAAAAAAAAAGGAGCTAACTCCAGATTTAGATTAGCTTCTCTGGTTTGTTGTACAACTTCCTCTTTAGATATTTTTATGAAAACTATTATGTAACACTGGTAGGCCTACTTGTATTCTTATGTATCTAATGTATCTTTGGATATTTAACTGAGAAAAAAAGATATTAATGAATTAATTACTGAAAGCTGCCTTCAGGCTCCAAATGTGTTATGCTTGCATTAGCCATTAGCAAATGGAGGTTTTTGTGGTTAGCTTTCTACTATCAGTCGGTTGAACTAAAGTCAAAAGCATCCCTGTCGAAATTTGTGTTGCCGGGGAATTTAACCTTCACGAAACGAATGCTAATCAACCGTACCTAAAGTGCTAACATTGTCTAAACTTGCACCTGCTGTCGTAAAGAAAATAATATATTTGGCCAATCACTCAAACAATAAACATAATATTTACAAATTCTACTTTGTTCTCTTACACTTAAAAAATGTACAGTTTGTTTTTTGTGTGGCTTGGTATGTTTTTCCCCTCCCTCAAGTCCGGTTTGTCTGGCTCCAGACTTTGTTCGAGGATATATTGTATACTGTGAGTCAAGTCTGTCAATAACGTTCTGTAGTGTTTGTATTCTTTTTTTTATAACGCATCTTCCATGCATTGTCAGATCGCGTTGTGAGGAGCCGTTTCCTATCACCAGTGATTCAGTGTGAAAGTTCGCTCCTCGCTCCTTTAGGGTTCCTCCAGGTTTTTCTACGTCTCAAGAGTGTCTCCCACACGTCCAGAGAGCTTTCAAACCATCTCCGTCTGTAATTTGTGCGAAGGGAAAACGCAGACCTTTCCCACCTGTTGAACTCGAACTTTGTATGATATCCACCGCCCTTCCCCGACACAACGAAATAGGGGGAGGAAAAGAGTCTCTTCGCGGAGGTAATGTCACTCAAAGACATAAAACCTTATTAAAGGAGGATAAAATTCTATTCAGTTTTAACATATAGACTATTTATGTAAAGTATTCTTTTTTTTGTACAACTAAAAAAGTGCTATTTTCAGGTGATACCGAGAGACAAAGACTGTGCAAAACTCACAGTTACGAAGAAAAAGAGTAACGGAAAAAACGGACAAGGAAGAAGTCTTTTACGGAGAGTGGTTGTTGGTTGCACAGCCTGAAGGCTAGGAAATGAAAATGAAAATGTTTGCTCCGCTTGTTCTGATCCAAGTTTCCACAATCTCCTCCTTCGCTTTCTTAAGACCCTTAAAGTACCACAAAGTGCATCTCATACAGAGGAAGAAAAACAAAGCTATATCCAGACAAAATCAACCAGGGGGGGTTGGGGGTGGGGGGAACCAGGCAAAGCATAAAATAAATCAACGAAATTAAAAAAAATCAATCCAAAAATCAAATCGAATGCAAAAATACAACTCCTCTATCCAAGCGCTTTAGAAAAAATAACATGCAAACATCTCGGAGAGCAAACTAGTTAATAAATCCTATTTTTCTCTTCTTTTTTTGTTCTGTTTACAAGGATATATTGAATCTGAATTCCCTTGAACAAGAGGCCGCCACAGTGCAAGACTGAGAGTCATAAAAAGAAGAGCGGAGAGCGACCAAACAGGAGCAGACAAACGCGTTGGCACTTCTCATGATGGTAAATCCTTTTGTTCCTTATGAGCCCGGTGGAGCCTCGTTCTCTCCCTCTGGTGTCCGGGTGACTTCCGACCAGAGAATTACTTCATCACAGTACTTGGCAACAAGAATGCTGGTAAAAAGGTTTAAGATTTCTGAATATCACTTTTTCTTTTTTCTTGTTTGTTTTTTTCTTCTCATTCATACTCTTACAATTTATCAATAATACATAATTTACATTTGTTGTGTTCTTGTATAAAAGACTCCCAGGTAAAACGGGAGTCTAGGAGAGATTGAGCTTGTTGGGAAAGAAGTGGCGAGGGTTGAAATCGGATTTGAGGAGGTGGCGGTGGTGGTGTTGGGTGGACGGGGGAAGGGGAAATGGCGGGAATGAGACCGGAAGTAAAAATGGACGAAAGCGCGTAGAAAAACGATGGATGAGATGTAAAGACAGAAACGGAAAGAGAGAGATAGAGAGAGTGAAAGAACGACACACAGAGAAAGCGTTGGTACACAAACAGAGCACTCAGGCAGCCTGTTCTCCTGTCACGCACTGATGATGTCATCAGCACAGGCCGAACACGACGACTAGGACCCAATCTGGAGCGGCTCCAAACATGGCGACCACAGGCAGACGTGTCTTCAGCCATAATCACTCATGGGAAAGGAACAATATTCAAAATAGCCCACTAGTTCACACTTCGATTCCAAAAACAAGTCCGTTTTTTATATATGTATATATATATATATAGAAATAATACAAACATTATTGGAAAACATATATATTTTTAAATACATTCAGGTTTTTTTTTTATACTGACAGTCCTTTTTATCTGAAGCCTACTCAATACATTTCAGAGCACAGAAACATCTCAAGCTATTAAATTACAATTATAACAAGCAATAACATAAAACCATCTGTAGGGTATGGGGCAGTTCACCAGCCAGTGATAAACGTCCTTCCAGATTGGGTCCAAAAAGCTGCAATTTGTAAAGAAAAAGAAAGAAAGAAAAAAAGCGAAACAAAAATTGCTTTCAATAGAGGAAAAGCACTGCTCATGAAAGATGGATTTTTATCGGCGGTCGTTGCCCCTGACAACCTGGCACATGCGTGCGCGGAATGATGCGTGGGAATGATGAATACACAGCATATACTCCATGTTTAACACGGATGCACACACTGACACATCACATGTGCTCTATACACCCAGCGACACAGCGTTTTCCTGATCGGCCCTGTACCTTTTAAGAGAGAGTGGGGGAGAGAGGGGG
>JAOPJO010000139.1:22146466-22158507 GCA_027123675.1 Molva macrophthalma | reverse complement strand
GAGAGAGAGAGAGAGAGAGAGAGAGAGAGAGAGAGAGAGAGAGAGAGAGAGAGAGTGAGAGAGTGAGAGAGAGAGAGGGGGTGTACCCTGAACCCTTTTCATTCAGATATAGACATCACTCATACTTCACCAAAGCAGACAGCTGAGCCCTCCACCAGAAGCAGAGCATGGACTGCTCGTCACCGCAGCCACAACAAGGGCAGCACACAACCAGAGCCGAACACTTAGAGAAATGACAACAACCCGTTCATGCTTTCACTCGCCGTCCCTGCGCCTCGCCATCGGAAGAACCTCGGAGAACAAAGGTTAATACTCGGATAAAGAGGGATGATTGACCCGGAGTCTAACACCTGGCCCAGCGGCCGCGGGCAGCCTAAACGGGACGGCCCGCAAGAACCAACGACCATCCGGTTCGGTATCGACCAGATTCTCGGTTGTGGTGGTGGTGGTGGAGGATCAGAACCAGATGTTCTCCTGAGGAGGAGGGGCACCGGGCCCGCCTTGGACCTCGGTCACTTTCCCGGCGGCGGGAGCTATCATCTCGCGAGCCCGGCAGCAGGTGCCCGAGTCGCACCTTTCGCCTCCCTGTCCGGTTCGTTCCACGGGGTGTCGCTGCCGTACGAGGAACCGCATCCATACCGACTCCACTTAACCCCGACCCCGGGAGAAGTGATCCGCATCCCCGCGCACAGGCCGATCGTTCCACCACCGGGTTCGATCGGTGCCACGGCACGGTTAGGCTTAATCCCGTGGATGAACAGCAGTCAACAGTTTGCCAAAGACCGATTTGCAGGTAGTCTATATTTAGATCATTATACGCCAATAAAACTATGTTTTGTCGTTTGATGGAATGTGTTAATACATTTGTTAAGTTGGTTAGCTCAGCTGCTTATGTGCTCAAAGTTTGCGTGATACGATCGGGCTTTTGTTTTATTCCACAGCAAATAGGTTACACAGCGCATAGGACAATGAAGCAATTATATAACGTGCTATTCTTGGTTACTTGTTTCAAGTTAAACGTAATAATGTTGCCAAAAATATTAAACAGATTTTTCGCGCAATTTTTTTTTTCTCGTTCCAAGTCACCAATCATGAAACGTGACCAAAAACACTAAATAAAAAACGAAGGGTCAACTTGGGCATATTTCAGCTCATAATATAGGCTAGATCAAATCATATTTGCATGCCTAAATCAGAATTTATTTTACTGGATGTTTTTTTTCCATAATATGACCGCCCATCACCTCCAATAACAGGAACACATTATACCTTATTGTAGTTAATCAATGATCCAATCCCTAATGTGACTACGTGTGTTTGGATCCGATTTTATTCTATATCCTGATTCTATTTTGCGAAAATATTGATTATTGGATATGTTAAAATATGGTGTTATAATATTATGTAGACCTATATTATTAATGTATTATACATATTTAAGCTTGGTTTACTGATATCGAGAGCAAAATGTATCTCTTAAACTTGTTAAGAGATTCGGCTGCGTAAATAGGCCTATGCGTAAAGAAGCTCGTCTTAGCAAAAGAAAAATCTTAGAGCCCATCTTTTACATACACTTCTCCCACTACATGTCTCTTTTCTTAACCACCCCTCTCTTCTCTCCGCACCCTCTCTCCCTCAGCCAACCTGACTTCCTTCACCGTGGTGCGCCGTATTGGGCATCCCTACCAGAACCGCACGCCGCCCAAGAGGAAGAAGCCCCGCACCTCTTTCTCCAGACTGCAGATATCGGAGCTGGAGAAGCGTTTCTACCGCCAAAAGTATCTGGCCAGCGCCGAGAGGTCCTGTCTGGCTAAGACCCTCAAGATGACGGACGCGCAGGTCAAAACCTGGTTCCAGAACCGCAGGACCAAATGGAGGTATAGACCAAAAGGCCTTAAAGGGTTTAAGAAATGTATTTCGTGTTAAACAAATGACCTAACAAAAAAAAGCTGAACAGCACCAACACTGAATATGATTTATTCCAACTAACATTACAAGTGAAAACGTTAAAGTTCAAAATAATTCAAAATGAATGCCACGAAAGAAAGGGACATGATTAATTATTAACATTGCTCTGGCCTATTCAAACATTGTTGAGTTACATAATTTAAAATACTATTAACTCAGTTATAGCCTTTGGAAGCCTATTTACTAAATTACCAAATCATTATAGGATAATATAATGTAGGCCTAGAGTGCATTTAATTCTTATATTATAGGCTAGTAGCCGAATATAATAACGTAGACTAAATTGTTATACCATAATATGTTATTCATGTCAAATTAATTTACTACATTAATGTATATGCAGACTACTCTAGGCCTAAGTCATTTTAAATATATAAATCATCCGCATCGTCCCCATCTTCTTCTCTCTGTATTTGTGACTAGACGGCAAACGGCGGAAGAGCGGGAAGCGGAGCGCCAACAGGCCAACAGGATGATGGTTCAATTCCAACACGACGCCTTGCACAAAAAATTACACCTCGACTCGCTCCCGAGCGAACCGCTCCTCCGCGGCCACAACGCCTCTCTCTTCCCCATGCAGAAGCTCCCTTCCTGGGCCTTGGAGGCCGAAGACCCGCTGCCCAGCGCTTGAGGACCAGGGGCGTTTGCAGGTGGGGCCCTGGGGTGGCCGGATGCACCCCAAACGTGTGTCACCCCAACCAATTCCGTCAGTAGATAGGATTTTAACTTGTCAGTCAAAATCTTTCACAAAACCTTTTTCAATTGGTTTGGACACGCCACAACTCCTTGATAAACGCTGGATCAATACCGAACGATCTACACTACAAGTGGAATGTCAAACGGACATGACGGATTCGGTATTCATTTAAAAAATAGTTGCCTAACCAAGGGAGGAGTATAAAGTAGTACCGTCAAACGTTTTTAAGACACATGGAAATGCAGATATGTGCTGCGTACATTTCTATCTCTCAGGGAAGTTACATGTGGACGTTGACGGGAACTACATAAGCACATTTTATTAATTTCATTTGAATGGCAAGACTTTGACAAAACCTATACGATGCATGCAACACAAATATTGCCATTTGATATTCTACCATTTAAAATTACCCTGCCACCTCCATGAGAGATTATAAATACCTAGAAATTCAACTTGTCTTGAAAATATACAACAGCTTTAAACATCTAGTAACATTGCTAGATGGACTATATAGTTTATTGGCAATAGCTTCACATTTATATTGCACGTCTTTCATCAATTATAAAATGTACATTTTATTTGGCATCAGTTGCCAAAACATGTTAAGTTTATAATGAATATGCCATATAATACATTGATCTTTCTGAAGTTTGATCAGTAGCAATGAGGTAAAGGATTTAACTGAACGCTGTTCGTTTTTAACCTTGAAATAAACCCTTTACATCAGGACATCATTATGCCTCTACTTCAATTAACATCTAAATGAACCAAGATGCAGCTGAATAAAGTGCCAGCGCAGCACTAAAGAGGATTGGGTCACAAAAATGTTTCCGGAACAAATGTCTGTTTACATCAGAACTGAATACGATACGAAGATGAGAAAGAAGACAAAAACCATAGATCTTGAATAGTCTTTATGTATCAAGTGGTCAGCTGCACATTTTAGGTAACAAACAAGGAACCGGTGCGGTTGATTTAGTTCGAAAATCTTTGCTATACAAGATCTATTGCAAAACAGTCTAATTAAATACATGTGAAGAACTGATTCGCATTGCTGATTTCAAATAAACGAGACAAATCTGTCGCAGCAAAATAACAAATTTAAGCATGGAATGGTTTGGGGTTAAAATGGGTGTCATGCAGATGTCACAGCAGACATTACAATCTAAGTAACTTGACTACTTAATGTACAGCCAAAGAGGTACATGAATATTCGTCATAGATTAACCTGGGACGGAAATATAACCTGCCTCGTCAAGCCTTCAGCACTCCGGGGACGAATCACAACCAAGCAAAATGATCTTAAGAGAACAAGCCGTAGCAAAGACCGAAGGACTGTTTCTGCCACAGGCGTCGTTTGAAGGCGTCAGGAAATAACCGTTATTATCTGTCGAGGGATAAATCCGGCTTACAAAATGTGTTACAACCAAGTTTGGTACCTTTCACCGTCCATCACAAAACAGTCCAGCTTTGAGCGTAAAAAGCAGCTGCGATGTAACGGGTTGAGACCAGTGAAGCGTGAGTCTCGAACCACCCTCTCCTTACTAAAGACAAGGGCAACCGTGCATGAGGACCTGGTCAATTTATTCAACAGTGAATTAAAAACAAACAAAAACAAGGCACTGGGAGTCAGCCTTCATAGTTTCAGGAGCCATTTAACGATAGAATAGGATTTTATTTACAGAAATGCTAATCATGCCTAGCGTCGGCGCGCGGTGGGAGGGCGGCGACGCCCACGGCGGCTGGACATGTGATCGGTCGGCGGTGAAGAGACCGCCGGTTCACCTCAGGTTTGAAACAACGTGTGGGGGGGTGGTGGTGGGGATGGGGTTTTTACTCTTTCAATGTTTGTTTCCACTTCCAAAGATCTTCAATGACCTGGTAGAAAGACAACACGGCGTTACACATGGAAGACAGGTTGTGGTCCGCGTGGTTGCCGCAACACGACTCTACTGAAGTACTTTTGAACCTATTTTACAGAGCATGTGCACGTATTGTACCTTGGCGTCCGACACTTTGTACGCGTTCTTCACCAAGTTCTCAAACTTTGGCTGGATCTTGGGGAGTACCCTTCCCTGCAATGATACAAATATTATTTTATAGTTTGATTCATAGTTGATCATCACTCGGGTCTGCTTCACGCCACAATGCCTTCCAAGAGGTTGAGACCAAACATTCACTGGTTGACGAACCTTCTTGACAAATTCCAGCATCTGCTGTTTGACCTCCTCGATGGTAGGGGTCTTCTTGGGAGTCTTCGGTGCTTTGGGGCTCTTGTTGGGAGTTTTGGGCTGCAGAGAAACGGGACCGTCAGTTACTGTACGTTTACCATTTGAAGCATTCAGTTCTTTTGCAGACCCCATCATCCAAAAAGTGCTGCACAGTGAATTCAGATAACGGTCAAGCAGCCCAGGGGCGTGGTCTGTCTCAATGGTCCCTTTAAAGCTCTCAGCACCGCCCAGCCGAGGACATACACAAACCAGAGACTCACTGTATGCAGCCTTTGCACACCAGAACCGCACTGGAAGCAGAACCGGTCGGCTTAATAGACTGCAATGGGGTTAGGGGCGTCAACGTGGACAATTTGGGGGATCAACTTGAGTCAGGGCACTATTCATAAAAAATAGAGACTCATGGCAGTACTGGTGGCGGCTGAAGATATGTTTGCCGTTTGAAGAATACATTTACCAAACACCGAGTGAACTTTGACCTACCTGGTTCTTGGCGGGTGTGGCGGGTTTGGCACTTTTGCCGTTCTGTGCGGGGGTCTTTGCTTTGGGCGCGGGCTTGGACTTGACCTGCATGGAGAATCAATGAAATACAGAGTTAGTAGAGTAGAGGACAAGACCAACAAGGAGCTAACGATGAAGACAAGCAAGCAGAGCAGAGCCGAGGAAGCACGTAGCAGCCATCTCCTCAGGCCCGACAGGGGGCACTGGCAGGTCCTAGTCGGCTATGTTTTAACATCACGCCCTTGTTGTATTTCCCTGCCGTAGGACAGCACAGACCTGATTGGCTGAGAGCATGACTTCCTGGGTCGATAGAATTTATTCTCTAGACAGTGAGCTATGATGTGTGATGTGAAAAGTGAGAGTGGAGCTTTTAGAAACTCACCGGAACAGGAGACTCTTCAATATCGTCTCTGATGAAAACGGAAAGAGAAAGGTTATTACGTTATTGCATACAAAGATTCTGAATTTAATGTTTTTGTTTGCGCTGGTATTGTTACTCACTCGTCATCATCTTCATCATCCTCATCATCTTCAACCTCCTCCATCTCAATGTCCTTCTTTAGTTTCTTCTGCAGGTGGGAGAGAGAAGGTCATTAGGAGTCAGATAATTAGGCAGTTGGTCAATCAGCAGCAGCTGGTCTCCATGGCAACAGGCCACACACCTGATTCTTGGCCACAGGTGAGGTTGCCGGTCTCTTCTTGGATGCTGGGACATCTTCCTCCTCTTCCTCTTCTTCCTCCTCCTCCTCCCCTTCATCAAATGACTTATCACCTTCCATGACTAGAAATGGACGACCACAATGGGGAATTAAACCCTGATCTCTAAAAGTAATGTCATTCAGATGTACATTCAGTCATTGAGGAACAGCTGGCAGCCAGGGGCTTCTTGCTCAGGGGCGTCTAGACCGCGGACATGGGGCTTCAAACCCACAACCTTGAAGTCGAACATGCTAAACAATACACCGTCTTGAATAGGAGTTACTGGGATCTCCGGTGATAGTCTTAAGATAACCTGAGCTAAGCAACATTCAGAACCAGCAGGGGTGGCATCTCAAGTCAGCTTCTAACACGAGATGTGATTACCATTAAGTGAGTTTAGTTTTGAACACGATGACCAAAAGTTACGTATATCTTATTTAGATAATCGTTAGTAGGTCGCCGGTAGGGGCATCTGGCTCCAGGAGGCCTGCAGGTGGACCGAGGGACCTTGGGCTTGGAACCCAGAACCACCTGGCTTAGATTCTGGTTCAGTAGACCAACAACAGTATTTGACGTGAACACAGAGGGTACGTACTGACGAGGTGCTGGCCGCTGATGTGGATGGGTCCGGAGCCCACCTTGAGACGGAACACAGCTGGAGGGGTGATGGTGAAGCCTCCGAGGCACACCTGGAACCAACGCATCATCAGCACCAAGGGACACTTCCTACAGAACACCTCTGTGTATCACACCAGGGTTCATGCATAGTTTCAAGAAGCTTGTAAACTCAACCTCATATCAACGCATGTTGATATGAGTTTACAAGTACTTGAGTTTACATGGATTGAGCCCTTTTATTTGGGGTTAAGAAAATCTAAATGTTGACCAACCAAAGAAATCTAATTTGACAATCAAGTCCATCTAATAACCAACAAAAATATAATACAATTAAATTGAAATAGTTTGCTAAATACGCTTTAAATGAGATTAAATACAAGCATTTAAAAACAGGCAGAGGGACTGGTGGGAGAGTTTCGGTGTTGCGGCGTGGAGATGAGAGGCTGGTGTGACGTAGTTCTCAGGGTGTGTCTACTCACGCTGGGCAGGGTGGAGGGTTTGAGAGACGCCAGCACCGCCTTGACCTTCTGGCCCTCCTCGTCCTGACCTTCGACCTCCACCACGTGCAGCTCGTCTTTGGTGTTGGCGTCGACGCAGGCCTACAGGAGGAGAGGGTCATAGGTTAGATGACGCCGTTGGCCTTGCTTTTGGGCTACAGGGAAATAATCCATTTACCATTTCTTCTATTTTAGCAGAAGTTTGTAAACCCGCACAGTAAATTGAGGCAAACGTCATTCAGGAGCTGATAGGAGGGTGGGGCATCTTGAGTCGTGTCAAGGATGCCTACACATGGGGATCGAACGCAGTACCTTTTGGTTGGGAGTCAAACACGCCAACCACAAGATTAGAATTGTTGGAGATATAAACGTTTTTGTCTCAATGGTCCCTTTAAAGCTCTCAGCACCGCCCAGCCGAGGACATACACAAACCAGAGACTCACTGTATGCAGCCTTTGCACACCAGAACCGCACTGGAAGCAGAACCGGTCGGCTTAATAGACTGCAATGGGGTTAGGGCGTCTGTACGAAGGACACAGAGAGGCTAGAATGCGGACATCGGGTACCGAACCACAGCACCTTTCGGCTGGGAGTCGATAACCCTAGCCACCAGACCATCGTGACCGCCAGCATAGTTGTTTGTTTGCATGCATGAGAATGCATGTAATTCAAGCATCATGGCCGTTCTCTCGTGCGTTTGCGACAAATTAACCTGAGAACTTGGCTCACCATTCTCAGATCTAGCTGATGCTCGAAGTCGTCATCTTCAGGGTTGAACACGATGTCCTTCCCAGACTCCAGTTTGCACCCTGGAGAAGAAAATACAAGATGGATGAACATTAGTACCAGAATAGAGACATGTTTGTAAGCAATCGCTGTGAATGCCTGCTTTGGTCCAATTCGGATTCCAATTTGGACCAACTGTGCCACCTTATTTTCCTCAGTTGATGTGATGTTTTAGTCCAAATAGACAATTGTTTGGTTTAAGACAACGCTATATTCATGCAGAAGAGGTTTAATAACGACTCCTTAGTTTATGTTTCATGTTGAGTTTGAAATAAATCACAATTCTGACCGGTAAATATATGTTTATTCAAATTTGTTGTCTCTACTCACTAGAGTCAACGCATCCTTGCACTCTGCTGCCACCTAGTGGCGTTAAAAAGCTATATACTCATATCCGATACCTGGACTTTCCCCCCCAACCAACCATATAGGTGGTTGGTTACAGCAGTATGGTGATGTACAGCGCTATAGATCTATACTGTGGCTTTTATGGCAGATATATATATTCATAGATTACATTAAAAATGTCCGTCCATGCTTCTCAAACTGTTATTTGGGTTAATATAAAAGATACATTAAAATATATTGTATAACTTATGTGTTGGTCAATTATGATGACCTTTTTGTTGAAAAAAGGTGTTCAGAATTATTTCATATCGATTGAAAGACAAATCTGTATGTCTCAATGTAGGTCCCTTCAGGTCGTGTCAAAACTACCGGTGTTCAACAATCAAATTGGCTTGAATCAAATCAACATTAAATAAATGTTAGGTTTACCATTTACTAATGCAGTTTACCGTATGAAGCAATCTAACGCATAATAAGCCGACACTTAATTATGGCTTACAAAGGCACACTAGAGCCTTCTATAAAAGGTAACTTACTGCTGCCAATATTTCCACGTGGTCGCACACGGGTTAAGAAGCGTGCGTGTAGCATGTAGCATGGAACATTTCACGTCTTTATAGTGTCTCAAAAGTTAATTTAGAGTGATGCTGAAAGGAAACATGCTCCAACACATTACGCACGAAAAACCTGCATTACCAACTGTGTGTCAATATGCACGTTTTAACCAAATTCTGTATACAATCCAGAACACGTTTGTGTCTTGGGCTATACCGTTACTTCATTCATCGTTTGAATGAGTCAAATTAGAACCTCAGAACCCACTCTGAAGTTAAAGTGTGAGCAACTTTATACAAGTTGAGGTCTCTGGGTCGGTGGGTTGAGCTGAGGTGGGTCTGTGGGGTGATTAATGGGTCGGTGGGGTGATTAATGGGTCGGTGGGCTAACTTTTGGGTATGTGGGGTGAACTGAGGAATTCCCTTAATGTGGAAGTCAAGACGCCGGTGGACAGCTCCCCGACATCACCCTCACAAGCAGTAATTAACGGGCTTCAAGACGCCGCCACGCATGGCCCATCTTTGCGATCATAATTCCCAAGTAGGTTACTTAAGAAGCCTAATAAGAATAGGTCTGGCTGTGATGAGATGTGCACAATAGGAGGTTCTCCACCAGCATGTCGCCGCCATCTTAAATAATCCACGTGTTCTGAGTGGAGGTGTGCGGCACAAACTAAAGCTCACAGGTCTTCTAAAATTACACATGTTAAATAGGCAAACTACATGACATTTAATAAGTCCTCCATTAATTAGCATTTGCATGTTATCGGCGTGCTGTGGCCACTCTGACGTTGTTCCAAAACCTACAGAGCGTTCTTGCGACATTACCAAGTTGAAAACTGGACATACGTGGGAATGACGCAGAAAATATATTCTTACCGTAAAGGAAGTTCTGTGGTGCCATTGTTTCTTCGTCCATGCCGTTCATTTTGATAAATTGATAGAGTGGTTAAGGGTTGCTCTGATGTTTGCTGAGTCTTACTACGGACCGTCAGGTTACAACTAACTGGAGGGAAGACTGAAGAGAGAGCGCGTGGGGCTGTGCTGAACAGCGGGGGCGCGGATCTTCTTCTGCGCCCCGTTTGAATGTATCACAAACCCCTATAACGCTACTCACTGCCCCCTGGTGTTCAAGGTGTGTAAATGTTCACAATGGGAAAGTACAAAGGAGTATTAAATGATGTAAAACGGTCGTTGTTTCACCCCTTTAATGCGTACTTGCAATACTTGTTAAAAGTATATGTTTACTTGTGTGAAGCCAGAGTATGTATCATATACGATATTTATATCTTTATACATTTCAGTGTAAATCGCTACCACAAAATTCCAACAAGACATAAGCCGAACTATAACGTTCCATAGCTAGGCACAGGACAAATGCTAATGATGTTTTTCGTCAGTACTTGATCCAATGTCTTAAGTAAGTTAGTGTGATATATTGCACACTTAGCATAATTATTTTTAATAAGTTTATGTTTTTGGCTTTTTCGTGGTTCAGAATAGTTTAATCTCTAAGTGGCACATGTGAAGTACTGTCTACATTTCTCAACATGACAAAATATATTATCTACCGTATATTCATAGATACACAAGGTGGCGCCATTTGATATAATATAACCACTGTATCATTTCAAAACAAAAAAACAAACAAAATGAACAATAAATCACATATTTGAATACAGTTGGAATCACTATTTTATAATTTTATTTATAATTTTGTTCTGTTTTATGTACATAAAAGTGACATCACATATTTTGCTGTACCTATTGGATAAGTCACGCAATAGCAATTCTAACTTAATGTAAGGAAACTAACACTAGCAACAAACATCTGAAACTCTGACAAGGATTTGGCACATATCCCTCCATGAAATATATATTTATTTTTATATTTAATATATTTCTTTCCTCTGTCATGTGATCCTCCTGCCATTGTGATTTTCACAATGAATATGTTATTGTTGTGGCAACTCTGAATCACACACAAAATCTATTTTATATATACATATATGCAATATTCTACTTATTATTTATAAAAACGTTCCTATTTATTTCCAGGGCGGGTTGTCCTGATAGCTTGCTTCAAACAGGGCTCTTTCACTTGCTCGCTTTTCACAGGTTTAACATATTTTCAAACAGTATAGAGAAAACACAGAATCCAACAATACAAGCAAAATAGGTAGAGTGTGATTTGGCATCTCATACTTGTGTTTCCTTCTGCAACTCTAGCACACAAACACACACACACGCAAACACACATGCACACACACACGCAAGCATGCACGCACGCACGCACACACACACACACACACACCAACATACACTCATAACCCACATTGTTATTATTATTTGCAAGGAATGAAATTCACATGTTTCTTTTATTTTTACGTTCAATTTCTTAAGTGTTAACACCAAAACGGACGAGACAAGCAAGACACAGACACATAAGTATACTGTACAGGACTCATAGCAGCAGTGTTGGCAAAACATGAGTACTAAGCATATGTCAGATCAGACTCACACACCGAATTAAAATGAGGAGCTCTCGCTCTCTCTCCCTCTCTCTCTCGCTCCCTCTCTCTCTCTCTCTCGTTTTTACCAAGGCAACGCTCAAAGGGAGTCATTTCAATTCTCAAGCATGCGATTATTCTGGCAAAACACATCAAAACCAAAGATCCTTGAGGCTGACACATGGAAGTGCAGCCCATTCCCTTCTCCTCGGGGCAACCACCTGCGGTCCCAAACCCCCACCCCCCCACCCTGGGAAGATCTCAACGGAGGAGGGAACGCGCTTCGGTTTGAGACTGTCCAACAAGTTGTGTATTCTGCGTCAAATGGTTAGAGGCAGGACACTGGGTAGAAGAGATGTGAGAGGAGCAGGGCTTGCCTCTTGAGTTCATTTAGGTTATGGTAGGACAGTCTTTACAGATAGTGTGAGAGAATCCTGGCTGGGAGAGAAACAGGATCCGGATGTGTTGGGGGATCGAAGGAGAGGAGAGGAGAGGAGGTGGAGAGATGGTGTGTGTGTGTACGGCACATACCCTGCCTACGCACAATGTTGTGCAGTACACACACACACACACACACACACACACACACACACACACACACACACACACACACACACACACACACACAC
>JAOPJO010000139.1:22096889-22107372 GCA_027123675.1 Molva macrophthalma | reverse complement strand
TGTGTGTGTGTGTGTGTGTGTGTGTGTGTGTGTGTGTGTGTGTGTGTGTGTGTGTGTGTGTGTTTGTGTGTGTTTGAGTGTGTGGGAGAGAGAGAGAGAGAGAGTGTGTCTGTATGAGAGAGAAAGCGTAAAAGAGAGAGAGCCACAGACAGACAGAGTGACAGACAGGGAGGCAGACAGACAGAGTGACAGACAGGGAGGCAGACAGGGAACATTTATTGCATGTTTGTCACGTTGATATAAGACAGAGAACTTTAACAACTACTGCAGGAACATTTAGGAAAACTTAAAACTGAATTACTATAGGGAACGACATGCGTCTTCATTCGTCAATGAGCATTACCATTTATTCATGGTCAACTGAACAAGTGCATTGTAGTTTTCATTGTAACCACTAGTAGGTGCTGGAAATAAATAACAGAAAGACGATGCTCAGTAGGTGGGAACTATAAGAACCTTTACTGTTTCTGAATCAGTTTGTTAACCAAGTATGCACAAGGAATGAAAATACAAGGAATCTGTCTCGGTATATGATACAAAATAACCATATATTTAGGACTAAATGAACATGTTGTGGGTGCTGGGTGCTGTAGCCTATATAGTACACACTATGAACACTACACTGTGTATTTAGCTAGGCTTCGATAGGTTACTCAGATATAACGGGGTTCTTGTTCAATTAAATATTTTGCAGTTCAATTGAAACATCATAGAGGAAGCTTGGTAGTTAAATAACTAAATGACCTTGATAGCCAGGCATGTTCTGTTCCCACATATTCAAATATACGTGTGTGTTTTGATCATATTTTCAGCAACACCATATTCCAGTCTAGCCTTCACACCCCCCGCCTATCAAGTTATTTATGACTATGAATTAATATAATTTGTCCTGGGGCTTTGTCCTGAAAAAACATATTCAAGACATAATTTTAATACCAAGCTGTTTTAATTTGAAGATGGGACACTCAACTTTCTAAGCACACGCTCATGTTCATATTCTCAAGTGTTATGGCCTCAATGATCGAACGTAACCTTTAAGTTGTGCAGAGCATTACAAAGGCTGATTACTGATTATGTAACTTTCTGTTAGTTAGCAGGAGGGAGGGCGAGAGAGAGAGAGAGACAGAGAGAGAGAGAGAGAGAGAGAGAGAGAGAGCTCTGGTGCAGGGATAGAAATCTGATCTATTTGGTGAACTGAAATTCACATACATGAGATAATATGAGACACCAAGTTTCATGTGTTTTGCATATAAGATGTGATCATAATGTTATATAAGCCCCACTTCTGCTGTTAGCCAAAAGTATTTTTCTGCCCATGTGTTAATGTTTAAATGCTTCAATGAAGCCATTCCCGTGTGTGTGAGTGTGTTTCTGCTTGCAGGCGAGAAAGAGACTGTGCCAATAAACATGGTGACTGTATGCCTGCCATTGTTCACCTCAAAAGCCCCTTTGATAAATGGTGTTTGGGGATTTGAAGGCCATCAGCAGAATTCCACAACGTTCCTCGGTATTAAAGGCAAAACACCGTCGGCCATCTTGGATCTTGGCACTTCAGTTGGTTATGGTTCCACTCACCTTGAGACTGATATGGAGAGCAGCCAGCTAAGAAGAGCTGCAAGGGACCAGACGCTTAAATACGATCATTTATAGATACGATACAGGAGTTTATGTCTTCTATTAATTAATAAGGACTCAAACAGATTATTATTACATAACTTATCATTTATTCTTACTCACTGTAATAATGCCAAAATATCACATTCTACATTAACACTGGGAAAAGCTGGTTTCCGAACCATTTCAGGGAGTCAGTTACAAGTCTCGAAGCCCATAATGCATGGTTTGCCGCTGAAAAAACCTAAATGTCCTCCGTTAAGAGTTTCCCCTACGATACGCCCGTAAAAGACAGATTGACCCTCGCCTCAAGCCCCTTTGATGAAGTCCCTCAGAGTTGACTCGTACTTCTGTGTTAAATAGCCGTCGTAGGAACGCCACGGGTCGCTACGTCACCTCCATAGTTACACCGTGGGTCTCTACGTCAGCTCCGCAGGAACCCCATGGGTCGCTACGTCACGGGCGTAGGAACCCCATGGGTCGCTACGTCACGGGCGTAGGAACCCCATGGGTCTCTACGTCAGCTCCGCAGGAACCCCATGGGTCTCTACGTCAGCTCCGCAGGAACCCCATGGGTCGCTACGTCACCTCAATAGTTACACCGTGGGTCTCTTGGTCACCTATGTAGGTACACCATTGGTCGCTACGTCAACATCGTAGGAACACCATGGGCCTCTACGTCACCTCCAAAGTTACACCGTGGGTCTCTACGTCAGCTCCGCAGGAACCCCATGGGTCGCTACGTCACAGGCATAGGAACCCCATGGGTCTCTATGTCAGCTCTGCAGGAACCGGATGGGTCGCTACGTCACCTCAATAGTTACACCGTGGGTCTCTCGATCACCTATGTAGGTACACCATGGGTCGCTACATCAACATCATAGGAACGCCATGGGCCTCTACGTCACCTCCATAGTTACACCGTGGGCCTCTACATCACCTCCGTAGGAACCCCATGGATCTCTATGTCACGGGCGTAGAAACACCACGGGTCGCTACGTCACCTCCGTAGTAACGCCATGGATCGCTACGTCATGAGGTTGTGGGTGTAGGTTAAAAATGTAACTACACTTCACTTCGTCTTCTGACTACGTTTTCTGGTTTATTTATGATACAGTTGAGGTTTGCACATGTTCAGTCGTACGAAGCATCCTCTTCACGTTGGCCATCACCAGATTTCGATGAAGTACTGACTTTTGGTGAGCAGAACCAAAAACACAAGCACTGGTGTAGGGATCCAGAGCTTACCTATGGCGGCTAGTCAACGAGTGGTATGATTTAACCTTAAGGCCTTCCAAGGCCTACAAGATGCAGCCCTGAACCCCTGCATCCATGGCCATCGCACGAGGACAACACACCATACAGCTGTCGCATAGAAAATAGGCCACAAGTCACACTTGTCTAAAAATGGCCACAGCCCGAATTAGAGAAACTAGATGTATGCAGGGCCTGGCGAGCCCCACGTCTGGTAAACCCACAGGGACAGGTGTCAGAAGAGATCTGGGGAGATATCATACAATTCACTGGACGCCCAGTGAGCAGCCGTGCACGGCCCCCTGGGTAACGGCCCTTGATCTGATAAGATGTGATGCGATACTCGTGATGTTGATGCATCTCATCCATGATATCGGCCAGCCGAGAGCAGATTACATTAACAAGCAAGCTGACAATAACTAATGGAGCGCTATCTCGCAATAAAGCACTAGTAGTTGCCAATACTGTTAACAGTACCTGTTCCACGGTTTCACCTTGGAATGATCTCCTTGGTCTACTATTTGTAGAGTTGTCTTCAGAGATGTATGGGTGAATCCCAGCTACGTATTCAGTGCAAATTCTTTCCGTGAGCTAAACTTTTCAATGCACAGCAGCTTAATAGCCATCCATGCCACCCTCTTGTCCCCGAATCCGCCCCCCCCCCCCCAGACACAAGTAGTCGATCCCAGATCAAATAAGCAAAAAGAAAGGTAATCAATCCATAACCATATAGAAATATAATAAAATAAAAACTGAAACTGTCTGCTTGCACACTGTTCACTTAATCTGGCCTCGGAGAGAACGTATGAAAACAAGATTCATACAGCTTTGATCAGCTTTGATTGTCCGATCAGTCAATCCATGTTCCTAAAAGAGGTGACCAGAAAATCAAGAAGATACCGCCATCTTACCAGTCAAAATGACCATCCAATGACACCTTTGCACTCTCCACGTACGTTCCTCCACGACGGAGGAGTCTCATCTGGGACACCTGCACTGAATATCTCCCCCTGTCCCAGGGGTGGTCCATGAAGTGGTTGGGAACCATGTGCTGGTCATCTCCGGGAGTTCCCGTTCACTGGTAATAGCCACCGGGCATCGCTGTAGTAGAAGGAATCTCTCCCTCCGCCTCAGCAAAACATAAATCTCATGACTCCTTGGGGACGGAAGCGAACACAGCGCCAAACACAAGCCCAGAGACGCTTGGATTCCACCTGCAGGCTCCAGTCAGCCACTGGAGTTGTGACTGGTCGGTTGATGCGATGGTGGCATTGCCATGCAGCAACCTGTTTCTAAGCTTCAGCTAATGTTTTGCTAATGCATCACTAAGCTAATAGCAGGGAAAGCTAGCACAACAATACAAAAGGTGTAACCTATGGTACATACTGTATGACAGCATTTCTAAGAATTGGGAATTGTCCAAGAAAAGAATTGTCCAATGGACAACTGAATGGAAAGGTACGCAGTTTAAACCAGGGAAAGGTGACTTATCAAAAGGAACTTTATTGGCAAGGAATTCCTGCGATAAGTCAACTTTCATGAAATAAATACATTACGTAATGGCAAGTCACAAAGATTTAGTAGAAATGCAGTGCGCTGTCTGCTCTGAAAGGCCAGTAGAACTAGGCTTGGATTCCAGAGATGTGTTGTGGTCCTGCTACAGAACCAGGGAGTACAGAGAGAGAGACAGAGAGAGAGACAGAGAGAGAGAGAGAGAGACACAGAGACAGAGAGAGAGAGAGAGAGAGAGAGAGAGAGAGAGAGAGCGAGAGCGAGAGAGAGCACTCCTGCTGTGTTCTGCCACAGAACCGGGGAGTACACAGACAGAGCGATGGAGAGCCGTCCTGCTGTGTTGTGCCACAGTACCGGGGAGTACACAGAGAGAGCGAGAGCAGAGACCGGCCAGCACCCGCTGACACAGCAGATCCTCTACCTCTGTTGACTTTTCCTGGGCAGCAATTTAAAAAATGTCTTGCACAGCTTCTTGCTCTTGACCTTAGACCTGGCGATCCTCCTGGTGAACGCGTCCCGGAGAGTGGTGACGCTGTGGGCCTGGTGGGACGGGGAGGTGGAGGCGTGGACGGCCGGCTCGCACGACGGATGGCCGAGAAGCGACGAGAAGCATTTCTCCTGCTGTCTGAAGTCGTACTCCACGCTGTGGAGACCAACAGACGGCGCAACGTCAGACCACAGCCCACTGGAAGAACCAGATGGGGGCGCAGGGTAGTGTGTGGGGGCAGGGTAGTCTAGGTGCCTACGGGGTTTGACTCCCAGTCGAAAGCTTCTGGGTTTGTATCCCAATGCCAAAGCCTACCTGTAGGCATCCTTGAGCAAGATGCCCTAATCCCTACCTGCTCCTGCATGACATGTACCTGAAAATATATATTTTGTTGTACTTTTGGATAAACATATCTGCGAGATAGTAAACAGTAAAACCGACACCAAGATGGAAGGCCAGCACCAAACCTAACGAGCACAGCATCAGGTGTTGCCACTTACAATACATCACCTCCCACAATATCAGCCAATCAGAAAGAAGGCTGTGCATTAACGAGTGTTCCAGCAGAGAAAGTGAGTGGGTGATTCCAGGACACAGATGAGATGCTTCACTACTCAGAATGTCAAGTGAATTGTCTAAAATAAGGTCTGAGGCAAATTCGGAATAGAAAATGACTTTTACAATAACGATTTTTGAATATGAAATGACTAAAGGATAGTTAACATTTTGCCTGATGCCTTTTGCCAAGATTGTCTCTTGTCCAGACTCTACGCCTAACCTACCTGCTCCTAAATAACACGTGTCTAAAATTCACTTGAAGTGGCTTTGTATGCAAGGTTCTGCTAAATGTCTCATAGTATAACAGAACATATAATAACCAACATATGAGCGCTGATCATCGCTCCCCATCTCACCTGTAGACCACACAGGCAGTCCTCTGGCATATGGAGCAGTTCTGGAGGTCCTGGCCTGTCTTGAAGCACCAGCAACTGGAAATAAAGATCACATGAGAAACTCACCAGTGATCTCTCCTCTGCGTTTGACAGACAGCCAGACTAACAAGCGAGCGATGAACGCGGTCACATTAAGGAGGGTACCAAGCCCTCTGCAGACATTAGAGGTTCATTAGAGGTTGGTTAGCGTCAAACATGACCTGGGGGTCCATTAGAAATGCACTAGCTCGCAGATTTGAATGAGCGTGATTAGCAGGGACAGATAACCGTGAGGCCAGATGATTTAATTCATGTTCGCTTTGCCGCAGGAGCGAGACGGAGATTAATGCGATACACATCCTCTTATACCAAGCAGACAAAGCCTCTCTCTGCATCCGCAAGGACACCACGCACACACACGCACGCGCGCGCACACACACACACACACACACGCGCGCGCACGCACGCACGCACGCACGCACGCACGCACGCACGCACGCACGCACACACACACACACACACACACACATCATGTGTCAAGTCTGTTACAATTAGAATGAGCATTTTGATTCTGCAACTTCATAACAGATATTACAATATGGCATGGTGATGGGTATTTGGTATGATGAACATAACACACTATAAAATATTATTTCCAAAGAAGTTTCTAGTAAAAAATATTACGTGAAACTGAATACTGAAACGAAGCAGTGGATAAGAGATAGCAGGGGGCGTGTCTCTCAGGAGCTGATTAGAAGACAGGTGAGTGACAGGCGTTGGCAATCACTAATCACCAGTCTTCTCGCTGCAGTAGCTGAACAGCGTGAGCTGAGACAACTCTGTTTGCCGTCAGACCCAGTTCTTGTGTTCATGCTGTGATAAAAGGTGCACTGCATGCTATCTCAGACCTTTTGTCTGTTCTACTCCTTCACATATGATGATTCATACTCAACAATATAATCCTACCCGTTCCCAAATGCTAATACAGTTACTAAAAGAGGAACTAACAAAAGTACATGAAACCTTCTACATTAACCTACCCCGTCCAGGAGCAGAGAATAAAAGTCTTCATAATGGAGAGAGTGTAGTTGCTCCCAGCCGAAAGGTACAGGGTTCGAAACCCAAGCGTCCACAATCTACCTGGAGGCATCCTTGAGCAAGACGTCCTAACCTCTACCTGCTCCGTAATGACATGAACCCGATTACACTGCAGGACGCTTTGGACGTAACCATCTGGTAAACCCTGAGATGGTAAAACGGCACATCGGTTCATAGCAACACCGGACCCAGGTTCCTGGTCTCTTACCCGGCGATGGACACGTGGCTGTGCTCCAGGTCCTGGATGATGTGGAGCAGGGTGGAGATCCTGGCCCTGTTGGCCTCCAGGCTGGCCTCCACCGTCTCCAGCCTCCACTGCAGCGCGGCTGTCTTGGAGCAGCGCGGCGAGGGGGGCAGCAGCCGCTCCTCTGTGTCCGGCGGGTGGGCGTGGGCCCGGGGGGGGGGCGGCGCCTCCGGTCCCCGGTGGACCAGCGTACGACCGGAGCTCGGGCACGCCCTGACCCGAGAGCGCAGGTGAGCGAGGGCGGTCAGGTTGGTCCACGGCCCCTGCAGTTTGACACCGCAGGTGGGCGCCGAGGGCGAGCGCGGGCAAAGTTCCCCCTCGCTCGCGTGGAGGGCGCTCTGCGAGAGGACGGAGCTCGCGGAGCTGTGGGCGCGCGTGAGCGGGGACGACGGCGTGTCCGAGCCGGAGATCCGACATCTGGATAACTCGCCGGTCGATCCTTCGAAGGAGGAGTTAGCGGTGGCGTCCGGCGGGGCGGGGCTGCGGCGGAGGTTGGTCGGAGTCCTGATGGGAGACGCCGAGCAGAGAGAACGTGCGTCGCTGTCCGCGCCGGCTTCAAGGTCGTCATGCGCAGGGCGGCCCGGGAGGCACGGTTCTGTCGTCGCTGGATGTTGGATCTCTTGGGATGGTCTGGCTTGTGGTGGGGCAGCTCTCTGGACCTCATTGATTCTGTCTGTGCCGCCTTGAAGCTGTAAGAGCTGTTGCTTATTTGTGTTCACCGATGTCTGCGACTGACATCTCTGTGGCTTTATTCCCGAAATATAATTGAGATGATGAGTGACCTTTAGGAAGATAGAGTTTTGATGTGGCTTTGAGTTCTGCTTCACTGGACTATCGATGCATTTATAGTTGTCTCTGTTTGGGTCAAAACAGGACTTGATGATTGAATTAACCTGTGTATCGCGCTGAATTGTATTAACTGTGTATGTGTGATTGCTCATGCACTGATCAGATACCGTTAAAGTCGTCATATTTTTCAGCAAATTAGCGGGAAATCGATGCAAATGTTGTGTGTTCGTTTTGCACGCCTGTGACGGATTTGGAACGTCCCCAGCTAAGTGCATTTCCTCTGATAAAGTAAGTGGCTCGGACAGTTGGACTGCGGTCCCCCGGGGGCCGTGAGACGGTGAGGTCGGTGAACTATGATGAATAGCGACGGCGTTCTCCAGAGCGGGGCCATTATGGGAATGAGTTTGGGAATCTGGCAAAGTTTGCGTTGGAAGGGATCTGTTTGTGTGTGATGGACGGTCAAGGTTGAGGACATAGGTGAGATGTGCTCCATCGCTTGATGTATGCGGTGAAACATCATGTGATTGATGGCCACTTCTGGGCTTTTCAATCAATTGTGGAGACACAGTGGGGCTCCCTGCGTTCGATGAGTCCTTCTCATCGAGAGGGATGATTTTATACAGTGCGCTAGGGGAGAAAGCATTGCTGTCTGAGGTTGCAATAATCTGTGATTCAAGGGTTATAGGGGAAGGTTTGGGGCTCAGAGACCGAATGAGGTCGGCGCTAAAGTGGTTGCTCGTAGGCTTTGGGGCATGGTCGGTTTTGGAGTCTGATGGATTGGTTTCGAGTGGTGTACCAACACGTTTAAAGGGTTTTATAGCAGCTACAAGGTCCGTAGTAGTCTTTGCGATGGTAGTTGTATGCAATGCTGTGTGAGGGGGAGCTTCAATGTGCATATGTGTGCCAACTGGTAAAGAAGTATTGTTCTGCTTGTACAATGACAGAGTATCCATTACTTGTGTGGTAGAAAGATGTAAAATACTGCCAGGGAAAGTCTTTGGACGCATTGCAGTCTTGGCATTATTCTTAGTGTTCATTACCATTTCCAGAGATGCTTTCGGTAAAGGCTCGGCGAAATTCATTGGGTTTGTAGATCTAGAGGAGTCAGAGCCCTCTTTGTTTTTTATGTTCTTGTTTTTAACAGTTATAGAATCATTGACTGTGTTGGGGCCTTTCAAACCCATGGTGTACATATTGATTTTATAGTCTGTATGTAGTGTGTTTGTCGATGTGGATTGTATTGCGTTCAGTGTGTTTTCAGGCCCAGGGAGAGTGGACGTGTATGATCTAGTACTCTCCAGAACAGCAGCAGGGAGTTTTGTGTTGCTAGGAGCAATGTGTATGGCTCCATCGTCTGACACGGTGTACCGCGCTGCGATGCAATTTGACGTCTCAGTCCATTTACGATAAGAACATCCATATGGGATGTTTGATTTGGTGGCTATGGCAAACTGTGGAGGTGACGATAGACACGCTGGGAGGGACGGTTTATTGGTGTGCGGTTGCATCTCTAAGGAATTGCCGTTGGCATCGTGTTGTCTAGTTTCAATTATGGCTTCGGTGACAGTCAGTGCTTTAGTGTGTAGGACAGCGGGGAGGCGGGTCGGGGTTTGTGGAGGTAATGGCACAACTGAATGGCCTTGGGGGGTCGCGGGAACAGAGTGCACGGGACATGATGGATGTGGAGCTTTGGGTTTCAGGCCAGCGTTGGGGGATAGAAGCGGGGGTCTGCCTGCCATGCAGGGGGTCCTCCCTGGAGGCTGCTGGGAATGGCCTGCCTGGAGGTCTCGGAGCTTCCCCATATCAGTAGCAGTGGTGGTGTTGGTGGCGGCGACGGTGCTTGGAGATGGGATTGTCCCTGGATTTAACGGTGTCCCCTCAGGGCATGCACCGGTAGGTTTCGGCCATCCCATAATATCCGGCCCACAGGGCACCGTCTGTTTCCCGCCGCATTGGTTGCATATCTTTGGGGGCGTTCTGAAGGGTTGCAAGGCCGTGACGGTGACCCCCTCACTCGTCTGCTCCACGCAATGTCCGCCAACAGGATTTGTCTGTTCTCGACATAGAGTAGCGCTGTCCTTTTCAGGCCGTGCATCTGCACCATCAACGCTAATCCCACCAATAGCGTCCGAGTCGACCACACTACCATTTGTGTATCGGAGGTTAAGCTTGGGTTTGGGTCCACCCTTTGTGAGATTCCCTGCCAGGTGTGGGTTGGTCTTGATTGCCCGTGCATAGCAGCAGTCGGTCTTATTGTTGGCCTGGCTTCCTTCCCAGTGCTGGCTGGTCCCTGTGGGCATCTCTTGGAAAGTCACTTCCTTTCGGGTCTTGGCTTCCATACACCTCTGTTTGGAAGCCAGCCCCTGGTGCCTGTCACTCTGCGTCGGTTGTAAGATTCCTTCCTCTTTGAGTTCCTTGGCCACGAAGCTCTCCAGCGCGTTGGTACCGTTGTTCGCCGATGGGGTGAAGAGTATGTTAACTGGTTGCTTGGAGCCAGGCTGAAGAAGGGGCAGCTTCCCGATGCCCGGAGACGTCTGGACGCCGATGCTGCAC
>JAOPJO010000139.1:22064122-22075182 GCA_027123675.1 Molva macrophthalma | reverse complement strand
CCCCCCCCCCCCCCCCCCCCCCCCCCCCCCCCCCCCCCCCCCCCCCCCCCCCCCCCCCCCCACCGCTGGGAGGTGGCGGGGGGGCCATTTAGGCAGGATGCATCCCAGCGTCTAGTGTTGTCCCGGTCCGAGGCGGATGTTTGAGCGATGGACTCTCAGACCGCAGTAATCTGATAAGATGGCGGAGCGGGGGTGCAGTATGTTGAGGTAAGCTAGTGGGGAGGGAGCAGCTGGTAAATGGAGTGTCCTCGCTAGGAAGTTCCTTTAGGAGAGAAGAATACACCTCAATACATCTCCACTCACACACACACATCTCCACACACACACACAGAAATACATCTCCACACACACACACACACACACACACACACAAACACTCACACACACATCTCTACACACAAATTTCCAAACACACAAATTTACCCACACACACTTCTCTCTACACATACATGCACACACACACAGGGTTGTTTCTGCATGGAGAAGGAGAAATCGTGCAAGAAAAAACATGTAAAAACGGTTAAAATTGTCCAGGAATTTATTGCTGCAATTTCGTCCTCCCACCAGCAGGTGCCGCTAACCGATCGTTACCTCATGTACGCAATAGCCATGGAAGACAAAGGAGACGGTAGCGCAAACTTCGATGTAGTGCCAAAAACGGATTGTAGCGCTCAGTTTATGTACGTTGCACCTGCTTTTATCGGGATCAAACAGTCGTAACGTGCAAATACACGTAACTTAATGTCCGTGGTCAAAGATAAGGTATGTCTATGTGAAACTTCAACGTTTCTTCTAAATTAATAATCACAATAACAGCAGGGTTGCCAACTTTGGGTACCTGGCTCGAGAGAGATTTTGATGCCATGGGCTTAATCACGCATATGTGCACATTTTTGGACTCAATTCACCATCAGGGTTTAAAAAGGTTTGCAGCTTACACATGAGGCGCATGAGGGAGTGGGAGTGTGGGTCTAAGATCCATGGATACAGCCTGACGACGCCCACGCCTTGACTACTTCCACCAGGGAAATACTCACAATATCACAATATTAGACATACACTCTCCCAAATAAAGGTTTGTTCACTAACAAAAGCCAACGACGTGTTGCTTCCAAAATCAAAATCTCGCTTGAACGCCGGCTTGGCTGCCGGCTGTGAACTTGACCAGATGTCCAATCAACACAGAGATAAGCATCGCGCACCAATCAGAGTGTAATCTAAGAGACAGCTCCATGGAAACAACATATGAAACACCCGGTTTCCGAAGGCTCAGCTATCTTCCAGAGTCAAGGGTGTTCGCTTGGTTTAACCGTTAAGATTTGACCATACGTTCGCCTGTTCATCTCTGTTGCTGTCGTGGTGTTTAGGCGTGAGAATTGTTTGGGCAGCGTGAGAGAGTGAGAGAATGAGAGAGTGAGCGAGTGAGGCTGAAGGTGAAAGTGTGTCCCATGCCAGAAGCGTGGGAGTTGGCAACCCTGTTCATAGGCAGTACTGTACTGTTGTTTCCTTTGTATGTGTTTCACATCTATAATATCCTCTTAGTCCTATATTTGAACACTGTATTGTATTATAATTAACATCTTTTACGGATGGGTTATAGCAGAGGGGAACCGTCAGGGCCCTCCAGGCCCTCTCTGAGGGCCTAAGATATTCTAGATATTCTAATTTTATTTTATTAAGTCAGAATTTTACAATCAACATCTAAACAAAAATGTTTCTGAGGAAACCCTTCAAAACGGCCTATTCAATTTGTGTTGGAACGTGAAGGGTTAAATGAAAGAAGCCCCTTTGTCAGAATTTTCGCTACTGGGTTATAGCTATATAAAATAATGAAATTATCTATTTTGCAACTACCCTTATGACTGCCTTATGTGACCTGCTGTAGGCCCAGGATTATAACCAATCCAGACCTTTTTAACAGTTTTTCTAATCTTTAAGTGACAATACAACCAAAAACTGACGGCAATCAGTTGATGCAGACGATCACTTAGAGGCACAGGCTGAATTGTGTGAGCCGAGCGAACATACAGCGTAGCCTGGCTCGTTAGTGCATCGTTACAAAGGTCTAGCCTTATCTTGAGCCAGGAAGAAACTCAACACATACGAACACCAACGCGTCTCCACATTTCTACACACGAAATCTGCACTGACATTTCCCCTCACACACGCACGTCTCTAGACAAACACACACATGCATGCATACACACGTCTACACACTACTCTATATACACACACACACACACACACACACACACACACACAAACACACATCTCCACACACACACACACACACACACACATACACACACACACACATACGCACACACACACACACATCTCCACACACACACACACACACACACAGACACACATCTCTACACACACACCATCACACACTGTGTGGTTCAAAATGAGGTCAAGCTGAGGGAAAAGCATGTGCTATGTGTGTCCTGTTCCTGTTGTTGTTTACTACTGCTGTTTACTACTGGCAAGCTGCAATCTGGATGTTTACACATAAGTTAAGTAGAGCACATGACCAATGTTGTTGTTTAGGTTTAAGAAAGCAAAACATACAATAGAAAAAACATGGAGGAATAAATTAAACATGGACGGATGCTTATTTATGCCATTAATGAATTAAATATCAAGTCCTACTTCTATTTAGGGACATTTTTTATCCAAAGCGAACCTAAAACGAATAATTAAGAGACGGGCCATTAAGGAGCCAGCAGCGCGTCGGCCATATTGGTACCGGAGGCCTACAGGTAGACTCCGGACATCGGGGATCGAACCCACATCCTTTCGGCTGGGAGCTGAACAACGGTACACTCTGGGGCAGCGCAAGGTGCAGTAGCACCAGAGTGAAGCGCATTCTTAAAATAAAACACGCGTGTGACCGCATGGCGGTGGCTAACTGGAACACTGGGTTTGTGGGCCATGGGAACGCATGGTTCTGGGTGAAGACCCGGCTGATGGTTCTGGTGGCGGTTCATATTTTCAAGGCAATTATCTCATGGTTGCTCCAGAAAAGATCTGCTGCGTTCCCAGGTGGGGCGGTCTAAATCTGCAGGACCACCGACCAATGAGAAGGAGGTAGCCAAGTTCAGCCGACACACACAAATACAGGCTGACATATATACACACACACACTCACTTTTATGCACACACAGAAACACACGCTCAGATTTATACACACACACACATGCTCACATTTATACACACACACACACACAAGCTCACATTGTGACACGCACACAAACACACACGCTCACATTTATACACGCACACACACAAAAATGTATACACACAAACAAACAGGCTCACATTTATACACAAACACACACGCTCACATTTATACACACGCACACAAGTTCACATTGTGACACACACACACAAACACACACACTCACATTTATACACACAAACAGGCTCACATTTCTACACACACACAAACATACACACATGCTCACATTTATACACACAAACACACTCGCTCACATTCACACACACACACACACACACACACACACACACACACACACACACACTAGCATGTACACAAATGTGCACACATACACTCACAATCACACACACACACACAAAACACACCCTCTATCTGTGCTCATTCTCCCCAAGCAGTTGTGACAAGCAGGCATTGCGTGAGAGTGTCTGAAAGTTGAGAAGAGGAAGTGTGAGAGTGTGAGAGACAGCATGGCCGTTCAGTGGGGAACAGAAGATGACATCATCAAAATGAACACACACTCGCACAAAGCCCCGAGCCCTCCCTAGTCAGGCAGTGGAAAGCTTCTAGGGAGGAGTAGAGTTCAGGTGAGAGAGGGGGTGAGAGAGAGAGGGAGGGAGAGAGAGAGAGAGAGAGGTGCGAGACATAACACACTCCATCACATTGTTGACATGCTGCGCTGTGATTGGCTGAGCTGGATGCTAAATCTACAGCCTCGAAGCGAAGAAATGTTCTCCTCCCGTAACAGACCACTGTGGTGGATGAGATGTATTTTAACTTGTTTTTTTAAATATAAATGTTATATAATATGTAATGTTATATGTACAGTAAATGTAATGCAACGTCTTTTAAGTGTCCAGTTACTCTAAACGGTTTATATGGCCGTGATCGTGTTGTGAACGCACTCTGACGCTGAACAAAATACTCAAATGTACTGAGAATATTGAGGCTACTTCACAGTAACACTAGTCTAGTGGTTTGGGCGTTTGACTCCCAACCCTGATGCTACTGTGTTTGAACCCCATCGTCTTCAGTCTGCCTGTAGGCATTCTCCAGCAAGATGCGCCCTCACCCCTACCGGCTGCTTAATGACATGCGTCTGAACTCTTCACCTTAAACGGATGAACCTTTCTGGAGACAGCTCAGCTCATCGCTTCAGCCTTCTTCCACCTCGGCTGCGATGGATGAAGGTAGAGAACGAGAGTACACCACACAGAGACCCCCCAGGACCCACACCCACGAGTACACCACACAGAGACCCCCCAGGACCCCCCAGGACAGAGACCCCCCCAGGACCCCCCAGGACCCGGACCCACGAGTACACCACACAGAGACCCCCCAGGACAGAGACCCCCCCCAGGACCCGCACCCACCTCGGGGCAGATCTGCAGGGAGTTGTCGGGCATGCTGAGCCTGCGCACGAAGCCGCTGTTGCTGGTGAAGAAGCGCTCGGCTCCGCTGCCCCAGGTCCCGCTGATGGGCCGGCCGGTGTTGTAGAACATGAAGGTGTCGCTGCCCGAGGTGGCCGTCAGGCACGTCTTGTAGCAGTAGGTCTTGGTCAGGGATCCGTTCCCGCGCACCTCGATGTAGTGCGGCTCCACCTTCAGGTCCCGCCGGAGGACCACGTTGTTGTTGGGCTGCGGCCCGCCGGGGCCTCCTCCTCCTCCTCCTCCGCCGCCGGCCCCGCCCCCGCTCACGCTGTTGTTCCCCCCGTCGGGCGGGGCCTTCTGGGACACGCAGCACGGGGAGCAGGACCCGGGCTGGGTGCAGTAGGCGTGGCAGCGCACGATGGCCAGCACCACCACGGTGACCAGGAACACGAAGGTGGTGGCGCTGAGCGCCACGATGAGGTACAGCGTGACGTTGGAGAAGAGCAGCGTGCTGTGGGGCCGGATGATCCTCTTGGGGTCCGGGGTCTGCTTCTGGGGCCCCTCCATCACGGCCACGTTGATGGTGGCGGTGGACGACAGCGCGGGCCGGCCGTGGTCCCGGACCAGCACCGTCAGCGAGAAGGAGGTGGAGTTGTCCTCCAGCACCCTGCGGGTGGTGCGCACCTCCCCCGTGTGCTCGTGCACCTTGAACAGGTCCACGTCGCTGGCCCGCTCCAGCACGTACACCAGCCAGGCGTTGGGGCCCGCGTCCGCGTCGTACGCCACCACCTTGGTGACCAGCGTCCCGGGCTCGGCGTTCTTCAGCACCGTCTCCGCGGGCCGCGTGCCGTTCCCCCGCGGCGCGACGATGCGGGGCACGTGGTCGTTCTGGTCCATGACGTAGACGTAGACGGTGGCCACGCGGCTCAGCGGCGGCACGCCCCCGTCCTGCGCCTTCACCTGGAAGTGGAACTCCCGCAGCGCCTCGTAGTCGAAGGCGCGCAGGGCGTAGGCCTCGCCCGAGCCGGCCTTCACCGACACGTAGGAGGCGACGGGGATGCCGTGGTTGTTGTCGTTGAGCACGCTGTAGGTGATGCGGGCGTTGTCCCTGACGTCGGCGTCCTGCGCCCTCACGGTGCACAGCGACGCGCCCGGCTTGTTGTTCTCCGTCACGTACACGGTGTAGGACGTCTGCTCGAAGCGCGGCGGGTTGTCGTTCACGTCCGCCACGTCCACCCGGATGGTCCTCCGGGAGGAGAGGGGGGGCCGGCCTCCGTCCGTGGCGCTCAGCGTCACGTTGTAGGCGTCGGTGGTCTCGCGGTCCAGGAAGGCGGAGGTGACCAGGGTGTAGTAGTTCCGGAAGGACTTGATCCGGAAGGGCAGGCCCGGCGGGATCTCCAGGCTCACCTGCTTGTTGGCGCCCGAGTCCTGGTCCGTCACGCTGATCAGCGCCACCAGGGTGTCCGCCCGGGCGTCCTCGCGCACCGGGCTGGACAGGGACGACAGCACGATCTCCGGGACGTTGTCGTTGACGTCCACCACCTCGATCACCACCTTGCAGTGGGCCGCCACGGCGCCCGGACCCTTGTCCATGGCCTGGATGTACATCTCGTACGAGTTGGTCTCCTCGTAGTCCACGTTGTTCCTCACCCGGATCTCCCCGGTGTGGGTGTCCATGGAGAACATCTGCCTCACCCTCTCGGGGGTGTAGCTGCTGAAGGAGTAGTACACCTCGCCGTTCATGCCCTCGTCCAGGTCCGTGGCGTTCAGCTTTATGACCAGTGCGTTTTTGGGCGAATTCTCCAGCAGTTTCACCTTGTACACCGAGCTGTCGAAGACCGGCACGTTGTCGTTCGAGTCGAGGACACGCACGTTAATTGTCGCCGTGCCCGTTCTCTCTGGCGAGCCGCCATCCACAGCACTTAGTATTAACTGGTGGTAAGGCGTCTGTTCGCGATCGAGAGGCTTTTTGAGCACGAGCTCAATGTGCTTGTTATTGAGGGAGGGTTTGTTGGAAACCAGCGCGAAGTGTTCGTTTGTGCTCAGCTGGTATACGCGCAGGGAATTCGACCCAATGTCCGAATCCTCGGCGTTTTCAACGGGGTACCGCGAGCCCGGTAACGCGGATTCGATGATTTCCAGTTGGTACTCGTCCCTGGGGAACTGCGGCGCGTTGTCGTTCGCGTCCAACACCTCGACCTCGACGTGGTGCACCTCGGAGGGGTTCTCGAGAAAAATCTCCAAATTGATAAGGCAGGTGCTAGTCGAGTCGCATAGCGTCTCTCGGTCGATCCGCTCGTTGACGAACAGTTTTCCATTTTTGGAATTGACAATCACGTAGCGCTTACCGCTGTTGGAGGTCGCCTTCATTTTCCGGCCGGCCAGCTTCCTCGTGTCCAGCCCCAGGTCCTGCACCAGGTCGCCGACCAGCGCTCCATTTTCCACCTCTTCTGTCACCGTGTACCTTAGCTGTCCAAACGAAAGGCCACAACACAAGAAAAACACCAGAAAACATAAAGGCACGTGATTCCCTATCCTGTTACACGTCCTCCCCGCTACGGCCATCGCGAGCTCGTCGTGGGATGTGCGGACGGATTAAACGCAGCTCTCCGCCTTCTCTGCTTGCAGTATCTTGCATCCCACCACCGCATTAAAGTGGGCTCTCCGTTGCTCTCCGGTTACCGGCGTCTGCACGTCCATTCCGTTAATCGCGCGAGGTGGCTCTTCTCCAGTGCGCCCATGTTCTCTTTGTCTGTAGTGATGCCGTTGTGATGTGTGTGGCTTTTTTCGTCTCCTCTGCTCGCTGCTGACGGGTGTGTTTTCATCCCATAGACTATGTAGGATGATCCCACCCTAGCGCAGCCGCGCACCCCTCCCATCCAAATACTCCAGCGCGACGTCGCGGCGCGCAAAACTATTGTGTTTTTTATTGTATTGTGAAAGGACGGCGGGAGACCGATATTCATTCATAGTCGTTAATAAAAACCACGCCACGTAATAATATCGTTACGTTTGTATTTGATGGCCGGTGTTCAGCCTACCGGTGTTAACATCTGTCGCATATGAAACGTGTTCACATGCAACATAAGGAGACATAGTCATCCCTTAGGATGTGGATGTAATACGAAATACAACCGTGTTTACCAAGTCCGAATTCTTCTAACTGTTGCTGTCAAAATAACCAATTACCAGGATAATGATGGCTACTAAACGTCCAACAGCTGTTGAGGTCACACACCTCTCAAACAAAGGGGCACATTCTTTTTGGTGGACGAATGTTTGTCGTCCATTGTCTAAACTGGAGTCGTTTTCTCCCGCCTACGTGAACGCATGGAAGATGGAGACGGTTGGGCCGTCATGGCGCAGCGCAACGACTGCGTGATTTGCGCTGGCACCGACAAGCCCAACCTTCCGCTCGCACCGATCACTGTCAGCGGAAGAAAGCCCAGACTGTCAGCTCTCATCAGCGTAGGATTCATCTCAGATGCCCTTGGTGGACCCGGCGCAGACGTCTCTCTCCTTTGCTGCTGCCGGAGAGATAACGCGCATCGTCTGCAAACATCTAACGCCCATATAGCCTGCGTAGTACAGTATGTCTAAATACTGGGTGGAATGTAAGCGTAAAGACGTTTCATTTAATTGGTCTTCCGATGAGAATGTGTTTAATTAATTGCGTATTAATTACTACGCAATTTAATTTACTTTCATTCATTATGTCTCCACCATAGTAAGTTCAAGTTCGCTTTATTTGTAACCTACAAAGTCATCCATAAACAGCTAGCAGTGGCACGCTTGTTTTGCCTGCGCCTTCGACTGTGCTTGGACAACACATTATGAATACACTGGGAGTATATATAGGAACGGGTGAAATACAAGTAGCGAGTAAGAGCAAAGAAAGAGCAAAATAAAATGAAATCCCAATCCCAAACTACTACTATTAACCATACTATATCATGACAGAAAAATGGTATACCATAATAAACCATTCTATACAAACCATACCATCAGCATACCACCCCAAACCAAACCACACCTGAAACCAATGCAGCAGTTATTGATAGTATGGCAGTCCTGATGTCTGTTGTCAAGGGTTACTGTTGTCAAGTCAAACAAGACCCTGTGTGTTGGGCCGACGGTGAAACATCATTACTGCAGGCTGCAGTGGGGGTGTTGGAGAGGCTTCTACAGCACAGACGGAGTGAAGAGGTCACAACAGCTGCCCAGAGCAGGGCATGCTGGGAGAATGAGTCAAATAGACAGCAGCCATAACAGACCCTGTAGGACCATTCATGTTCACGTAGTTGGACAATATAGTCTCACTAAAACTATGATAACATAGTAACATTATTATTACTATAGTTGTTGTTTTTATTAGCCTATTAGTTGTCATTGTCATCAAATCCAGCCAATAGAAATCGTTGGCGAATACAGGTTTTTTAATCAATATCTTTACTTTATCTGAGACGTGTCGGCTTGCATGCCTTTCATGTTCCTAAATAGTGTGCTATATAGTGTTCACCATATAGGGATTAGGGAGTGAGGGTACAAGTAAACCCATTCGAATAAGGGGAGTGTGTTTCCTCGGTTCCTCATTCCACCGAGAATGTCTACAGGGGCGTGTCCAGGGTGGGCCATAAAGAAATGTGATTGGCCGGCCTGAGTGCCAGCCAAACTACGTCTGACACATCCAGATTCAGAGGACTGTATTAATCCCCGGTGGAAATTGTTTAATCCCCGGGGGAAATTATTCACAAGCTGTCTTGATAAACCAGGATGCGTCTATAATCCAGGAAGTTTTCACAATCAGGACAAGTTGCAAACATTTACGTGAGGAATACTGAAAGGGAGCTGTTCTATAACCAGGTGCGATGTTGAAGTCATTTGAAAATCGACCCTCTAGTGACATCACAAGCGTCCACCCAGATGTGTGATTTATAGACCAGCCTTCCAGCCTACCCAGTGGTCTGTACCAACTGGTATGCTGATCCATCACTCCCACTTGATGTGATGTCACTACCGGGTAGATTGTCAAATGGCGTCTGATGGCTAATCAACAACACATCTGCTGTGGTTAAATAAGGGCCCTTGAATCAGTTAAAACACCAAATCTTTGAAAGACACCTCAATCAGATTCCCAAACCCGCCAGAGCTGGGGAGCGCTCATCAACAGCTCTCCTCCCTGAGTCTCACAGCCCACGAACACAAAGGCCCGGCTATATGAGGTCATTCATTATTGATACCAGCGCCCTCGACAGCTCCCACAGAGACAGAGAAAGTGATCCGATGTGAGCATTGACTCCCCCTCTCTCCAAACAACATCATGTGACTCTGTTTCAGCCTGTCACCCAAAATACCAGCGTGACCTTTAGCTGAGAGAGGGAATGTAGAGTAAACACCCGATCATGAAGTTCTGCTGACATTCTGTTGCTATTTCAATGATGTCCTCGAAATTTCACCATCCCATCACTTGAATCCAACACAAAAGGAGTTTTATTATCAGATGTGCAATATAACATATTATTACAATATAGTGTTTAATATACATTAGATTCATAATCTTCTGTACCTGTACGTCATGAATGACATGTTACGCATGAACAAATCACTGCAAGTTGCTTTATAAAAGAGGCTTCTAAATAGTAAATAGAATATAGCAAAGTTTATACATTGTACAATATACAGGCAAGCTGCGATAAGGCACAGGGTCTATGTATTACGGTATACATTATACATCTGAGAATGCATATTAATAACATGTTCATTATTCACTCGCACAACTGTTTTGCTCTGATTTATTTATTTATTCATTTATTTTGGATTTGCAGGCTTCAAAACAACACTGTCTGGCTCTCAGGAGGAAGATACAAAAATTACCAAACAAAATGGCTCCCGGTTGAATTGTACAATCTTTTTGTCTCTGAGATGTAACCAAAATACTTTATGTATGTATTGCATTCAAACAACACACAAAAATAGATCAAAGTAAATGTCTGAGCCTCGGTGTGAAGTTGAGGTCAGCCGTGGTTTGAAGGCGTCCTGGTCTTACATAAGCGCTGATGGAGTTGTCTAAAATGACCCCCAAAGTAGAGCTTTGTAGCAGGAAGTAGAGCAGTGGTGGCGACCCCCGCAGCAAGCAGCCATCTTGGAAACACAGTACCCCCCCCCCCAGCCACACTCACCAACCAGCCGGGTCTCACTGCACGCAACACTGCACTTTAAACCATCGCCACCCCGCTGGTGACCATCATGTCTGGCTCTCCATTTCCTTTTATCCCAATCTCTCATTCTCTCTCTCACTCTCCTTCAATCTCTCTCAGCCTCCCTTTCCCTCTCTCTCTCCCTATTTCCCCCTTTCTCTCCCTGTCCCTCCTGCTCTCTCTCTCTCTCTCTCTCTCTCTCTCTCTCTCTCTCTCTCTCTCTCTCTCTCTCTCTCTCTCACTAACACACAC
>JAOPJO010000139.1:21977610-21988845 GCA_027123675.1 Molva macrophthalma | reverse complement strand
CACACACACACACACACACACACACACACACACACACACACACACACACACACACACACACACACACACACATGGGCACACACGGGCACACACAGGCACATACAGACACACATGTGCTTTGAGTACGCTAGCCTTCTGATAACCCTCCATCCATCTTGTCTCACCGTCGACAGAGACAAAGAAAAGATTCAGAAACAGGCAGTTGGAAAAAAATGAATCAGAGCTGTTGGGCCTTTTCAAACATTTGAAAAAGTTTCTTAAGAAACCTTGAAAACCTTGTCTTATTTCTTAAAAAACCATTAAAAGATGTTTACCTTCTTACGAAACTCCATTTGAAATTGTTTTGAACCACTGACGTTGATGCTACTGTTGAGGAAGGAAATCTGCTGTGTGTCTTAGGTTGCTGTTGTGGTTCCCAGCATGGGTGAAGATGCTGTCCTCCTCCAACACATCATTTCACACTTTCACTTTCACCCTTTCTAGGACATGCTACACCCATGTAACACTTCTATAGGTGCATGTGTCTTATTTAATTAATTTCCTGGGAACCTCCTATACAGCCCCATCTCACACACCATCTCCCCAATTTGTCAGTGTTCAGTGTGGGAGTGTGTGTGAGGGCCTCTGGATCTTGCTCTTCCCTTGCCCATCTCCTCGTTTGGGTCCACCGTATCGGACCCTGGCGCTAAACCAGCGCCCAATTACTGTCGGTCAGGCATGGTGGAATTACCCCTGGTGTTGGAGAGGCTGACAGGACCTTACATGGCGAGCAGAGCTCTTCCTCACTGCTGGAGAAGTTTGATGGAGGTTGATGGAGTTCATAAGATGTAGGAAGTTCTGGAGATTTCTCCTGTAATTTGAACGTACCCGTAGTTCAATAATGAAGCTTATTCTGGAAATGTATCTCACTTATAGACACTTGAGACAGTTATGCTGTTTTTTAATAATGTCGTTTAAATAACATAGTATATGCTGTACTTTGTATTTTGGCGGTTTAGCTTGTGTCGCAATTGAAATCGACACTGTGCCTGCGTAACAATAATTAATTAACAACTGAATTAAGTATCCGACAAATAGTCGGATCTGTTTTATTCAGTTGCTGATATTGCTGTTGGAAATCCGACAGTGTTGACTTTTACATTTTTAATTTATCCTCACAGAAATCCAGTTATTATCAAGAGACCGATATTAAGTACTTCTTCCTATATACTTGTCATACAGAATAATTACATCGTACATTATTATCTGTAATCATGTCTGTTTCACAAAATAATAAATTCACCACCATTTGTATTGTTCCTTCTTTCTTTATACCATATTATTATAATCATTATTATTATTAAACACATCGGTGACCTTGTCCTCTTGCTGGATGTATCCTCATTATCTAATCACCCTAAGGGCGTGCCGTTTTGAGTGAAGCTAACGTCGCTATTGCTAGCTCTGCCTCCGAGGCAGCAACTGTAATTTCCGACTTTGTTCCTTTCAGGCGGAGCCACTTATGTTTGTAAGCACGGCAGCGACGGCTGTGGCGTTCAGCTGCGGTCAGACTGAAGGAGTGAGAGTGGGAGAAGGATAGCGGTTGAGAGGTTCTGTGTTTGATTCCACATGTCCACAGTAGTGCCTCTAGGCATCCTCAAGAAAATGTAAAGGTACAATTTGAATGGGAGTAAATATATAAATAAATATAAATATATATACAATTTTATTAGTCTTTATTTTTTGGCCATTTTGGTCATAGCCATGAAATCTATTTGCCTAACACTCCTATTATTCACATGCACTCCTCTCTTCACGGACTAAACCACCATTGGTGGACGGGGGGGTTCAGGCCTGAACCATGCATCTGCCGGTGTGTGCGTACGTGTGCAGACGTGCGCACTGGTGCTCAGAAGCGCGCATATGCCAACACACCCGCATGTAAGGTCAAAGTGTCGCCTTGGAGACCAGATGGCATTTTCAGAACCCGCCGAAGTCATCATGACCTCGCTAGGCTTGAAAGGAGAGGTCAAGGGTTACAACAAACAACCCTTCTGCAATCACTTCTTCAAACTCTTTGTTTTTTTAATATTAATTATAATCTTGTTTGCCAGAAGCCCTTATGCGTGTGCAGGGGAAGTGCTTTGGTGCGGCCCGATGTTTACTTCCTCTTGTCTTGCGACGGCATCACACAGATGTTTCAGAGGGAGGGTTTGTGCTGGATGGTTGCTTTCTGGATGGATTCTGTGGACCACAGCAGCGGGACAGCTGTGTCACTTGCTTTAATGCGCCGGTGAGGAACAACGGGGAAGTCTCCGACGTGGTGGTAGTTTTTTAAGTGTATAACTGCCGTTTTTCCAGACAGGCCTTACTTCTGAACAGGGGAGGCGATCTTCTTGGAGATCCGTCAGGAACATCGACAGAAGCAAACACGGCCTTCATTTCAGAACTTATGCTGAGAGTATTTGAAGATGCTGTTTTGGTTGTTTTTTTTTACTTAAACCCAGCGTTTCCTCCCCTTTTTTCGGCTGTGTTTCTGTATTGCTGTATGGATATGTTTTCACAAGGAGCAACCGCCTGGAGCCATCCCAACAAACAGCCAGGTACCAGGCACCGGCTCCGAAAAGGATGGCTGTCCGGTGCAAAAAACGCCAAGAGTCAGTCGATAGTTGAGATAAGCATCGCATAAACGGGTGTCAAGTTTCATCATCTCAGCATTTGGGAACGACTGCTCTACTGAACAACTTTGTAACCATCAGAGAGAAATATCCAGAAACCCATTTTACTGGGGAAAGCAACAATATTCCTCAGAAGTATATTGCATCATCCCACAGTCTACGCTGTTAAATCTTCACTCGGCGGTGACCTCTTGGCTTCTGAGTATTAAAAATAAACGCCGCCACCTTCTCAACAAAAACAAACACATAATCCCAGGGCTGACCTCCTCCTTTTCCTCTGGATTTGTATGTGACAATTAAGGGGTTAATGATGTGCCGTGGCTGTCGTGGCGCCCCCTGCGGTTCACAGGGAAGGCGGGAGACGGCTCTTCTCCGTGATGCATGCGCCGCATGTGTCATTCCCAGAGCCGCGGTTATGTTTGGGGCGCGGCTCGGAGGCGAGCACACGGCCCAGAGGCGCTGTCTGGGGGGGGTCAGGGTAGGGGCATCGATGAGCGGGAACCCGTCCGCTTGTTTCAACCTTGTGAGGAACACCTTGAAGGCTAACCTCGCCTTTCAAGAGAGACCGAAAGGAGGTCGGCTGGCCTCAGCGCTAACCATGTACCAAACATGCCGCGCGAGTAGACCAAGGTTCCATTCCAATCTGCATTCCCATGCTGCAGGTGCTGGCGTCTTTCCGACCCCCCGGTGTCGTCTTCACGGCCCTCACAGCCACACGGCGCGTATAAACAAGGCAGAGTAAAGACGGGAACGTGTTGCATTCCGCTCTTCACTAAAATAATGATTTTTATTTTTTAAGTTTTAATCTGAAGTGGAGCGAGAGGGTTTTTATAAAAATGAAACTAACTAGCGCTCAACTGCTGTTTGCCAAGAAACGTGCGGATCGGAGTTCCTCCTCCACGCAGTCGACTACATTATCTCTCGCCGCGCTGTGCTTATATGATGGCTAATTGTTGAGCTGCCAGGGGTTTGTTTGCGAGAGACTGAGGGAGACGGAGCGTGTCCGTGGCCGTCAGTCAGTGGCGCTTAATGAATGAGCGGATAAAGATTGGTTTTACCTTAGCTGCGGATGGCCTCGCTCGGGCCCCATCTCGTCGTCGAAGCGTAAGCATCCTTATTTACCCGTTGCAGCCAATTTGTCTGTAAGCCTGCGGCAATTTTATTTTATTTTATTTGACTGAAATAATATGACGTTGTAGCTCTGAGAGACGACTGGAAATGAGAAGTGACGGGAACGCATGTGGCATCGAGAGGAAGGGTTTGGAAGAGGAAGGACTAAATCAACACTGGATAAGTCATTAAACAGATGTTGCTAAACTTAGTAAAGCAAAATGACTTAGCAAAGTTTAGTGTTGATGTGACTGATTGCTTTTAAACTCCTACAAATTGGAACGCCATTTGCGATGTCACAACTAGGTGAACAATCTTCCAACCAAATGTTCCGTTAGCCTGCCCCCATGTGTCAGGTGGTCATTTGAACCAGGGCCATTTGTGATGTCACAACTCAGGGACACTATAATACAGCCGTCTTTAACCTAAACCATTTTTAGTAGCCTGGCCGTATGTAGGGTCGTATGAAACATCCACATTTGGAGCAGATCCGGTTGTGAAGTCACAGTGACACTAAACTTTCCGTTGGCCCGCCCTCATGCGCAGGGGTCGTATTGGGGCTTGTTAGTTTGCAAGCGGACGACGCCCTTGAAGATGACCTAGGATGATAACAGCCAATCAGCAGCCGGTTTCCCATCAATATGAATAGAAGTCTCAGAAATGGCCTGTCTGTCTCAAGATAGAGAAGAGCGACCAGGAACACAAACTGTCCAATATATACTGAATACATTAAAACATGCGCGAGCACACACACAGCTCTACAAACGAGTCCTCACAACGTTCTGCCAAAGCACTTTATTTTGTTGAGCAGAGAGGCATTTAATTCAAGCCTACATAATCTACTAGAATGTATATTTACATACACATCAAAAAATGCATATAGAGAAACAGATGGAGAGACAGACTGATAAATCTATTTATCTCTAATGAGATATGATCGAATAATCTATGAAATGTAAATGTTGAGTGGGCCGTATGTGAATATATGAAGTGTATGTGCATGGAATATGAGGTAATGATAAGGGTACAACAAGATACCAACGTATGTCATTTTTAATGCATATCTCATGACATGTATATATAATTACCACTAGTGCACAATCACACTTTTTCAGCATTAAATATGGTTGCCACGGGCGACCGCACCATCGCCTGTCCAACCCCCCCCCGTCTCAGCTCACTGCAGCAGACGTGTGCTTTGATTCCAGACTCACACGGGGTTACGCCTAAACCAAGCCTTACTTATTGACGTTGTGTTATCAAGGAACGGCGGAACGTGTGAATGCCCACCTGCGAGCCGGGGGCTAATTAAAACACGAGCTGCTGTTTGTTTCCTCGCTGTCGATAAAGCAGAATCCCTCCGCTGATGAATCCTACGGAGATGGCAGACTGACACTTGTTATAAGGGGGGGTGACTACGTTGGTACTGCTGTGTACATCGTTGACAAGTCCTAGCCGGCGGCAAACTCCAGTTGTGCTATTTTGAGGGTAATGGAAACGGAAAAACAAAAGGTATGAAAACAAACCGCAGACAGCGCTTTCGTTGTTTGAATTGGATTCACCCGGGGACGCTTTGGAGTGCGGAGCATGTTCTCCTACGCCAGAGTCCTGCCAAGAATACAGACACACGCGTGTGTTCTAACGGCCCAGCCACGCGGGGTGGGGCGCTAGCCCAAACACCCGGAGGAAACCCACGCAAACACTCCAGATCCATTATGAGCCATTGCGAACTCTATCAGTTTGTGATGTCACAAGTGGGAGTGTCCACCCAGTCAGATCCATCATACATCTGAGTGGTCACGCCCAACCGATTTTGAATGAATGTCATGCTATGCTAATCAACAGCACACCTTTTGGTAAAATTGGAGCCCTTTACCAACACCATATCCATTTATCTTACATAATCACAAAAATAATATCATTATAACGATGACTGTCAAATGTCAAGGGATATGAAGCTCCCTCAAAAAGGAACAGAATGGGACTGGTTGGTTTCAGTGTTAGAGTAAGTGTTTAACTTGTAGCTAGAATGTCATTGTTAAAACATTCTGTCAGGAGGAGCGAGTTGTGTTCAGTCCTCAGGCAGAATGTGCCTCACCTCTTCTCTCAGCCCCTACTGGTACTAATGGCTACAGATACCCAAGCAACGAGATATCGTTTTAGCAAATCGTAACTATAGTCTAGACTCATTCAAAACGACACTTGTTAGGATTGACTATCACTGCGCTTTCAAAATGAATCTACCACGATTCATGTTGAACGGTGGACAAAAAGGGGCCAAGGTGGTTTAGATCAGTGGCTCTCCACTGGCCTAGTCTCAGGACCCACCTGTGTCCTTAGTCATTAAGTCACGTCCCATAATAAAATAGAGATAGAATAGAAAAATAGAATAAAGACGACCTGTAATTACCAATATTGCATTAATCAACAATGCCTGCATGTACTGTTGAAACATGGATCAAACAAAAGCTTAAATAATTGGGGCTAAACTCAATGAAATAATTACCCATTGAAAAATGAATTAACATTGAAACATTCGTTAATTCATGGACTTCTTTCTCAAGATTAAGGTGTGGCATATGTGGCCCCACTCAAAATGCCCCGCTACCCCCTAGACCAGTTTCACTAGTCTAGGGGTCAGGGTGTTCGATTCCCAGCCGAAAGGTTCTTGGCTCGATCGCTGTTACCAGCCCACCTGTAGGGATCATTGAACACAAAGCCCCACCTGCTCATTCTGTCCCGTACCGTTCATCACTCTGGATACAGAGGCCTAGATAACAGTGACTTATGTTTCAACTCAACTTACATTTCAACATTTCAGAATTTTACAACTGTCACAGATTCTCCATCTAATGAAAATGCATGGGCTATTGTTTGAGTTAAGTTATTCATATTTGCATCTGTATTATTTCAATGTCAGACTCTGCTATGACTAATCTAAACTATAAAGAAGGACAAACTCAAAACCAATACATGGTGCAGGTGCCGCTGCCAGTATCAAATATGGTTTTCTGATACAATAACCTCAATGATGAATGTAATAAAATATGCATGGCCGGTACTCAAATAACAGAAGGAAAACATGATGAAAAGAAAGGATACGTGATCCTTTAAATCTTCACTTGTTGAAAGTAAAGCCACGCTAACTCTTCAATATTTTAGATGAATTCTGATCTGTAATCAGACCTAATGTCTTAGTTTTTAATGAACCCTCCAGGCTAAACCTTTGTGTTTTTCACCTCATCACAGTTGATCTTATCCAAGAGAAATCCTTCTGGTAGCATCGAACATGCTTGATGCAAGCTGGGATATCAGAAACCTACCGAACTTTAACCAAACATATAATACAAAAATAACCCTGACTAACCTTAATCTAACATCCATAACTAACCCAGGCTAGTACACAAGTAGGCCTCTCCCCTGCCCTAACGCTTACATCACGCTATCCCCTTACCCAACTATACCAGCTAACCCTAACTTCCCCTCATCGCTCCACTCACTTATCCAACCAAGAAAGCAGGATGGAGCATTTGTATGTAAGATATGTTGAAATAACGATCACTGGGCAGTTTTGTTATTGAAGTTTCATATGTGCAATACCACAACCAAACCAACCAATACAACTAACCCCAATCATAACAATCACCATAGAACAGTTATACCTACCGTTAAAACATTAGTGTTAGTGTGTATTTGGATTACCGTATGTTTTTTATGACGGTCGTCTTCCTGAAGCCAGCTCTGCGGGTGAACTCTGTGTTCATCTTTATTGTGCAGGGCTTAAGCATCTGCAATTTAACCTCCGCATTCGATGCATCACACGATGCATCCGACACTGCTGAGGCAGGCAGTCACCGCCAAGTGTTTAGGAGCAACAGGGAATCTGGCCAGCACCTCTCTCTCGCTCTCCTGCTCACCATCTCTTTGTCTTGCTTTGTCCCCACTGCCTGAACAAAGAGCAAATTAATATTTAATTTTAATTAGACTGTGTGCTGCTTTTTACTTCCTAACGTGCATCAAGGAATTCCGAAAACGTGACTCGGAGTGCAGCGACTGTGTGAGATTACATTTTTTATTAACGAAGGCAATCAACGATGAAGAACATTCTCTTGGCCTTGTCTTCATCTTCATCCCCGGCGTGTGTGTGTGTGTGTGTGTGTGTAAGTAGAGAAGGACTCGTCTTGCAGTCCAAAAAATGAGGAGAACCCACTCCACTCTCTGTTTGGTCCTAATTGGTCTTAATCAGAGCTGGCGCTGGCGTTAACACACTCTCATTCCAACCCTCCACCTCCCTGCTCTCCACCCTCCCTCGTTCCTCATCTTCTCTATTGTCTGGTGGTGCAGGGGTGGGTGTAGCGGGGGCCAGTGATGTCAGGACTGCTGCCTCTGTTGCCGTGGTAATGAGCTGTCAAGGAAATATAAAGCCAAGATGCTCTTCACCTCCCCACTCCCACCTCCCTCCCCTTCCCTTTGCGACGATATGCACGCGTATGAATTTCATGCGTAGCATTCCTCAGACATAAAGACAGCCCACTTCCACTTCTCACTGCGTAGCACACTTTCTACCCCTGCGATTGAATTGTGCACATCAGTCCACTGCCCGAGCAGCAGTGGATTGATGCCTCACCCCACCCGTTTTTGCTCACCGTAGCATCTCCTGTTCATTCGGCGTGGGTTCGGCGTTGTACTCCATTATGGGGTCAAATGTGTTTTTCAGATGATGTGTGTGTTCACTGTTTTTTGGTCTTTGTTCACCCACGTCTATCTCTTAAGTTCCTGTGTGGCTTAAGTTGAAAATCCAATATAAATGCAAATCGGGGCACAGCCATTAATGCATTTTAAAGGCTTCAAATCAGTATAGCATGGTAATCAAAGCAACGGGATTGGAGGTTGTTATTTAGAAATGAAAATGTTTATGAAAATGTGGGCATGGTTCTCGTTGGTCAGGGGCCTGGAGATGAGCTTTGGTGGCCTGTGAGTGGAGAGCAACCTACTGGCTATTGTCATTTGGGCGGGCACTCATCATTACCAATGGAGAGCCAATCTAAGGTGGTGTGTACCATGCCATGCAGTGATCTGTAGAAAGCTAATGGCATTGCATTTAAATAGCTAAATGTATGGTATCAATGTAATTGGATTTCTTTCTCCTCCATTTTCTTCATTTCCATGCCAGTGGTCGCTTGTTCATTTTACATTCGTTTTTTGTTTCCAACGTCCCACTCACAGGCTAGCGGCCATCTTAGAATCATGTACTTTATTGGCCTCATGCACACTCTGACATTAAGAAATCATCAAGTTGCCAAATGTCAACTTGTCTATCCCCTATTATACCATCCAGTTGTATGTTTACCAGAGTCCCTCTGTTTTCTCTTACAGTTTAATCCTTTTAGTTTGACATTCCTAACCTACAAACAAATTTGAATTTCATGTTTAGTTTACTTTTATCTTAACCATTTTGTTACATAATCCTGGGTCTCAACTAATCAGCATAATTTCTTTGTTTGAAGGCACTCAATCTAGCCAGGTGTCCCTGAGCAAGGCACTTAACACCCAACTGCTCTGGATAAGCAGATGGTTGATGCTGCATTTGAGGCATAAAGTATCTCTGAGTGCTTTGAGTGTCCACACCGGTTGGCGATGCTCTATATTATGTAATCTCTACATGATGTCATCAAAAAAAGCCTTGATTCCAGTGCCATAAGGTTATGAAGTTAGCCTTATGAAACAGCATGCCCTGACCTTAACCAGTACAAAACTCTGACATAATCACATCTAATGTGCTATCTCAACCTTACCATTCAAACCTTTAACCATACACCTGACCTTTTCTGTTGGAGTGGCATATATAATTCCCCCCCCATAAAACCATAAAAACCCAAACCCTAAAACATTTTCTATTTTGGAAAAATGAAAACCCACAATGAAAGGCCCATGCAAATGTTTCACCATGTGTTAGGGCAGCAGGACTCACGAAGGCTTGCTTCAGAAGTCGTGATCACAGAGGAGCGTGTCTCAGAAGCACTTGGCAATATCAGATTGGTCTACTATTGCATATGAACACGATACACAATACTTGATCTTCATAACGGAAGTGGTACCAAAAGAAATGATACCGCTAACTCTTGCAATAAGGATCCTTCTGAAATGCAAAAGTGTTTATGTCCAAGCCAAAGTCGTTCTTAAGATACTGAACAGAATGTCCCCGAGCATTCCTTATGCTCACCTCTCTCGTTAAATTTGGAGAACGGAAAAACAAATAAAGACTACCTAATTCATTTGCTGGCCTGTTGGAAAAAAGCTGAGTTTGTTTTTAATGCATGGAGATTATGCACATTCCTAATTGGACATATCAGCTGATCAGCACGACACCTTCGTCGGTGATCTGAGGCGGCCATTTGCATGTGCAAACAATCTTTTTAGTTAGCGTTCCCTTTAAACTATTCATTAAACAGATGGTTCCCCATGTCCTCGCTTCCAATTTTCCCCTTGTACGCGCCTTCCCTCGTTTTTTATTATTACTCAGGGAACACAGCATTGTCCGCTGCCGATGACGTCATCCATCAGCCGCCCTTTGATAATAAAGGGTGTCTATTGATTGTGGGGGAGGACACAGAAAAGTGTCGTTGAATGGGAGCACTGAATTTCTTTTATGTTCAGTGTCAACGTCTCCTTAAGAGGCTAGCTGATCTGGACCCCATTCAATTTATAAAGCGGCAAGCGTGTGACCTGACCGTGAATAGGTTTGGATGGTCCATCTGTAATTGGATGGAGTAAGGGGCGGGTCGTTTCAGATTCACTGGGTAGATTTGGTCGAGATAGGGTGGTGAGGTCAATGTTTAATTCAGTAGGCACGATCCGAGAGAGATAGCGAGGGATAGATATGGAGAGGGCGAGATACAGAGATAGAGAGAGAGAGCGACGGAGGGATGGAGAGAGATACAGACACGGAGAGAGTCTGGAAGTCTGCAGATACAGAGCAGCATAAAAAGCATAGCCTCAAGAAGAAGAACAAGTAGACAATACATTTGCTTTCTGGGCAGATGCTTTCGGGCAGTAATATAAACAGTAGGTGCCAGCATGCATGATGTAAGTGAAAAATGGATCGGTCATCCAAAATGCAGCTGGTCAAATGAGAGACGCATAGTGGTCTTCTAGCGAGGCAGGCGGACCGAAAGGTCAGAGCCAAGGTGAGACATAATCAGGGGCTTCCTGGCTGCTCGCTAAGCGTCTACTTGACGCCCCCCCCCCTCCCCCCCTCATCTCCACCATCTCTCCCTCTATCTCCGTGCCCTCACCCGTGCAGGCCTCTCTACGCTAGAGTGATGTCTCTGTCACGTAACATTACTCTTCTATTAGCCGCGCTGATAGCCTTCTCAGCCTGGCACCTTCATCAAACACCGTGTGTGTGTGTGTGTGTGTGTGTGTGTGTGTGTGTGTGTGTGTGTGTGTGTGTGTGTGTGTGTGTGTG
>JAOPJO010000139.1:21945492-21955682 GCA_027123675.1 Molva macrophthalma | reverse complement strand
GGGGTGTGTGTGGGTGTGTGTGTGGGTGTGTGGGTGTGTGTGTGTGTGTGTCTGTGTGTGTGTGTGGGGGTGGTGGTGGTGGTGGGGGTGGTGGTGGTGGTGGTGTGTGGTGGTGGTGGTGTGTGGTGATGGTGGTGTGTGGTGATGGTGTGTGGTGGTGGTGTGTGGTGGTGTGTGGTGATGGTGGTGGTGGTGTGTGGTGGTGTGTGGTGGTGTGTGGTGATGGTGGTGTGTGGTGATGGTGGTGTGTGGTGATGGTGGTGTGTGGTGGTGTGTGGTGATGGTGTGCCCACCTGGTAACCCGTCCATGATTGAGATTAGATTAGTGCTTTTGATCCGGGGGTTTCTAAAATATCCCGTCTCCATCGGGGGCTGTAGGCGGTCACAGCGGCTGAGCCGTGCGATCACACAGAGTGCTAGTTTATCACTTTCACTCCACTACATACTTGGTGGTTCACGCGCAGAGGCAGCATTGCATTCCTTTTCCCCTCCTTTTTCCTCCCTGGGTTTGGGTTTATTTCAACCCTCTTTGTGTTGATTTTTATTGTAACAACCAACAATATCCGGATTATCTATCATTACTCACCCCCAACTGTATCTGGAACAATGGGCGCTAATGAAGCGATGACTGTATTTGGGTTGTTATCATATCCTCCTCATTATTTGAATATATTTCCACTAACATTTTCAAAATCATGTTTCCAATCAAGTTAAAATGTTCACTTTTTTTCCCAATGGCTTGATTGATTTCTGTGACCAACAACTGCTTGTCACCGTCTCCTCCACTCACAACAACCAGACGCAGAGGGACGGAGAAGAGACACTGAGGATGAGCTGGACGGCTGATCAGTCTGTCAGTCAACATAATCAAGTATCATAAATATTTCACGTTTTGACTGAGTGTGTCCAGTATTTCCCCGCAGACGTCCGGCTGGAGGGAGCTGGAAATAACGATTTCAAATATTGTCGCCGGGGAAACAGTTACCCCCGCCCGCCAATGACATATTAGATGTCAGGAGGGCTCGTAATTGTATTTCTGCGATTCCGATTCCTTTAAACTATTATTTTTTATTTAGTTATTTTATTCCCTCTGTTACTTTAAACTCATTACTTGCTCTCCTTGTGTTGTTGTTAAACACTTTGTCTTGCTGCTTTGCACAGAAAGCACCATTATAAAAATAAATACATTTTGATTGAATTCCACCGTTTCTTCGCCCTTCTCCCCGTCCGATCGCAGCGGCTGACGTGCGTGAGGTAGAGATGATATATGTTCGTTAATGATCCCGCTGCACTGCTAATTAGCATGTAATAAGATGCCAACTCCAGCACAGGAGGCTTGTTATTTAAGAATAAAGCTCATCTCTCATTTGAATGCATTTTTCATAAGCTGCCCTAATTAAATTAAATTTGCATTATTAATTAAACACAAAAAGGTTCCTATTTCCTTCAAATCAAAGTGTGACTACGGTGAGAGCAGGGCTGATCGGCAGCTCTCGTAGGTAGCTAGAGGGAATGTGGTGTTTGTGTTTAAACATTGTGTATACTTCTCATTTAGTAGGGCTGTGCATCCCCATATTCTGTACCTGCTGGTGGTGTGGTGTGTCTGTCTCCCAATTATGTCATGCTTGTTGCTTATCTATCATGACTATGGGGTGGCATCTAGTTTCCCTTTTCAGGGAGGAAAAATGTATTGTATGTCGGACTACTGCAAACCGCAGTAATCTATCCATCGGTAATCCTCCAGATGGCCTCCAAAGTGATGATGCAGAGACTTAGAATGTCTTGAGATACACGATACAACACACAAGGCAGGGGAACAAAATGAAAGTGAAAGTGAAACAAGCGGCCGTATCTACTATATGTAGAGGGCCGGCAGGAGATCCAGAAGATCTGGAGACTAAGGGAATCGTTACGGCACTCTCTGCTCTCTTAATGGCATACAGCAACTTGAAGACTAAGCAGAATAAAAGGGAAACTTAGGTGCTTTTTCCGCTTTGCCAGCCCCACGCGCGATCTATGTGTAAGTGAGATAAGCAGTGCGGCTACCCAGCATCGTTCAGCACCTGAAACTTTGATTAAATTCCCTCTTTAAAACTTTTAATCAAGATGCATTTTTACAAATGAAAAAAAAAGTTCTTAGTTCTAGTAAGAGTAATTGGAGGACTTTTTCAAATCAGCGACAAAGACTGAACTGACAGGATTCAACAGGAATTGAAATGTAATTCAACTGTAATTGGTCGTAAACGGTGGCATGGCGGTGGCTTTTTCGGATAATTACCCATCAAAAAACTCTTTTGTGAATCAGAAGACACTTCTGTTCTGATTGATCGGGTAATTGTTTACGAATCCCAACAGAATGTTGGCGTCTCTGCGATATTAATGATGCGGTCCATCAAGCACAGTCGTAATCCGTCGAGAGTCGCACATGATTAGGAAACGCAGTGATTAGTTGTGTTCGGTGGAAACGCAGCCAATGCCGTCATATTATTGTTATTAGTATTGCTGTGCCACTGGAGGAACCACAACGTGAAGTTGATGAAGGCGTCAGAGAACATGTGTCTGACTGTATTAGTGTGTGTGTGTATTGGGTGAGTATGGCGTTCAGGGCTTTCGAATACATGGAGGGGGAAAATTGAGGCACAAAGAGAATAATAGTAATTAATTATCATTGTTTAATTCAACGGAATCAAGTGAAGAGAGAACCTCTGGAGGGGAAGAGCATGCATACATAAACATGCATGTGCGCGCGCACACACACTAATACAGATATACAGACACACGCATACCTCAACATGCATGTGCACGCACACACACACTAATACAGATACACACTCACACTGATACACACATACATAAACATGCATGTGCACGCATACACACACTAATATAGATACACACTCACAGACACACATACATAAACATGCATGTGGACGCACACACACACTAATACAGATACACACACTCACACCGATACACACATACATAAACATGCATGTGCATGCACACACACAGTAATACAGATACACACACTCACACACACATTCATCAACATGCAGGTGCACAAATACACACTGATGCAATCACAGACACACACACATACACACATACACTAATATGCATGTGCATGCATACACACAGATAAAATTACACACATACACCCACACACACTGTCATACAGATACACACATGCATCAATATGCACGCACACACACACGCACGCACACCTATATACCCACACACAAATGTAGCACTATGTTCTTTTATGGAGTTTGTTTGTGTGTCTGTGTTGTATTGTATTCTTTCTGTTGTAACGCACTGTGTGACTTGTGTCTGTAAAAGGTGCTATATAAATAAACTTCACATACTTACTTGCAAACACACAAACATACAGATGCACACCTAACCTACACACACAAACATAAATAAACACATGCAGAAACCTGCATACAAACAAACACACATCCACTCTTACTCATGTGCACGCACACGCACACGCACACGCACACAGACACACACAGATGGTAGCAGTGGCTAGAAGTTAGTAGCAAGGACTGCAGAGTGTTGTTTGGGACTAGACAGAATTAATGCTGCCTATATGCGTCCTATCAGCTGCATCATAAATCTAGGCTGCTGACTCAAAAGGTCAGACCTGGAATGAGACTTTATCGGAGCAGAGACTGAGCCGGCAGATCGGTCTTTGTTTCGCTGAACACGACTCACCGCGACGAGCAACCTCTTAGGTCATCGACATTTGCTTATGTGTGGAACCGTTGGGTGAAAATAATTGTGTGATATTTTACAATACAAGGGAGAACTAGGAAGATACCTGGCGAGAGTTCAGCTAAAAATAGCAAACAAATAATTCAAATTGCTAACCTTTTCTGATTCCTACTGCTAGCTAGCTAGCACTCTGCCAAATTGTTTTGTAGAAACTTTCTTTTTAGCTACTATCAGTTTGATTGTGTAGTTCGGATCGTTCTCAGGCTCAAAGGTGAGTCGCTTCAGATGAAAGTGTCAGACGTGAGTGCGAAGAGAGGAGAGAACGTTTTCTTTGAACACACAACCATCCATATGTAAATGCGGCGAATATCGACCACATTGTTTTCACATTTCATTGTTAGCGTTATTCTTCTGCAGTATGTGCACTGCCACATCGCCTAGACAACAGAAGACAAGGATGTTGTGCAACATGAGCAGATAATAGCGATTAAACACGCGTGCCACTTTTTCTATAAACTCAGAGATACACAGCACTATGTTGGGATGAGAGAAGAGAAGGTAATCTAGTGGTTAGGGCTTTTCCCTCCCAGCCAAAGCTTCTGGGTTCAAATCCCCATGTCAACTGTCAGGGTGGAGAAGCTCTGAAGAAGGAAGAAATACGAAGAGCACTCTAGTGGGCTGAGGAGCAGCTATGCAGAAAAATGAAGGATGATTATGTTGGTGGTGGTGATGATGAGAGATGACGGTGACGGAGGGGATGATGTGCTGATGACGACTACGATGATGCTAGCGATGATGAGGCTGCCGACCAGGATGATGGAGATGAAGGTGATTTGCGATGCATGGCGTCACGTCATCCTAAACGCCCCGAGCAGCCAGCATGCGTACCTCGACAGCACGGCTGCGGGCTGCCGATTCAAAGAGAGCGGCCTCTCATCTCACCCCCTCTCCTACAGGCTGAGACCGACGGCCGCTGGGTTTCAGCTGAAAGATCCACAGATCACTGAACACATCAAGGCAGGCGGAAGACACGGGGGCCAGACGACCAGCCAGGGAGAGACGTGGGAGTGTGTGGAGGCACGCAGAGACAAAGGGAAACCTGAGGAATCATAGCGACGTGGGGGAACAGGTGCTGGGGATGTAATAGGGTTAGGCTTGTGAGTAAGTCCTCAACACAGGCGGACACTTTTCAATGAAAGCAGGTCAGAGGGTTCCTTAAGAAAATGAAGCGGGACAAGGCGTGAACTCAATATGAAAAGGCCTCACAAACAGGGGCAGATTTGAAGGGACAGCCAATTGATACTGAAGCCCTTATTATGCTCCCAGGGTCCCAACAGTTTGTGAATTCACCATCTGTTCCTGAAAGAATGAGCAATCATTCAGATTCTGCTTTTGGTTTTTTGTAGGTGCTCACGGCGAATGGCTTGTGGCTGCAGAAAGTATGAGAGCGTTTTAGGATGAAGGACCTCTTTTGACCAAGGTTAAAATCACCAAAATTCAAATAATTATTGGAACTAAAGAGGACCCATATAATTTTTGTGCTAAAGGAAAAAAAATGTAGGGTACAAAGTTCTACTCTTGTAGCCTTCAGTGGGAGTATGTTTTGAGTTTGTCCAAAAGCCATTACTGTATGCTGTTATAGCTCTCAATAAAAAGAATAAGGAGAGTTGTTTCCCAAGGTCAATCACAGTGTTTCGCTCCACCTGGCCCTTGGCGAGAATGGGTGAAACTATAAGGAGTTTTTAACAGTGCTATTCCCATGATGCATTGCTTCTGCAACCACCATCCCATCATTGAAAACCAGAACGGTCATAGCTCAACATTTTGGCAACATGGTTTTTTCTCAAACGCGGTCGTGTATCTGGTTTTGGGGGGAGTTTGTATGCACAAAAGTCATTATTTGCAATTAAATTATGCCTACAAATTTGAACTTTGAGTGAGTGTTTGGTGTGGGCAGTATGGCTATAAGGTCAGAGTAAGGAACACATTAATATTGAAAGGATTACGATTACCTGGTGATGCATGACCGTAGTAGTAACCAGAAAAGTCTAGATAGTGCTACCCGAGCTAGAAGTAGCTAACTATATTACTGCATACTCACTATCAGTTCAACTAGTATATCTATAGAGCAGCAAATCCAATCTGAGAAAAATTGTTATGTGGAGATCGTATCTCAAAGTGGTCCAATTTTACCACCAGCTGCGACGCTGATTGCAAGCCATTTCAAAATCTTCCCTCGGTCGACATCACAAGTGGGAGTGTCCACCCAGATGCATTATGGGACAGACCAACCTCCCAGTTGGTACAGTCCACTGGGTAGACTGGAAGGGCGAATGTACGATAACATCTGGGCGGACGGCCCCTACGCGTGATGTCACTGTTGGGAAACACATTGTGTCTCCAGCGAACAGAGTTGCCTGTAATTTATCCCCCGCTAATATCAGTCCAGATGTGGGCAGAGTCAGCGGTACAGCGTCGCCATCTGGCCTTTGTAATGGCTTTTACGATACACAACGACAGTCATGATCAAGTGCTGTATAACAGAGTCATGAACCTTAACTCACCACGTCTGCTGCTCTCTGTCTGACTTGACAGTAAATATGCAAATAAATAATAAATGTGTAAACAAGATGTTATTTAGTCACTTCATTGGGAGAGACACTCAACCTTTTGTTTCGTCGTTTGACTCTGTACTGTACATCACAGCAGCCAATTGGAGTGGATGTATTGAGTGTGTGTCATGATGTTTGTCAGGGTTCCTGTTCAGCAGTGTCTTTCTACTCCAGCGGTCCGCAGACCTCTTTGGTCACATGACCCCGGAAAATGACAGCCACAAATGACATCTGCCTCTACACACATCACTAACAAGTGGTTCGTAGTATGCTCTTGCGTACGTATAAATCAGCAGTCTGTGTATATACAGGCATGCATGTATTGGTAGATAGATAAATGTATATAGTTAGAGATAGATAGAGATAGACAGACAGACACAATGAGAGAGTGAAAATGAGAGATTGATCGATTGATAGGCAGAAATGTAAGCTGATAGATGGAAGGATATACAAATATATATATTGGACAGGTAGATATATAGATAGGCAGACAGAGAGAGAGAGAGAGAGAGGGAAAGATAAAAAGATATTGACATAAAGAAGCAGATAGATGGTTGAATAGGCAAAAAGATAGACAGGCAGACACACCAATATATGTTTAGTTATAAAGATGGACAGAATCAGTAATTCAGTTTATCTGAAATAGAAATGTACCACATGTATGTTGTGGCCTGGCAGTGGCATCTCGTTATGATCAGCGTCCAAATTCATTACTATATTGTATGTAATAATTTGACTTGCGTATATGAACTACGTATTGAAATCCTATGGTTCAAATAATGTGAGAATACGAAAGCATTCAATTAGACGATGAGGAGACGATATGAGAGGCCCATCCAATTATGGAAAGCACTCATTTATTTAGAGGCCAGGGTCCGTCCACTCAAATGAACAGTGTGTTGCGACTTTGCTCAGTGGATCAGCTAATACTGCAACCAGTGATTGTATTAAAGTCTAAAAATAAAACTGCAGCATTAAAAGGCATCAGGGGAAGCAGCAATGACACATCCAAAGGCTGTTTACTCTGAAGAACTTTCTGTCTCAAAGCTGATCTCAAGTCTGTTAAGCTAACCTCCTATCTGGCACAACGTAGTTGTATTGTTTGCATACCCATACGCCATACTTTCTTACAGCATTTTTTCACAACTTTTGTCTGCATTTCTCGCATTGAGAAACTATTTGAATCATAAAACATTCAGTATTCTCCAGACCGTCCCATCTATATGGGATACATTATACATGGATATTAAATATTCAATGAGTGGTTTATTTCCCTTTAAGTGAGTGAGCTTTTTGCATAATAGTGTCAGGTGGTCTACAAGAATAACAATTCCCCCGTACCTGGGGTGAGGGGATTCCCAGAGGTGAATCTAATTAAAATTTTTGGAGGCCAGATGTTTTTCCTCTCTGTGTTCCCCTGATGTCTTCCATTGGCAGCCGCACATCTCTCCCTGCCCATGAAGAAGCTATTTGGATTCACAATAAAGCAGCACAAATGTTGCTTTCATTTTCAGCCAGTGTAGATGGACTCGCTTTCTTTTTTAGACATTACGAATGTTTTGATCCAGCGCTCTCTAATTTCCACCAGAGTATATATCTGAAAGGGCTGGGGTGTATTGTTGATTTTGTCCTTGCCTTGCGACCAACATTGGATCACAGTAGCTGAGAAAGCGTAGTTTATTTATTTATTTATTTGTACAGTGTGGTCTGTCTTCTATTGGGAATCTGCCACATTGTGTTGGCTATGACTCCTTCCGTACAGGGAATGACAAATAACTCGTAGCGACACAATGCTTTCCGATAGACGCGCAGTAGAAATAGGGTTTGAATTATATTGATTACCAATGCTACCTTCAACACTGCCACACCGGGGGATTTTGAAGAACCTTTTTTTAGGAATGTACCAACCATTTATGTTCCAATTCTCAACAAAATGCTGTTATTATTGTTATTATTATAGATTTGTTGGGTTTTTAAAACATTATCAGTTTGTTTGCCTTTATAATCGTAATACAACATAATCTATTTGCGATTGAAAATAAAAAAATATGATATATATATAGATATATAGATATATACTTCTACATCCCCATGGGTTTGAAATAACAACAATGAACAATGACGCTTATTAACTATGACAGATCAAATGAATTGCATCCCTCCAAACTTGTAGGAAATTGTCTGTCTTGCTGCAGTTGTTTTGTGTTTTCCTTGTTTGACTGCTGCTGATTCCTAAGTGCTTCTTGATTCCTTCAGCTATCCCTCTTGACTGCTGTTTTGTTTTTGGCACCTACATTTTGTAGCTGCTCTAATATTGATTGCAAGCTTTGATTGTTCACCCACACTTACAATACCCTCGGAATAAAAGTGTCAGTTATAAGACTAAAAGGCTAAATGTAATTGGGAACACTCAGGAATTCCCCAAAGCTAGCTTGTTGGAACAACTAAGGGACAGCCAAAATACCTCCAGACAGCACATAATGGTCCAATGAGAAATACCCAGTATGCATCTGTCTCTGCCACTATTATTCCCAAACATTTTCTGGGAGTAATCCTTGTGATTCGTTAGTGACTGCACGTTGTAGATCACAGCCAGAGTGACCTCACTTCCCTCTCTCCCTCATCACCGAGAAACGCAATCAGCTGCAATCAATGGTTGCTGATTGAGGCTCGACCAATGACAATTAAAGGTCTGTGTTTTCACAAGGGCCTACGTCTGGCTCTCTCCTCCTGCTGGTGTTGTGGTCATCATGGGCCAATACGTATTGCCTTGTCGTAAAGAGGGGTCAGCGCTGTCCAGTTAGAAGCTATTTAAATGGCTACACTTACTCTCCGCTCCCTAACCCTCAATACTTATACCTACTTAGTAGACCCCAACCCATTGGTGGATATCCACGGGTTACAGGACACTTCCACGCATTATTGGGTATTCGTTAGACTATCGACGATAAGTTAATGATGAGTCTTTCATTTAATTTACTTCACTCTCGATGGTTAATGTCCTGAATCGAGACTATTATTATTAGATATTAATATTAGAAATAGGAAAAATAAATATTACCATTAGACAATTGTTATTAGATATTAACATTAGATATATTATTAGTATATTTTATTTGATTATCAGATATTAATATTAGAGATATAAGTACTAAATACCTTTTGATAATTTGATATTATTATTAGATATATGCATTGCAAATACTATTATAATACTATTATTCTTTATAATTATTCAATATAAGAGTAACATATCATATATTAGACTATTAATATGATTATTTGCCTGGTAAATATTACTAAAATAGCGTTATGCTGAAAGTGCAGCAGGTAGCTTGTGTTGTCTCAAGCGTTAAAGTAAGTGTGTAGAGAATTGTCAGACGGTTGGCATGTAGTCAATGTCATTGATTGAGTAATCCCAAGGCAGGAGAAAACCATACAAAAATACGTTGAAACGAGTCAGAAGAATTAACAGAACAGAAGAATTACACTGCCAATAACAAAACTAATACCAATACTACTACTATTACTACTACTACCAGTAATCATGCAGAAAAGGAGGAATGTATATTTCACATAGTCAATGTTATTGAATGAAATATTCAATAACATTGATAATGAAAATAACAATGGTATGGAAAAACACAAAATTCCAACAACAACACAAGACAGTTGGAAGCATCTTAAATCACATGCTATTCTGTCTCTCTCCACTCTCTTCCTGTTCCTCTGGTTGTGTGTGTGTGTGTGTGTGTGTGTGTGTGTGTGTGTGTGTGTGTGTGTGTGTGCGTGGGTGTGTGTGTGTGTGTGTGTGTGTGTGTGTGTGTGTGTGTGTGTGTGTGTGTGTGTGTGTGTGTG
>JAOPJO010000139.1:21853332-21861213 GCA_027123675.1 Molva macrophthalma | reverse complement strand
CTCCCTCCCATCTCCCCTCTCCTCCCTCCCTCCCCCCTCTCCCCTCTCCTCTCCCATCTCCCCTCTCCTCCCTCCCTCTCCCTTTCCCAGGCTGTGCTGTGCTGCTGGAGTGCTCTACATTACAGGCTCCCCTGTGCATTCTTCCTCTGTTGTTTTCAGCTACATACAGCCCACAGAGCTCAACTGTTGCTTCTTTATCTCACTTACAATATTTACCCTTTCCATTTCTATTTGTTTGTCCTCCGCATAGTCTCTCTCTCTCTCTCTCTCTCTCTCTCTCTCTCTCTCTCTCTCTCTCTCTCCCTCTCCCTCTCCTTCTCTCTCTGTGTCTATATTGTTATCTTGTTTTCTCTCAGTATCCAAATCTCTCCTTCTGTATCTCTATCACTCCCATTCTCTTTCTCTATCTCTTTAACCCTGTCTGTCTGTCCGTCTGTCGCTATCTTTCTCCCTCTGTATCTATCAATCTATGTCCCTCTCTCCTTCTCTATCTCTTTCCCTCCCTCCCTATCTCCCCCCCTCCCCCCCTCTCCCCGTAGTTTATGGTGTTGTGTGTATCTCTAAGTGCAAATGGCTGCATCGATGCTCGTATGCGCTGTGTTGGAGGACGGGAGGGGGCTGGAATCACAGGCTGAAGCGTTAAATCACTTTGATTACAGCAGTATATTACTTTAATAGACTCTTATCGTAATCACAGCGCGCGAGCTGACTCACTTCAGATTGACCACCTCAGCGTTGAGCAGTGATGCCGTGTGGCGTGGCCATGCTAAGACGGGGTGTCACTTAGAGCTAAAGCCCTAATTTTCTCTTTCAATTTCATTGTCATTTTCTTATATTAAAGGAAATCCAAACCATAAAGGAACGGATTTAAGATGAAAAGCGATGCAGTGGGATGCATAATAGCAGTGCTATGGATTGATCCTGGTCCAGATCTCGAAATAAATGCATAAAGTTTTGGATATGATTTAAATGATGGCTAAAATTGCCTTCAACAGGTTGAACTTATGCTATTGCATGCGTCAATGGTTGTTAATTGTCAGTTTTGGGGTCGATCAGGTAACGTCGATCAAACATTATGGCTATACCCCTAAAACTCTGATGGTAGCAAGGAGAGGTAGCAAGCCTGAACAGAACCACAGCCCTGCCCTAAATGAAGACGTGTCTACGTGTCTAGGTTGGTGAAAAAACATTTTAACAGGAACGAGCTCAAACTGCACAATTTTAGGATTAAACAACGGACATTCCACTTAAAGTGGGGGAAGCTAAACCAAAAAGTGTTATCTTAAAAGGTAACAATTTGAAAACCATTAAACGCTGCATTGGTCATTTCTCAGCCGGTGTGCACAGAGTCCAAAGGCTGTGTGAATAAAGGCTCACAGGAGGACTGTTAGCTTAGCTCCAGCACCATCCATTATCCTGACACAACGGCGCTTGTCCTTATATTAAAAGCACTGGCAGAACACCTTTGTTCACCTGCACTTTACAGTCAGCACATTTTCAAAATGTAAAGAACAACACAAAGTGTGTTTCGACCAAATTAAGAAATAGAAGAAAAGCACCGAGACAGACGAAATGTCGCCCACTGACGCTTCCTCAAAGAGGAAGAAATGTTAGTTCAAATATCAATTTGGATCAATGCAGTTTGAAAGCTCATAAAATAGGGTCTTTGGGCTTTGGTCAAGGTGTTTGAGTCTGTGTATTTTAGGCACCCACTGCTCAGAAATAATCTAAATGGACAACTATTGAGATTCCACCTGAGCCAACGTTTGCCTGTTTATTGAAATAACCACGACCCATTTGAGGGAGAAATGTTTTTCTCCAGCTAGAGAAACATATTTCTCTCCATTGTCGTTATTCAGCAGATGTCTTGTTGTGGACACACTATCATTATCCGGTACAAAGGCATCCGCAGAGTGGGAAAGACCATCACTATTTTCTCCCTCGCTTGGCATTTTCTTCAATGTTTCTTTTTCCAATTTAATTTAGAGCCCTTTTTTTTTTTCCAGTTAGACAGATCGCGTCCACATCAGCCGCGGCAACGATACTTTAAGTGAGCCGTTAATGGCTGCCAACACGTCCTTGCACTTAACTCGTATGTTTGGTATTTGATGAAAGTCCTGAAGCGTAGCGAGGTTCCCATCTTCCTCTCCGGCCCGGGCGGCGCTCCGCCTCGTGCTTTAGATTGAACCTGCTACGCGGGGCTCCGCCAGGCGCTAGTTTGGGCGTCCAGCCGGGTTTTGGCGCGGCGGACGGGCCGAGGTGGGTTACGAGATGAGCACGTTGGGGCACACACAAATAAATCCAAAGAGTGTTTACACATCTTGCCTGTCAGCTAGGGGCCCCGGACATTGTTTTTCTGTATTGGGCTCCAAGTCCTTGTGAGAGAATGGGAATATAAAATGTTCCATAAAATGAGAAAAATGCTGAACACATCTGTCAAACCTAAGGGCCTTTGATGTTCGTGCCATGATTCATATTCATATGATTCATCTGGATTTATTTGAGAGATTATTTTATATATATTTTTGAAGTGTCTTTAAAACACAATTGAAACATTATGAACTGCATACGCACTGCACATACAGAGGGAAATAAACACATTTCATACTGTTTACTGTGGTTGAATATGTAGTGATTCAGCAGACACTTTTATCCAAAGCAAATCACATTGAATTGTTTTAGATACCATTCAGGAACCGGTAGGATTGAGAGCGTCTTGCTCAAGGATGCCTACAGGTAAGACTTGATATAGGGTTTCAAACCCTGTAACATTCTGTACTGGGTTCAACCCAGCACCAGAATAATATCTTTGAACTGATCATGTCAGCTCAGTTCGACGTTTAAGCCGAGCGAGCGAACATGGAAGCCACTGGGGAATGTTTGGTAGCAGCAGAAATACTCTGAACGCCTCCTAGCCAGCTTACAAAGCAACACATTTATAGCCTGCTGAACACTGTACAGCAGGCAGAACCGTCTGTAGGATGAGATGCTGGCGGGTGTCATTTGGGCGTCATTTGGCAAATCTCCCTCCCGCCTCCCTCTGGGATTTAACCGGGGGTCACCTCTTCCAGGGTGAAGAGGACACAGCCACCCACTGAGATCCTATTGGTGGATTAAACCTACAATTTCCCTTTCTGTTTCAGAAATACTTAATCTGGTGGCGGATATTCAACCGCATAAAGCTCAACAAACGACATGTTTTAGTATTTGCCGATCGCCACTGTGGGAAAACATTTAAACCTGTGAGCTCTTAATATATTCAGCGGGCACATTTCACCATGCTGGGATTTAAAATGCAAGGCGAGATTTACTATATTATGCACATCCTAATCACATGTAACTGGTGCCACTTCTCCTGATTAAACTCCTACACCAGGACCCTCCCTCCGCCGCTGATGAAAATGAATGTCAACTGTTTAAAATCAATTGGCTTGAATACAAGAATGCTTAAACTTTCTGCCTCACTGTTTTATTTCATTTGAACCCAAACGCAAACGCACACATATGCACACGCGCACCCGGACACACACGCACACCCTCCGAACATCGGATGGTGTGCAGGGCAATTAGCATGTCTTTAGTGTTGGGAGACAGCCCACATGAGCATGCAGACTCTGAGGGGAAAAAAAACCCTCTTGTTTGGGTTTCAATGGTGGACCCTGAGGCTATTAGCATGCTAGGCTAATCGCAGAGATGGCATGCCACTCCGGGCTGTTTGAGCCAGATAATATGCTACAATATGAAGACTAGTTTAAATGATGTATGTATGTATGTGTAGTTCGTTCCCCATGCATTTCTTTATTTTCTCAGTGTTTCTCTGTAAACTCCGACTCTGCTGTTACGTAAGGTATCATGTGTTTGTGTTGGTGGCGGAACGGTTCACAAAGTTCACGGTTCGGTTCAAATCACGGTTTTGGGGTCACGGTTTTCGGTTTGTTTTCGGTAAAGCGGGGGATGACACGTGTGCCTATAAAAATGTTTTATTTATATTTGTTTGTGTCAAAAGTTCTGGGTTCGATCCCCGTTGTCCGAAGCCTAACCCGTGGGCATCCTTGAGCAGGATGCCCCTAAACCCAACTGTTCCCTAGAAAACATTACCTGAAAACACTTTGGATAAGCAGTCTGTTAAACTGCAAAATGGTAAATAGCAAAGCACCTTGCTGAAGCAAACAAGTTAACGTACTCCTCTGAAGCGAGGTGTTGCTGTGCTAACGAGCATCCTGAAAGTTTGTTTCCAAGACGAGAGAGAGAGAGCCACACATAGAGCGTGAGAGAGAGAGAGCGTGAGAGAGACACATAGAGCATGAGAGAGAGAGAGAGAGAGAGAGAGAGAGAGAGAGAGAGAGAGAGAGAGAGAGAGAGCCTGCAGCATGGGGACATTTACTATCGAGCCACTGAGCTGGCTTCTCCAACCAACTCACAGTGAACTTCGTTTCTCTCTCAGACACCTGTCATTAATGAGCAGGTAGGGGGGAGTCTAGTCTTACCCCAGTGAGCCTACAGGTGAGACAGAAAGGCAGCAGCCTCCGTCTTAGTGGCTCAGCTTCATCTCGGGGTGGAGCAGCAGCTTGTTGGCCCCCTCGGGTGCCCTGCGAGGTGTGGAGGAGACACAGGTGCACGGGGGGGGGGGGGGTTCCTCTCAGACAGATGTCACTGTTCCTCGTCTTGCTCCCCACCTGTTAGCGTGATTGAATTCAGCAGACCTTGCCACACTTCAACCGTACGGGAGCTCTTTTGCGCCAAACGCCCACCCAAAGAAATCCCTAGCTGCCCCCCACCCCTTCCCCGAGATGGCCTTGATTGCCAGGGACAGGGGAGACAGAATCCCCCCCCCCCCTCTTACCATCGGGGCGTGTCGCCATGGTTCATTCGCTTGCAATAAAGTGTGCGTTCTAGCCTAGCAAAGGTTTAAATTACGTTCTGCCCCAGAATCAGCGGTTGATGTTTGTCCCCCCCGTCCCCGTCCCCCACCCACTTCTTTTATTTTATATGTTTTATTCTTTTTTGGGGAGAATTTGTTTCAGAGCAAGTAGGTCGGTGATAGAGAGCTAACTGGAGCAGAAGGAGAACTCTGTAACCTGGATTGTGCCGGCGACACCCTGGACAATAGCCGGGTTCACAACGCATCACAACGGCAGATGACTTCACGGAACACTGCGGTTGAATCGCTGGGATGAGAGTGATGATGTGTCAGGAATGTTGCATTCATGAATGTGTCCATATTTCCCCCTGGGTCCCCGTTTTTTAAAACCGACAGCGTTTATGCTTCTGTGGTCGCTAACAATATAAAAGGACACGCCGTGGGCCACCAGATCCCAGACGATGGGCTGAGATGACCTCTCAAACATCCCTAAGGACACAGGTCCTCTAATATGGACACCCTGTGTGCGTCTGGTCACATTGTCTCATTAAAATATAGAAAGGGTCTGGACCCGTCGATGCTGAGCCATGTTCCTGTGCATGGCGTTCCCTCTCTCTTCGACCCAACTCCCTGTTGCTCTTCCCTCTCCTACCCATAAAGATCCCAGGAAAATATATGAACAAGAAAAATGATATGAAATCCACCCACCGCCTGTGATGCTAGTTGGTCATAAAAATGCATACTGACTCAGCCCCCTTATTTGATTATCCTACTGTCCATAGTTTATCCATTGCGTCCAATTTCACCCCAAGTCTGCCTCTTTCGCACATGAAAGTGATTTCTTGTTTGTTTCATCATCCGTCCATGTCTATCCGGCTTGCTAGAAGACTTTGATAATATCACAGATAATTATTAATTTTGTTGAAAGAATTGAACATTTATTTTGGCTGGACTTTCACTGTAGATCACATCAGGCGCTGTCGCAACAGTCTTTTGATTATCTGGATTTGACGTTATTGAGACCGGTGTTGCTATCTTTGGGATCAAGCCAGTGTGTTTGGAGAATAAGGAGCTTAGAAAACTACTAGACAACAATATGTCATTTGTCATTGTTGTTGTTTTTTCTACCCTGCATCAGAGGAGATGGTGCTGGAATAAATAATGTATGATGTTTCATCACATTCTGTTTGTGTTTATCTTGAAAAACCAAATATAGACATTACTTAATTTGGACTTCAGATAAGTTAGATGGATACGTCTGGTTGACTGACTATCTAGCAACGTATCTGTCTTCATAACCGTCCATCTTTCTATAAATCTCTCTATCCATCTATCTATCTATCTATCCCTCCCAAGACCCTATCAATTTCAGTATAAATCCATAAGTAATGCACCCAGCGTTCCATAAATTCTGATCTCCATAAAAGGCTGTTTTTGGGAGGGCTTTAGCGTCCGGCCAGCACTCTGAGTCAGTATTGCTTAGCCTCCCGGGCCGGTGTCACTGAGCTTTATACGCATGCGTTTATCTAATACAAGTGGAGCCTGTGCTACGTGGGGCACATTGAGATGAGTTAGCGCCGGTGGCCGTCGCGGGGCGAGCAGGAGTTGGGGGAAGAGCGACAGCCGAAGTTGCTAGTTGTTTATTTCAAAATGCATAACGGCGAGCTTGTGTGGACGACAGCGTGTGAATCCCATACAGATGGGGGTTGTTAAGGGGCCCCTCTCTCACCACCGGGTGTGATGTTGATCAGCCGCGACAAACCATTTTGAAAAGTATCCCATGGCGACACCACACCTAACCCTTTAGTGACATCACAAATGTGGAGTGTCCAGCCACAGGTGTGTGATGGATGGATCAGCCTACTAGTTGGTACAGTCCACTGGGTAGGCAGGTAGGTTGATCCATCCATCATGCATCTGTGTGTGAGTGGGCACTCCCACTTGTCACTAAAGGGATTTGAATATTTTGAAACGGCTAAATACGCATCACACCTGTTGGTAAGAACAGGGGCTCTTTACACAAGCACATATTTTACCTGCGGGTCAAGTGGTACTCTGTGGGGTGGAGGGAATCCTTGAAGTGAGTTATGGAAGCAGCAATAATGGAAGAGCAGGTAGAGGAGGAGGTAGTGGTGGTCTCATGCTTTTAGTGGGTGCTTGGCTGGTCTCACCGGTGAGAGGCCGAATAGCGCTGGCCGACGGCCAGAACCACCGCCTTCTCAGCCGGGCTGCGGAGCCAACATCGGCCTGCAGGGGGCCGGGCAGGGACCCGTGGGGTCATCTCTCCCTCGTCATGTGATGGGGACTGAAAGCTACTGGAGCTGCCTCTAACTACCACTCTGCCCTTGCATGATGGATGGCACTTCAGGGACCGCTGCAAGAGTGAGGGTCTGTCGGCCACTTCTTCGCTTTCCACCACAGTCACAGAGGACTGGAGACACTCCGCTTCTGTGTGAAGAGTTTCCTCGCTCACTCTCGCTCTCGACATCCCCGAGTCCTCTGTGACTCCTCCTGAAGCAGCTTCGCTCGCTGAGAAGTACAGCAGGGGTACTGGGAGATACAAGCCGAGTTCACTTGTTCCGAGGACAGGAGCCGTGTTGATCTCTCTGTCCGATCGGGAGACAGTCTGCCAAAGCGTTGCCTCTTCATTGAAGTTCAACTTTACGTTTGTTCACCGTGAAGTAATCCTACATAAGGATGTTTGGACACATGACAAGGTCTGCTGCTTAATCGCTGATGAATGTATGTAATTACACTTGACTGCTTGCTATAAGTAGGCTTACATCTTTGTTAAGATTTAATGTAACAGTATGTTACATGAAACATTCTCTGCCCTTCCTTCCTGCTTTCACTAATGCATTTTGTGATGGTGCATGCATATCCAATGTTTTATTTAAAGGCCAAGTTTACTTAGAAAAAGTGGACCTTACACATTTTCATTATCAGATTTCATTGAGGACCTCCTTTTTTCCTATAAAAAGCGAGATGCTGAATGAAAATCCATCCGATAAAATGTCTTT
>JAOPJO010000139.1:21717855-21729462 GCA_027123675.1 Molva macrophthalma | reverse complement strand
GTACCTCTGGTGTAACGAAGAGGTGGATCTGTTCCATCAACAAGCTGAAAGTACCTCTGGTGTAACGAAGAGGTGGATCTGTTCCATCAACAAGCTGAGCATTCAGCACCTCTGCCTGAATGAAGGAGAAGGTGGACCACTACTACAGAAACTATAACTACTACTGCTACTGCTAATACAACTTGAACTACTAGTACTACTACTACTACTACAGATCCTACAACTACTACCACTACTACTACAGCTACTACAACTACTGCTGCTACTACTACAGATACAACAACTGCTACTACTACTACTACTACTACTACTATGAGGAGGAAGAGGAGGTGGAGGAGGAGGAAGAGGAGGAGGAGGAGAAGGAGGAGGAAGAGGAGGATGAGGAGTAGAACGAAGAGGAGGAGAAAGAGGAGGATGAGGAGGAGTAGGAAGAGGAGGAGAAGGAGGAGGAAGAGATGCAGAAGGAGGAGGAGGAGGAGGAGGAGGAGGAGGAGGAGAAGGAGGAGGAAGAGATGCAGAAGGAGGAGGAGGAGGAGGAGGAGGCAGTAGCTCCAGAGGAAACTGGAGACAACTACAGAAACAGTGGTGTTTTTTTTTGTCAGATTGTGGATTGGGGGAGGGTCTTTGTATCTCCTCTTGCACCACTTCCATCTTCCTCTTAAATTCTCCACCGAGGCCAGACCCACACACACACACACACACACGGAGGAAGAGATACAGTTTCCGAGGCGGTCTCGGATGACCCCCCCGAGCTCATTAGCTGCCTGGAATCTGGAGGAGAAGCCGACAGAGGGATGACAGGTCCATTGAAGAAAGGTTATCAAAGGAAGACGCAGCGCGGCGCCGCGGACCCTCCCCTCCCGAGCCGTCACGCGTGACGGAGAGCTCCTCATTAGCGCCGACGCTGCACTCATCACCGCCGCCATCTAAAGAGCGCTTTTACACCACTGATGAGGCTCAGCCACCGGCGTGCCAATCAACCCGTAGTGCCGCCATTCTGCCTAATCTGTGAAATAATACCCCAGGTTGGAGGTTGGCAGTGGTAGGCAGAGCCAGACACCGCTGGTAGGTGGAGCTGTCAGTTCAGCGATGTCTTCTATGTGTGTTTAAGTGTACGGATGTATGTAAGCATGGATATGACCCCTGACCTGGGTGTAGCTAACCCCAGCGGGCAGGGATGCGCTCTCCATCCACCGGTTCCCCCGGTGGGAATACATGAACACGCACAGCGGTGATGGAAATGAGCTGAAGGAAAGACACACTTTCCTGCTGGTTTTCACATGATCAAACGCACATACCAGGCCGCCATCTTGGGGCTTGTTCAGCCGGTTGCTCGGCTACTCTAGAATGTGTGTCAAGAAGTACCGGGATGGCGGTGTTTTAACTTATTTTATGGAACTGGAAATGCATTGAAACCCCTCTTCTACAGTACAGCGTGATTCCTAATGGCGGTGGTGCTTCGGTAGCGAGGTGGCTGAACCTGAACGCCAACATGCTGCTCTGCAGGGACTTCACAACTTCAACTCCCCAGGAATTTCAAAGAAAGTCTCAAAGGGTTCCTGGGTCTCGATTTCAACCATCACGTGGTGGCGACATGGATTAGTTTAAGGGTGTAGTAGAGGATCTATCTAGGGCTGCATAATAAGGGTTTGGAAGAGGAGAAATAACCTCACACCCTGATCTTATACCTCTCATTAAAAGCACACTGACCAGGAGGGGCTCCCCGATATAAAATCCATCGTTGTGAGCTCAATACACCCAGCAGGAACCCTTCCCAACCCGGGACGTGTCGAGTACACAGAGAACCCGGTATGGTGCAGTATGATTAACCTCACCGTGGTTCTTGGGGTGACTAATGGCTGGTTGTAGATATTTTATGCAGCGATGGAGAAGCCACACTTGGGTAAAAGGAGACAGTGTGTGCGGTGGTAGTGGTAAGATACATTTGTAAGGAGACACAGTTTGTTATAATAAAACTGGGGCGTGTAGGTCTGTAGTTAGGTACAGGCTGCCCTGAAACCACCCAACACACACACACACACCGGAGCCCCAACAAAGAACACGCAACATGCATGTAATGTGTGGTGTGTGAAATATAGGCCATGTAAATCACTCACACACACATACATCTACATACACCATAAAACACACACACACACACACAGACAAGATAACACACACAAACTCAAAGACACACAATAACACTCACACAAAATGACGTTTTATTTATTTATAGTTGTTGCTTTCATCAAACTTACACGCAGACAACAAAGGACTAGACACACGTTGAGAGCAAAAGACAAACTTCAACACAAACATTGGAAACAACACAAAATAAAAACGCATACACAAATGAAATCGCACAAAAAAAACATTAAACATTAAAACAAATGCACACAGACACACAAAACCCAACACACATGCAAAATAACACAAACAACATAGGCCTACACACTAACAATACATAAAAACACACACACATTCAGACACACACAAACACCTCTCTCTCACCAGAAATCATTACAATTCTATCATAGCGCATTCAGACAGCACTGATGCATGGCACGCCCTGACATTTACATCCTGACTCGTTGACTGCAGAACATTTTGTGAGGCCCGTCTAACAGACTTCAGGTCAGTAACACCGGAGTCGCCAGCGACTCAATAAATCCACAATCCTAAACTCACCTGTCTGCTGTACATTTCCATTATACTGTAAGGTCTACTGATCACGGACCTCAGAGGTGAAGACCCCAGTAAACCCAGCCCCCTGCTTTAGAACCCGCTCTGTGTTTCCATCGTCAGCACTTTGCAGAGCCTGGCAGCCATGAGCCTATAAGGCCCAAATATTTTAAAATAAAACGCGTATTGGAGCCCTGGGAACAAGTCTGCGGTCTAATAGAATGTTTAAACAATGGCCAGCAAAGGGATTCGAAGGAGAAGGATCATCCAATAAACTCTTTTAAACACCAACATCGCCCAGCGAGCCATACCTGTTGTCAGAATATTTCTTTGCGAACACGATTAGGTGTGGGCCAACTCCGGCCCACGTTGTGTAGTGGGGTGTTGGTGTTTGTTGGGGCAGTGTGCAAACACCTGGACGGTCTAGCCCTCCCAATGAGTTCAGGTTGTGTTTGATGCAGGGGCGTGTCCAGGAGGGGGCATGGGTGGCATTTGCCCCCCACTGCTCACCCAAGTCCACCCCTACAAAATTGAGAGCTGATTTGAACTTCTCAATCAAAACCGAGATGTGAGACTGGCACAGCGAACACTGCTAAATGAATATTGTGACGTCACCACATTACCTTTAGATGGGGACAAGGTTGTTGCCTTCCTTCCTAATTAACGGTTACTAAGGACTTATTCTGCGCCACTCCTGAGCTACTAAACCCGGACACATGCTTCTGCTTTGATGACATCATCGACCACGATCAGCCGACACTTTGTGTTTCAACATCCATGCCTCTAACGCCTTCCTAGACGGGGGTCTACTGAAGACCCTGTACAGGGGGTCTACTGAAGACCCTGTACAGGGGTCTACTGAAGACCCAGTCGCTCTGGTCGTGACCTTCTTACCAACTCAGACCTTCACGCTTTCAAAGACTTCCTGTGTTTCCCAGCGACCGGTACCTCCGCCTCCACACTGATATAAACACCTCCAGGCGCTGTGTTAATATTGCTTCAGCGCTGTTCAGAGAGGAGGGGCTTCACCACGTGAGCCAGTAAACAACTTTCTACCGCCGATTTTACTCACAGCTGGTGTAGTTTTAATGAGGGATTAAACAGGGCCAGCTGCCTACACACAGACGTGTTTCTACTCTTAAGCAACTTCCAGTGTGTGTTGGTTTTTGGGTAGCTGTGCTCCATTACTTTATAACACAAGCACGCAGTGACGAACCCTGCGTACGCGATTCTGCCCCCATGCTTGTGTTATCTGCAGTACAGCCACCAAGGGGACCTTAGGGACATATTGGCTATTTTGGAAATTCCACAGGTATCCACACCCCACAGGTATCCACGCCCCATAATACTGTGATCCAAAGAGCAGAGCGAAAGGGACAATCCACGGGCCAACAGCGGTGTGATCTGATGAGCTGCCTCAGGAGGTAAAGGGGAAGCATTATGCTCTGCGAATATTTCTAATATAAGAGAGAGTGGCCTAATAAGGGTCGGTGTTGCCAAAAAATCGGATGTCTGCAACATCATCTCCGTTTTCGCGGTAAATCTGTGAAGAAGTCGGACCATTGAGATGTTATTCCTCCCGGTCGGAGAACGCATTCCAGACCGATGATGTCAATGGTCCAACTCTGACGCATTTTGTCTCCGCACAAACAGGGTTGATGTTGCAGTCTGCATGTATTTCACCGAACACACGTATGAAGCACAACTCTCTTATATTAGAAAACCGTGAGCCTGGTGGTTCCCCTTTAAGCCTTACCAGACCCAAGGAACTACCTCCCAGAACCAGAACTACCTCCCAGAACCAGAACTACCTGCCAGAACCAGAACTACCTCCCAGAACCAGAACTACCTCCCAGAACCCAACAACATGTCCACACCACTGATCCCACTCTGATGGGAGGAGAGCAGCAGAACTCCACAGCAGGTCTGAGCGCTCGGTGCCAAACTGTGAGCCAGCCGAGCCATTTCTACAGGGGAACCACGACCTCTACTAATCACATAGCCTGCTCTCTCTCTCTCTCTCTCTCTCTCTCTCTCTCTCTCTCTCTCCCTCGTCTTCCCTCTCTCTCCCTCTCTCTCTATCTCTCTCTCTCCTTCCCTCTCTCTCTTCCTCTCTCCCTCTCTCTCTCTCCCTCCCTCTCCCTCTATCTATCTCTCTCTCCCTCCCTCTCTCTCTCTCGCGCGCTCTCGCTCTCCCTTCTCCCTCCCTCCCTCTCCCTCGCCCAGTCCGGGCCCCCCAGTTATGGATATGTTCAGGAACAATTAGGATTAGTGCGCTAACTGGTCTCACTCTGGGGGAGACCATGATGAGATATAATAACACTTCCCCACCACGACCAGTGTGGTGGTTATACTCCTGTACAAGGATTACGAGCAGTAATTGTCCATTATATTCTTGTGACCATTTTGCTTTTGAATTATAACTGCAGTTGAGTTCAATATATCATTTCACACACTACTGAGTAATCCAATACTGAATGTTTGACATGTTGATAACTAGCAATGTGTCGACTGTTCCTATTCTTTTAACAATGTTTTTCAGAACGGCGCTGTTTGTAAAGCACATTAATAGGCTTTAAATCATACCTCTCTGTTAGTCGTAATAAGGATAGACAGGTCCCCACAAACCACTTCAACACAAACTCAATCTTCACACACTTCCACACACAGCAGAATATTAAGTCGTATTGCTTTAAAACAACGCGTTTGATACCGTCTGATTCGTGTGGAGGCCATCGTCTGCCTTGGGTTGTAACTGTTAAGTTACGTGGACAATAAGGACCAGCGTTAGATTATACCTGTCAAAACACCGCGGGATGCCGCATTGACAGCAACTGGGGCCATGCTGGGTCAAGGGCCACGAATCGATGTTTGGAGAGCGGAAAGAAATCAGAGCGAAATTATATTATCAGTGAAATTACGAAGTCAGAGAACCCTCCTATCTCTCATCTATCCCACTTTATTTTCACCTTTTGGTACAGTGTTTCTATTATATTAAGACGAAATAGACGTTAAACCGGTGGTTTACAGTCAGAGGTGTTAATGCACGTATTTCCAAAGTAACTCGTACCTGAACAAATGTGAAGAAACGCCAGAACATGGGAGATTCCGAGGACACCCCGACGCATCATTCCGGAGCGATTTGGAGCCGGGAGATGAGTGGTTTATTGTCCCCAGTCTGGTGTAAAGTGTTTTTGTCCTCCACGCCTCAATCGAAATCCGCCGCGCCGTTTTCAACCCACTCAATTCAGTCTCTCAAACCACTCTGACGAAACTGAAATTAATAATACAGTTTCAAACTATCTTGTTCTTCAGCTGACTTGGCAGTTAAGTTGACTTCAGACTTATTCAGCACGTTAACCTTCACATGGGCTATCCCATTCTCGGAAATAATGCAGCGGTTCAAACTTCATCTCCCACAAATCAAGCGGAATCCTTCGGCGATCCAACTTCAGAGGGGAGTAGTTTCGGACAGCTTGTCGTCCTCACAAAAAGTCCTAAATCGGATGATCGGAGCATCCGAGGCTGTAATCCAGTTCCCACCACTACCAACAGTTTGTAGTGTGAGTGGAGCTATCCTCGTGTGCGCTGGGGAGAGAGGGGGAGATGGAGGGAGGGCGCTGGTTGGGGAACAGCATGTGTGATAGTATTTTTTCTCTCTGTTCTCTCCATCCAGTCAGACGCTCTACTGGTTGGAAGAAGAAGTCTCTTCACGCATGTTTCATTCACAGAAACAAACCCTCGGACCAAATCATCGTATTAATTCAAAACAAGCAGAAACGCTTTCATGATGTTGAAGGTTCACCTATTATAAGGATAAAGGGTAATTAGTAAAATTGACCTTTACCGTATGTTTTTATTTTTGGAGTCTTTTAGTGTTTATTCGATTTTTCATTTGAGATTAGCAGAATCGAGAATGTGGTTCCCACTGCTTCAGTTTGCAAAAAAATAACCTATTATAATGCCTTCATTTTAAGCCTTACAAGTCGCTTCAAAGGGGACCTGATGATGCATGTTTATAGATACACTACTTGCCTTCTAAACTATCTTTACTTTACTTGCCTTATAACCTATCTTCATTTTTTCTATCGTGAGTAATTAAGAGGCTAATGCAGAATAACATTTATTAAAAAATTAGGACAAAGCTCAAAAATGTGTTTGTCAGTCATCCGTTTATCGTTGAATGGACGCGATTTTCTTACCAGCACGAGTTCGCCCTCTACTGGCAGTGGTGAGGCAATACAGACACGCGGAAAATGTACATATATGTACTACAATATTTACACCGTGGGTCTTCCTTCTCTGTCATTGTGATGACACAATGATAGATGTATAATAGATATAATATCGTATCTATATAATATCGCAGAATAGTTAAGGTGTTTGAATCTCAGCCAGAAGGTTCTGGGTTTGAACACCAATGTCCGCAGACTAACCTGAAGTCATCCTTGATCAAGATGCCCTTTAACCCCTACCTGCTGCCTAATCACACGTTTTGAAATTCATTCACTTTCAGTCCCTTTGCATAAATGTATCTGCTGAATTAATACATAGTAAAAGGAATGAACATAGTCTAAGTAGGCCAAAATATCTATAGCACCACAAAGAAAATGACTTATTTTACAAAGCTACAATCCAGTCAAATAAATAGAGTGATCCTACAGACACTCGGTAGAGCAGCAGTCAGAGTGGATCCTCTGCTTCAGTCGGATAAACTGTCCTAATAAACTCAGCAGGACCCCAGTTTGCTCGTGGGCGGTGGGATCGAACGCTTGACCCCTTTGTGAGGACCGGTGGAGGTTTAGTGGTGGCGGTGGTCTCAGAGAAGATGCAGCTCATCCATACTCAAACATCTCTTCTCCTAGGAGACCCTGCAGAGCCCACCGTGGTTCATCTAGTGGAAAGGCACCGGGTTTGATTCCCAACCTCCGCAACCTCTAAACAGATTCCCTGTGAGTCCCTTTGGAGAAAAGACTAAGTCGTATTACAACAGTACTGACTGGTCCACAAGCCGTCCTTCCGCGCCTGCTGCCATGAGGCAGACGGTGAGAACGCTGGGTCTGCTTGTGATGCCACTGCACACAGATCACGTGGCGCCACGACAGATCAGTTCCAGAACGACTGGACCGGCTGATGGCATGTCGTGCATTTTGATGCTGACCGCCGTACAAAAGACCAAATAGCAAGGATGCTGAATGTGAAGCACAGAATGTGGATTATATCAGGAAAGGGACAACAAACACATAATTTGGGCTGTAATTAAAACATGATGTATGTTTTCAGTTATAAAATACTATGATATATAAAGTACTATAAATCCTAGATGGAAAAGTCAGATGTCACAGCAGAAAGTACAGGACAGTAATAGTAAAAAGAAGCAACATAACAGTAAAAAGTACAAAATAAAAACCACAGAAACATATATCTTAATGCACTAAATGAGAAGCAGCAGTTGTTCCATTTACGTAGAACATTCCACACCAGAAAAGCATTTCAAAAGCAATGTTGTACTGCGTTCAGCAGATTCTTCTTGGTCTGTGTAACTCTAAATATTTCACTGGTTGTTTCATTCCAGAAGCTCAGCTGGATATGTTGGGGTTTATTTTATACGGGGGAATATAAAAAAGACAAAAACATCAAAAATAACTAAAAAAGCTCAACTGTGCTATTCCTTTCATCTCGCTGTGTGCTCTGTGGTGATTGGTCGCCTGAGGGGAACCAACCCCAGGTACTGCTTTCAAAACTGCTCTGCTCCTTTCTGGTTTCATCCAGTGTTACTCGATTCAGCCTCGCGCAGGAAAACAGACTCCATGCGTTTCCACACGTGTAACCAATGAGGAATAATCATGAATTCAGGGAATCAACTGAATTCCGGAGTAGATTGAGCCTTGTGGTACAACATGGGTTTATTAATTAACCATTCATTTACATTAGTTAATGCAGAAATAAGCATTATCATATAGCATTAGCATAGGGGTTAGGGTTGGGGTTAGTGGATTAGGGTCAGGATTAAGATGTATACATGAATATGTTGGTTAACAGGAAGACCATTATCTTAGTTAACATGAACCCCATTAATAAACGTGAACACAATTAGTAAATTATTACTGGACCATTAGTTAACTGTAAGTGAACTGTTAGATAATGCTTTTTAGTGCACAATAACTAATGTTATTATATGTTAAATAATGGGCCCTTATTGTGACGTGTTACCAGCATGTTGTCAGAAGCAGAGGATTGTTGATTGAATATTTGCAATTTGATCCAAAACGACTGACAGTGTATTTTGTAGACACAGTTCTTTAGCAGCTAGGGGTTACGGCCATCTTGCTCATGGATGCCTAAAGGTTAGACTGTTGGGGGATCAAACCAACAACCTTTCAGCAGGGAACACCCTAACCACCATCCTTTTTCGGAGATGACCAACACAAGCAAGCCATGAATAATGAATGAATGAATGAGGATTGTGTTTGTGTGTGAACACACACTCTCCCTCTCCTAGTCTCTACAGTAACCCAAAACACCCCTCCTCATTTCACCCCCCTTCTTCGGACATGTTCTCTAACTCCTGCTAAGATCGTCCTCCTCTGCTCTCATCCCGTATCCATGACAACCATGTTGTTGACCCCCAAGGTCCTCCCCCCTCCTCTCCTCGTAGCTCGCAGTCAAGGCCGTTTCCCGCTCTCTCCAACTCTGACATCGTCTGGAGAGATCAGACAACCGCTCGCCAAATCTCGACCGTTCACAACACAACAACAAGATGGCCGCCCCGCCGTCCCCCAACCCCACCTGACAGGTTTCTCCTCTTCATCTCCTTGTCTTTTTCTGCACAACGGGACAGCCGCTGCCATTGTCTCCTATGGCCCCCTCTCCTCTCTCCTCCCCCCTCTCCCTCCACTCTCTCCTCCCTCCACTCTCTCCTCCCCCCTCTCCCTCCACTCCCTCCTCACCCCCCCTCCCTCCACTCTCTCCTCCCCTCCCCCTTCCATGTTCACAGCAGGGAGGGAAAGAACGTTTTATAATAAAAGCAAAGAAATAAAATAAAAACCCCAGGCTTTATATTTGGAGAACAACAACAAGCCAGCAGGGTCTTTCATATTGGGGTGGATGATAAAGCGTGACCAATAGAGCACACTCTCATTTGGAGCGCATGGGAGAGATTCTGTGGCCCCTGTGTGAGAGGGGGGCCGTTCCTTTTTCTGCTTTTATTTTGTGTTTCTTTCCCCCCAGACTCCATTTTCCCCGGGAATATTGTTACGTTTCATCAGGACTTTGTGATCTGTAAGTGCTGCGGTAATTCTTCCCAAGCCACAGAGAGATAAGGAGACAAACTCCTTCCTCAATTGGCTTAGCGGCTACATTCCAGTTCTCCTGGATTACGGGCCTATATTCTGTCAGCAGAACGGAGCGCGGATTAAATTGCATTGGTTTTGGACAGAGCATTTGCGATGCCTGCCTGCTGACATGCATTATTCACCGAAATGTCAGCAAAAAATGAATTTGGCTGAACTGTGGTTTGCCATGGGATTGATTTTGTGCATTGTGTATTGCGTATGTTTTGTGTGTTTTGTGTATTTGTTTTATTTATTTTTGTATTTACTTTACCGGATGTTTCCAGGGGTGACATTGCCGAGACATTACGAGTGGGAGCGCCATAGCAGAATTCTGTTTAGACACGTCATTAAGAAGCAGGGGGGCGACCTGGTCATTAGGGCACCCTGCTCCGGGATGCCTACAGGTAGAGTGTGAACAATGGGGGATCGAACCAAGTGCCTTTGGCTGGGAGTCGAACACAATGACCACTGGAGAGCCCCATGATCACCCATCACTCACCTGTGTATCCACTGGTGTTCCCTTCCCAGGGAGGAGGGCCAGACGTGACTGCGCTCCGTTCTCTGTCTGTAACACACAGACACAGACCGTGGTTCAGTGGAACAGGACTGACATCAAAGTCCGCTGTCAGTTATTGTGTTCCTGACATTTGCAAAAAAGTTATGGACAGATCGATGCCGTTCAAATGCAATAGAGGGAGCCAAAGAGCTCACAAAGAAAAATTACGTTTATTGAATCCGACATTAACTTGAAAATAATTCAGTTCCGGATCGAGTTGGAAGATACACTGTCCGATGGAACGTCATTATTGCATATTTTTTCATTTTAAATTAAATTGTATGTGTCCACAGACAATATCAACATACGTTGGTGTCAGTATCGTGTAGAACACGAGAGTGGATGGGATGGATGCTGTTTAAACAGTTACCACCAGATGGAGCAACAAACCAACCAAACAATTCTTACAGGCAAACTTCACCTAGGTCTTCTCAAGCTTTTCACGGTAAAATAAACAAAGGCAGATAGATCAAACTAAGACACGTAGTATTGTAAGCAGGCTATTATTTTTTGAGAGTGATGCAGAGAACAGTGTTTAACCTGCGTATTTCACCGGGCTGTGGACCGGCTGTGTCGGGTGTAGACCGAGCAGGTTGATCAGAAGCAAAGCGGTCACATGTGACGTCATCGTGGATCCTAAAATAATGGTTCAGAAAAAAATATGAAATATGAGGGAAGAGATAGGCGCTTGGCAAAAAATGTATTCGGACATAATGTAAGAGTGTTTGAAAATACAGTTGGAAATTCTGAGCATACATCCACTTTATATTCTAGACACACACAGGTACGGTATTTGTAATAGTGGTTGGTTTCAAAGACTGTATTGGATTAGGATGGCAGAATATAGCTGATTTTGGTACACTGCTCATTAGGTATTAAGACTAGAGTGTTCGACCCAGCCGAAAGGATCTGGGTTCGATCCCCAATGTCTTCAGCAAGATGAAAGATACCACAAGCCCAGAGTGTGTGTGTGTGTGTGTGTGTGTGTGTGTGTGTGTGTGTGTGTGTGTGTGTGTGTGTGTGTGTGTGTGTGTG
>JAOPJO010000139.1:21684816-21698810 GCA_027123675.1 Molva macrophthalma | reverse complement strand
TGTGTGTGTGTGTGTGTGTGTGTGTGTGTGTGTGTGTGTGTGTGTGTGTGTGTGTGTGTGTGTGTGTGTGTGGCTAATTCTTTGTGTGATTCATGTTTTTCTTTTTCTTTTATTTCCAGATATATAGATGTGGCCAAAGCATCCGGTATCCCATGTCGCTGTTTTCACTTCTCAGCATCACTGGAGCAGGCCAAGCACAATAACAGAGTATATATCTATCTATCTCTATCTCTCTTGCTCTTTATCCCCCCCCCCCCCACCCATGGTCTCCTTCAATTAGTTTCCCCTCTTGGTAGCTTTTGGTTGGTCAAATGTTCTGTGGGGAAGAACTGACCTTGTGTGCTCTTCCTGTTTGCAGTTTCGTGAGATGGCTCCGTCAGATGTCAAACACGCCAAGGTCAACGACATGATCTTCCATAGCTACAAGTGAGTCTTTTACTGGCTGAAATGTCTGCCTGTTACTCACCCCGGCCCTGCTGTGCAGAGCTGCATGGTCTATGGCTACTCGCATGTGAAGTTGAAAAAGATCCTCCATCTGCACCACCGTATTAGTGATTGAATTCATGCTTGTGTATTCTGTATGTGGATAGAAATGGGGGTGTCCATTTCAAAGAACCTCCTGGTTGTATAACTTGGAAGAAGGGTTAGTTTGTTAGGGTTAACGGTTTGGCCCATAGGATTATTTTTACATTAGGCCTACATGTGATGATTTTTACTCTACGCACCTGCTCGACAGGAAACACCACGTGGCTCCCGATCTCTCCGAGGGCTTCTCCGAGATCCTTCAGATCCACTTTCTCCCCGACTTCAAAGACAGTCAATCAGAAAGTCTGTTCAGACTGTTTTCTGAAGGCTGATTGGAAAGTTGGCCCCACATCGGCCCTTGGTCTGTAAGGCAGCAGGGTTATCTGTTCTTCAAACATGAGAGTGCTACACACGGTATCAACAAGATATGATGATGTTGATGCACACTAAAACCCAATGCTTAATACCACAACTGGTATGTTATTGAGTTTTATGGTTGTTCATTAATTGACATGCTTTCTTGACGAGTTAACAAGAAAATGTCTAGCTACCAGAACATTTGTTATCCAGGACTTGCACCTTCAGTGTGAACGTGGTCCAGAATTGTCTGTCCTGGGAAAAAGCATTTGTATTCATTTTATGAAAATAAAGACCTCAAAACATTGGCCATTTTAGACTCTTTTTAGGGGGGCTCAAGGACCCTCAAGCATTTTCCGGTATGCAATATGAGGAAGTATACTTACCAATGCGCTCCGATAAATGCTGCAGCTTTAATTTTATATATACATTTTGTTTATCAAGATAATCATGACAAATAAATGCTGCTTCAAATGTTTTGTGTAAAGTGGCAGGTGAATAACATTCTAAAAGGCTACTAAAATTATCAACATGGGAGTCATAGACATGCAATAAGTGACGCAAACACTTATCGTATGTGGGGGCACAGAATGACTTGGGAGTGAGATAGAGACATCTGGTCTCTTATATGAATCAGGGCATTACAGTTGACTAAAATTAGTAGATAATATACTATAAATCTATCCCTACAGGAAGTGATGTAATTAGTAGGTGACCTAGGGGTCAAGAACACTTGGAAGTGAACTAGAGACCTGGGGTCTCTTTTATATGAAAGATGGTCTCAAGGATATATGATATTCAATTTGGGAGCTCTAGCCCTACAGGAAGTGATTCACAAAGCATCATCAAATGCGCCATTGAAACACATTGGAAATAAAAGGTATTGCAATAAATTAATCTAAAGTCATTGGAAAGAGATAGAAACTTGGCCATTAGACCTATCAACCAGGGGCTTTTTTCGGCAAGCGCTAAAAATACAAATCTGTCATTCCTGGGACCCAGGGGAACGTGTGTATGACTTTTGGGATCTAGACCCATCTTGAAAGGGCACAAAAAGGGGCATGATCTCCAACCTTAGAGTAAATAGGCATAAAACAGTGTCAGTTGTGGGCAAGTTTTTCATATATGGGGTCAAATGATCAAAAGAGGCCCGCGCCACCACCCTTACACGATATAAAGAAGTTCCTGTGCATTGCACTTTTTTGTTTTATCACATGAAGGTCTGAATCATTAGATATGTGTGTTGGCTCGGTGGGGTGTAGGTCTGGGAAGAATTTCCAAAATCTCAGAAGTGGGCCGCGGGGTGAGAGGTCACGAGATGGAGCATTTTCTGAGGATTTTTGAGTTACTTCCTGTCAGGCTAGAGCATCCAAATTTATAATCATACTTGTCCTTGAGGCCTTCTTTCATATAAAGAGACCCCAGCACAGGGGTTTCAAAAACCCTTATAACACAACCTAACAGCTATAATGACAGCAGTCGGTTCGATTACATTCAGTCTCAAATTGTCCTTGGAATGCCCTGGTACTTCAGTTTGAATTTTAATGGCTTGATTTTTCTGGTCCGTATTTTGACCCATTGAATATGAGTCGTATCGTATTTTGAATATCTGCAACTTGATTTTCTGTATCTGAATTAGTGAACGTTGATTTTCTTTTATTTTAAATCATGTTTTTGAAATGGCACACCTGAAATGCCATATTTGAATTTCAAAGAGATTCAGATTACCTTGTTTTCAAAGTATAGTTCAATGTTATGAATTAAATTGTGTTTACGTGTCGATATCCAACATTCAATAGCTTTTAAAATTAAAAACATTATGGCAGTGATTTGCTTCCATATGTTTCTTTAAACAGTCGACAGGGGGTGCTGTACCAGCCAATGTTCATGTGGGTTGTTTTAGACGACCTAAACAAACCTATTCTGTCGTTTAGGTTGGAGATCACGTTGTTCTGTGTGTGTTGCAACATCCTGTGTACTCCTGACCACAAGCCACACAGGACCAATAGATGGGACTGCTTTGTGATCAGCAGCAAGAGGGGAGAAAGAAGGGGGGAGTAAAGTTTGAGCGTAGATACCAGACTTTCAGAGAGACAAAGTTGGTTTGATTCTCTAGGGAGGTGCAGGGCTGGAAGGCAGCTGGTTATGATTGCCAGCTCAAGTAGGAGGTCAGGTGTGGTCACCACATATGTATTTTGGAGACGTAGCTTTGGTCATGGTACAACATCAGTCAAGCACTTACTTACACAAACATGCAAGAATGTTTAACCTGACCTCTCTTATTTTGTAGATGTATTATGTTATTAGTCATTATTGTTATGCATTTAAGCATGCATTTAAGCATCCATCCAACTATTTAGTTATTCATCTACACACGCACACATCCAAAAGAGAGGTTGGGGTCTACTTCCATCTGATGGACAAACAATACAACTTACAATTATATCTCAATCTCACAATCTCAACTCTACATTCCCCAGGCACGTGCAGAAATGCTTTGTTGCACAGCAAGTAGCAGGGTTGGTGTGGAACAATAGCGGTTAGGGAAACTCCAATGATGTCATCACGCTCTTTTCTCTCTCATAACCATACACAGATACACACACTTTCATTAATAACAACGTAATCTTTATTCATAGTACACATTACAATAGTTGACATGGTTCTTACATGTTTAGTAACATACCTAGCTTAACTATTCCAGCATTAGCCTATCAAACCTGTAGTGCTCATTTTGAATAACTGCTGTTGCACATGATTATAACAAATATATTACTGGATCCACGGTTATAAGTGACAAGTCCAACAGGCTCTCACAGTGAAACAAGCAAAAGATCTCCTCCTTTGGTGGATTTGTGTGGGACATGATAAGAGCAACGGAAACTGGCAAAGAGACCATGAAGGACTAACGGGACCATCTGTACTATATACTGGATTAACATACCAGACACTTTGAGTGAAGAAGCACCTGGTGTATTCTTGACTCTGTTGCAGCGGTCAGTGTTGAGGGGTAAACTAAGTAAAACTAATAAGTTACATGGTCAAATGTATGGTAGTGTGTGTTGTGTGACCTAAGAATGCAATATGCTGAAGCTCAGGAAAGAAGAGAAAAAGGCCTGCCCCTCTGTGACTTGGATTGGAGTTGAGACATAGTATTGACCCCGCATTTACTCATCTGATTATTGAATTATTTAGCATGACTTTCTTATGGATTTCAGGCTAACATTGTTGCTCATAAATAATCACAAAATACTCAAAATAAGATTATATATGGCTTATGCACTTTGTCTTGTCAATCATTTGATTATTACTCATCTTAATTATTTATTCTTTGCACTATACCATCTCATATTTCCTACTAAAAATGATTTATGTGTTCATGTGTGTGGATTGTGCGCAACATTGTATATTGTGCAGAGATTGTAAGAAGTGCAAGACTGAGATTATTTCCAACACAAGTCAAGCCAATTTATTTATGAAGCAAAGAACAATCAGAGTTGAACAAAATGCTGACGTTTCTGTTGTTAGTAACTTTCCCTATGTGAGTCATCATCACACCACATCAGCCCATTTAAAGAAACGCCCCCTTGGCCAATGTCCCAAGAACTTAAGAGTTTAACTGTTACATAATACATCCAAAAATCCAACAGACAGGAGAATAACATGCATTTGAATATTCGATATCAAACAGAGTATCTCTTGATCCTGTTAAAAAAATATATATAGTTAAGTATATCTATTGTAGAGTTTAAAATATATTGTAGAATATCTGTATATATATATTCTTTTTTTTTAAGTCCATAGTAGTGCATTAAAAGCAATATGTTTATATGATATTAATTAAATTCCTTAATAATATTCATATACACATGACTCCAAAGTGCACACCCTGGTACAGCATGAAGAGCTTCCACAGCAGTAATCACATATACCTCTCGATATGTGGATCATAAATCATTGTACTATACATAGACTTTATTTATATTATTGTTTTAATTTGAACATTGTAACAAATAATCAGACACGTTCTCCAATTATGATTGATTGGCCTGATCCACTTGACCAACCTCATAATAATAATAATAATAGTAATAATATACTTTAAGTATATATATTTATATACTTTTACATTTTTGATTCCTGAAATATAATAGGATTTGTCTAGTATATAATAATAATAAAAATAATGATAATAATAATCATTTAAACATCACTTTTCAAAACCAAGTTACAAAGTGCTTCCCAAGATAATCTATAATACCTTTGTATTACTATATAGATATATGCTATTCTAATACATCAAGTTTCTGTGTGCCACCAAAATCACTCCAAAGTGCACACCCTGGTACAGCATTAAGAGTCTGCCAGCTTCCACAGCCAATAGAACTCAACCTTATCACGTGTCAAATGGCACATTTAAACTTCCTTTGGCGAGTCCGAGTTGCATGTTTGAACACCTAGCATTGGTATATCTTCTGTTCTTCCAGCTGCTTCCTTCCTTGTCAGGTGGTTCGTTGGAGGAACTCTCTTGAACCAATACCCAAACCTATATTATTAAGAAGAGAAAAAAAGTGCATCATGATAAATAAACATCATGTAAATGTTTTTACCATATCAAAATGTATAATTTCAAGGAAAAGATCTGTCTTATTTTAAAGGAATAATTCATTAAAACATTGTGGCGCTGTGACGTCATAGCTCTACACTATCAGAGGTCTGAAATAGGAATTGATATGGATGCACTTTTTCTGTAAGTCATTGCAAATTGCCTCGCGCATCAAATACAATGTTATCCAAATAACACATAGCCACACTTGTCTACAATGAGCGAGGCTATTTAAATAGTCATGAAAAATCATTTTTGATTTAATTAAGCTAAAAGTAAACAGTGACACAATAATCTCAAGTTACCGTTTACTATGTTATCCATAAGACATTGCGTTTCACAGCCCTACTATCAAAAGAACCTTCTTTACCCAATCAACAATAACCAAAGTCAGACCACCTCAGTCTATTGATGATCTTTCCATCATTCGCGCTGTGCTTACACTTCACTACACTATGTAGGCCAAGGCTCTTTCGGGTGTTTAATCCATATTCAATTCAGTAATCAACTGGAGGCTAAAGAGTCTTCGATGCGCAAGAGCATCATCATTTTGTTCGACCCCTCATAATATGGGTTAATCTGCATTTCATTAATATTAGACTACTACCGGACTGAACATGGATTATATAGTTATTAAGTATTTCGATGACACCTAGTGGACACACATTTGAATGTATAGGCAGTAGGCATGTGGTAGCCTAGGAGAACGAGACTGCATTCATGTGAACACATTCTTCGTCGGTAACAGCAATCGTCAGTATTGTTTTTATTAGGTAATTTAATTTTGCCTATTGGTAAAACATCCACACTGAACATCAAGAAGAATAGATGTAGGCACACATTGGATTCACATTGAACACAGTCATAGAAGGTGGAAATAGGGATCCATATGCTACTTTCTGAAAACTAAAGAGAGATCAATATGGCCATCTAAGTGAAAATAATGTTTAGCCTACAGTGTATTACTGAATTGAACATGGATTGATTGGTGGAGAAGGTTTATAATTACTGGCTGCGACAATCAAGAGGAGGACATTTGACTGTAATCAAAAAATCAGTTTGTAATACCTTTTTTTCTTTTTGCAGCTAAGCACCACCCCGACCACCATAATCACCCCCACAATCACTGCTACAGCAACCACCGGCGAGATCCAGGATCCAGACAGATCCTGGCTGCTGCTTGTGGGGTGTTCTACAAGCAGAAATACATTGAAGGGTGATTGCCAAAGCCTCTGAATCGCATAGTTAGACTACACACTAATGACTTGTAACAGACTCAGCCTTCCTGAAAAGGGTTTTCTTAACTCCCTTAGGATGTCTGTGGAATTGCTGACTATATTTCAATTTAATCTACCGATTTGGGTGTTGGATATCTTGGTTTATGTTTGGCAAATACTACAGATTGTTCTAATTTTAGGTAAGAGGTAAAACTATGTTTTACTTTGGAATTCACTGTTAATTTACTACACTGCTTTGTGCGCTGTGAAGACAAATAATAATAAACAGCAAACAATTGGACCCAGGACAAAAAACATTTGCTCATGAAATGAAAGCTTCTGACCAACAACTACTTTCAGATTTATCGGTTGGATTAGCTGTTGAAGTACAATACTGACAATACTGGTGAAGTTAATTGCACAGCCCTCAAAAGACTTCAGTTACACATAAGATGACCAAACAACAAGATTGAACAACCAAAGTTCAGTAGAAAAAGGGAAAACATTTAGAAGAAAAACAAATAATGACCACATTTGGCCTAGTCTGATTCTATATATTCATTATAGACATTCATAATCGATCAGATAACTAAGACAGAAGACAATAGGTTTACATATTGTCGTTTGTGGAGTTTGTGAAAATAATGCATCCCTACCTTGAGGATCTGGTGCAGCAATGCAGTTAGCTGTTGAAATAAACATGCAGAGAAAACAATAACTAAAACATGAAAACCAACCATTTAAATAATTTAACTTTATATAAATGTTATGCCCAAGATCTTGGTCCCATACCTATCATTTTGTTTTACATTGAAATAATGTTTTTATAAAAATAAAGTACTCACTGTCGCAGCAGGATGTGTGTTCGAGCTACAATGAGAAGAGAAAGGAACATGTGATTTCCAGGAAGTCAGTGCCAAATCTTTAAAGACTTCTCTCCTAATACGACCCATAATCCTTTTCTGGAACCACTGGCTGCAGTCAGTGCAGGCGGCTCCGACAAGGCACCAAAAGTTTTTGGAGCCCTGTCTGAGTTGATGTGCTTCACTAATTTATCTTCCAATTTGGTAGAGTTGCAGTTTGGAAGTTGTAGAACAGATTCAGTAGCATTGATGTCTTCTAGCTGACATAACAGTTAATTTATGTTTCCTGCTTTCACTCGGACCAAACACTGAATATAGATCTATATTCTCCCAAGTGTTATCCAGTCACAAAGCCAAAGATTGGGCATCAGACTGGCCCCTATATTCAAGGAGCTATTAATGACTTTTTGTTTGAGGAGATAAAAATTTAAAAATTGCTTGGGTGGAAGTGGCTAAGTGGGCAAGTCATGTGTTTGATATCAAATTATCAGAATGTAACAATAGCGATTTTCATTTTTTATTTTTCTTGCAGAAACATAGCCTTACATCCTACTTTTCCATTGAGATCAACTATAAACACTAGGGATGAAAGATTCACCGATACGCATCAGTTCTCAATGTTTAAGGTGTGAGTGCAGAGGCTAGATAAATCTGCAGAGAGAAACCTAATGTAAACTTGCAGGACCAGGATGGTCTCATGAGGCTATACAGAAGTAGCAATTTCACAAATCAATTTCTTATTTTAATGAATAGGCTACTCATGAAACAAGGAATAATCCTGATATAGTGGATATATTGTGAAGATATGATGCCAATGTTTGGAAATCGGACTCACTAAAGGTTTTGTATCAGAACTGTTGCATCAATATTTAAACACTGCAGAGATTGGGTGAGTGCCAGCTACAGAACATGTTCAGAGATGACAACAATTTAGCAGTGTGCAGTTCAAGTATTGAAGATCTCTTACCTGCTGTAGGTCTCTGCAATAATTGAAGACACAGATGTAGTCCAGGCATTCAGACATAGTAAGAGAGGAGTGAGATGAGGACACTACACTTCCTCCCTGGGGTGATTCATCAGTTGCCTTTACAGTGCCATTTACAGTGCCCTGTAGTTCAAGCATTCAAGAGGAATGTGTATGACTTTTAGACATGATTGACAGCACTGTATTCACTCAAGTTGTTTCATGCCTTCCAAAGGTTGTGGTTAAGTGGATTAGTTACGGGAATACTATACACCTTAATTTACCTAAAAGTTTAACTAAAAACATGACAAAAACATCTTCTTAGTTTTGCTCCAAATGTATTTTTTGGTCTTGTGCCAAATCATCTAAGAACACTATACTATAGCCATCCCGTCCCACTATTTATGAGAGTCTTATGCTGTATTTCATCTGGCTCACTTGTGCCCTTTATAGTGCACTACTGAGGTGCCATATAGTGCACTACTTAGTCATGCACAATAGTTGAGTGCTGCTTCACTTGTGCTGCTTCACAATGTGCACACTCAATGAATGGTTTTCTCCTCGCAGGCTATGTAATTGCTCTCACAAGCAGAGAAATACGGCGTAAGAGTGCAGTAAAAGTGCTCAAAATAATTTGTGGGCAGGGACGTGTTCGATGTGTGCGTGCACGCAGTAATGTTTTTGCGGTTTTTGGCTGCGAAAACATTACTGATGGATACAGGGTGGCAGATCACGCCTGACAGTACCGTTGTATTTTCTCATCTAGATTTTTTCGTTATCATAAAAAATATATAGCCGAACATCTCAGAACTACACCGAAAGGCACAGCAGAGCAAGGGTAGTTTTAACAAATGCATGAAAAGCGCATGAAAAGGATGGAAAATATTTAGGCTTACGGAAATATTACATTTTAAAATGTCTTAAAAATGGCTCTTCCCGTAAAGGTCCCCAACCCCTGGCCTATGGAATAGCCCAGCTAGCAGGGTACCATCGGGCCATATAAGGGTGGGGTGTGGTACGCTACATCTGGCGTACTGTCGGACTCGAGTGGTGTCATCAGGGCCAGAAGTGGACTAGGGCAACGTTGGGCTATCTAGATTTTTTATCAAATGCTGTCTGTCAAACGGATAGACTAGCTCGATTAACTTTTAACTTTTTCGGACATGGCTAACGTTATATCATGCTATCAAATTACGTAGCCTATGTAAAATGACTGCCATTAGTATTATAATTGTTTTCTTATCTCAACTAAGCCTATCCTGGCTTAGTTGTGGCTTGCCGGACTCAGGCTGAATCAGTTGGTTAAAATCAATACAAAAAAAGAAAATCTGTCAGGAAAACGTAGGACTACTTGTCAAGAGTTGTAAAAGAATTAAATAAAATAAAAAAAACTTAAAAATGGTGTAGGCCTGTATGTTACTCCACGTCAAATTGCGGTACTGCAAAGGAGATTTGCTGCCAGAAATGGCAAATAAATCAATGCTTTGGAGAAGTGCAACAAATAAAAAACCGACTGATAAGTATCTCAAAGATATTAACCCCACAATAACTAAAAAATATAATTGTCATGTCAACATATAAAAAATAAATAATAAAAAAGTAGGCTATTAGGCTACTCATTGAATAAAACATTAAGCTACTAATATGAATAACGATCACAATCATTCAATAATCCACAATAAGAAATGTTTTTACTTACATTAGCCCAACTGTATTCACACTTTTCGTTGGTGGAAGCGTTTTGGATGTTGTATGTCGTTTCACTGCCATACTGGGAGACATTGCACTGGCCACCAAATACGCCAACTGTGGATGACAGAGAAAGGGTGTCTAACTATATTCTGTGTTAATAACAAAGAATATAGAAAGACAACAACATCGGCTGGGGATGGGGATTCCCCCCAGCCTCAATTTGGTGTTGGGGTATGTGGGAGTGTGTGTGGATGATGGCTGGTTTAAGCAGCCTCACCTTGCAGAGTCTGATTGGACTATTGGGCTGGGTGAGGCTGCACACCTGTTGCACAATGACTAATCAGTGTGCACCGGTTAAACCAGCCATCTCCACACGCACTCAGGAGATCTCCTGGATGGTAGCCGAGCACCCTTGCCATGTTCATTATCAAACCTTTTGCAATAAACCGGATTTTTAACACCACCACCCTGTGTCCTTGGTCTGGAGGAGCCCAAAAGAAGTCACCTGGGTGGAGTGTGGCAGCAACCTAGGTGGCGTGTAGTAATGTAATTTGCTACACCATCATTTGGTCAATATTTCTACACAAAAGGCCAATTGCAAAGTAGCCTACCCTGACCCAAACTAAAACGCAATTCAACTAGATAAGCCTACGTCGCGTTTCAAAATGTCCCCAATGGATATGAGAAAGAAAATCGCTGTTTAGAAGTGTATGCGTGACCAGCCGAGCTCCAGTGTGGATAAATATCCATAGGCGATTTTACCATAAGGCAGAGGCAATTGCCTGGGACTTCGTCGGCCAAAGGGCCACGTGAATATTTTCCTTTCTTGTAACTCCAAACAAATGATAATCTGTAATAGATAGAAAATGAATCTGCCTACATGCAAATGTGGGCCTATACAATTAATTGTCTATATTTGCCAATATTTATTATCACCCACATTTCACATTTATTGGACTATTCCACCTTTGCAAGCTGTTAAAACAAATTAAATTATGTATCACTTTTATTCGAGCTACCATCAGAGACAGACAATCTTTGTGAAGCGAATATGAAGCGATTTCAAGGCAGATTTGAGAAGAGAAAGAGGAAGGATGATGCCCAGTTAAGGGAAAGTTTGCCAAATTGACCAAATTCTTCAAAAGCCAGAGACTCCACGATGCCGACGACAGAGCAACAACAAGTAGCTGACGTCACAACAGGTGTAACGTCATCGTGGGTTGAAGAAGCTGAGCTAGCTAACGTTAGCAACAGGTGCCTCAGCCTGTTGTGAACGCCCCTCCGCACCTGCTACAACTTAAAGTGTTAGTGCCTCTGCTGGTTGTGATGAACCAGCAGCAAAAGTGTGGGAAGAAAGTGTCAGAGGCGACACGGACAGGCAGCAGCCCCCCACAAACCAGAAACCTGCTCGGACCGGGACCGCTCCGGCTCAGCGTCCAGAAGCAGCAATTGCACCACCACCATCACAGAGCGACCTGAGCAGCAAATGTGTGAGTGAGACTCTGATCATAAGTGAACACCCCACCTTGTGGCCAGATCAACTGACAGATAAGGGGAGAATTGAAATGGTAAATAAAGGCCCCATACCAATACGGGATTTCAAGTGCCCAAAAAACACAGACACGAACCCAAGAAGGTTTACAAAAGAAAACTACGAGATGAAAATTAAATACAGGGAGACAAATATTAGTAACCAGCTGAAAACACACAAGCGCAGCAAGGAGCACATAGAAAATATGGAGAAGCGGCGCAACCTTGCGGAGAGACTAAAATCAAGCACCACCATTGACTCAATTAACCAAGATAACAAACCTGGATATCAACCATTGGAAAATGGTCCTGGGGAGACTCTCCATTGTGTGCCAGTCAGCTGATCGGAACCAAGCATTTCGAGGCCACTCAGAGCACCTTTATGAGCCCAGAAATGGCAACTTTCTGGGTCAGATAGAACTAATGGCCTAGTTTGATCCTGTAATGAATGAGCAATTGAGGAGGTTTAAAAACAAGGAATCCAAGGACCATTATTTGAGCAAGCAAATCCAAAATTGAGCGATCAGTGGTCGCACAGAAAACAACAGATGCTATTGCTGATCAGATCAAGAGAGCTAAGTATTTTGCTGTCATAATGGACTGTACACCTGACAAAAGCCACACTTGGCAGTTATCCATTGTAATGCGTGTAGTAAACTGTGAAACAATTGTTGGCGTTTCCATTGAGGAGCATTTTGTGGGTTTTGTTGATGTCCATGACACAACTGGAAAAGGACTGTATGATACTTTCATCAAGCATCTAGAAAAACTAAAGACTGTCGTGGCCAATCAATTGACAATGAAAGCAACCTGCAGGGGAAACACCAGGGTGTACAGAAGAGAGTGCTGGACCCAAACAAGAAGACCCTGTGTGTGTCCTGTGGGAGCCACACCTTAAACCTGGTGATTGGTGACACAGCAAAGTCCTCTGTACAGTCAGTGAGCTTCTTTGTACTTCTCCAGAGACTTGACTTGACCTGTTCCTCTCTGCAACAGTGGGAGATTATGCAGGAGCATGTACAGTTGACCCTCAAGAATCTGTCTACAACTAGATGGGAGTGCAGAATAGACAGTGTGAAGGCCCTCTGGTACCAAATGCTTCAATTTGTGGAAGCCTTGACTGCACTTACCATGCATGCCATGGAGAAAAAGTGTGAATAAAGTGTGAATAGACCTCTTCTCTCTTCATGGCACGGACTATATACTGCTAATGGATTATTATTCTCATTATCCAGAAATTGCGCAACTGAAGGACACCACAGCCAGTTACGTGATGACCCACATCAAGTCTTTCTTCACGCGCCATGGCAAACCCGACACTGTACGAACAGACAATGGACCTCAATTTAGCTGTAGATCCTACACTGAATTTGCTAAAACATACAGATTCCCACAGCTCACATGGACTCGGGAAACAATATCTAGCCTTTTTAACTACCGAGCCACACCACTGGCTCATGGGAAGTCACCTGCAGAACTGTTGTTCAACAGAAATCTCAGAACAAGGCCACCAGAACTTATTGAATCCCAAACTAGCAGAGGTAGTGACAAAGTGACTCAATTCAGCAAGTGGAGCAAGAGGGATCATTTTCTCCAATATGAGCAAGTCAGCACGAAGGTAATGTAAATAACAATGATTTGTGTCACCAAAACTGTAATTTATTGACGGTCCCCAAGTGAAACCCCTTGGGTTAAGAGCGAGCGCTCGGAGGTGAGGTAACCGTCCTATACTGCCAAAACCTCTACTGGGAAACTGAGGAAGAAGAAGCCGCTGGATCCGGATTGGATTTCCGGATCACCTTCTATACTGGACACCTTCTCTATGTGCCACCGCATACAGACAGTACGAATCAAGGTGATCACAGGGTAGATGACATGCTCACACACGACATTCCCATACACAGTGGCTGACCTACCATTAAGGTGAAGTAGGCGATTGCCTTAGGCCCCCAACCAGTAGGGGGCCCCCAACCAGTTTCCCCCGACCCAACCAGCAGGGGCCCAGGGCCACTGGCCAGTAGCGCCCACAACATTGTCAATTATAATAGCGTACTAAACAAATGAATAACAAAAAAAACATCAGAATGCCAAATTAATATTACTGCCCCTCCCCCCCTCGCGCACTACAGTGGACTGTTCTATTCTCTCTCTCTCTCTCTCTCTCTCTCTCTCTCTCTCTCTCTCTCTCTCTCTCTATCTCTCTAGAGAGCTGTCGATCACGGTGTGAGGGGGGGGGTGTC
>JAOPJO010000139.1:21505570-21516803 GCA_027123675.1 Molva macrophthalma | reverse complement strand
TATATCTATATTATAGAATGATAATATAGATATATTAACATGGATAGCTTCTCTGTGATGTAGTATTATATATCTATATTATAGAATGATAATATAGATATATTAACATGGATAGCTTCTCTGTGATGTAGTATTATATATCTATGCTCCTACCTGCAGCTTCTCGATGATGTTCTTGTAGTCCCAGGGGTTGCTGGGAGTTGTAGTCCGGGAGCCACGGGAGGAGGACTTGTAGTTGGGGTTGGAGCGAGAGAGGGAGTTGAGGGCCGAGCTGGAGAGCATCACACTGATCTGGCCCTCCAGGTCCATGGGGAGGGAGATGCTGCGGCCCTTAGCTACAAGAAGACAGACCGTTACCCTCTCTATCTCTGTCTATATCACTCTATATATCACTCTATATATATATCACTCTGTATCTCTGTCTATATCACTCTATATATCACTCTCTATATTTCACTCTCTATATCTCTCTCTATATATATATCTCTCTATATCACTATATGTATCACTATATATTTCACTCTATATCTCTATCTATGTCACTCTCTATATCACTCTATATATTTCACTCTCTATCTCTCTCTATATCACTCTCTATATCACTCTATATATTTCACTCTCTATCTCTCTCTATATCACTCTATATATATCACTCTCTATCTCTCTCTATATCACTCTATATATTTCACTCTCTATCTCTCTCTATATCACTCTATGTATCACTCTATATATATCACTCTATATATCACTCTCTATATATCTCTCTCTATCCTGTGAGAGAGAGAGAGAGAGAGAGAGAGAGAGAGAGAGAGAGAGCAGTAGAGAGAGAGTGAGAGAGAGAGAGGGCAGTAGAGAGAGAGAGAGCAGTAGAGAGAGAGAGCGCGAGAGAGAGCAGTAGAGAGAGAGAGCGAGAGAGAGCAGTAGAGAGCGAGAGAGAGAGAGAGAGAGCAGTAGAGAGAGCGAGAGAGGGAGTACCAGTGAGGGCCAGGGTGCGGATGCAGGACTCCACGATGCTGCGGTGCTGCTGCTGCAGCCAGGGACAGTCCAGCAGACGCACGCTGGACTGCAGGAGATGGGTCACTATGGTGTGGTGGGTCTGGGAGAGAGACAACCAGTTAGAGTGGCGAGAGAGAGTTAGAGTGGGGAGAGAGAGTTAGAGTGGGGAGGGAGTGAGGAGAGAGAGTGAGAGAGTGAGAGAGATGAGGGTGAAATACAGTCCAGGTGAGAGATAGTCCCAGAAGTTTGTATTTAGTTGTCATGTGGGCAGCGGACTCCAGCGCTGCATAACCACAGAGACGTCCTAACTCTGATCTGAGCTGAGCTTATCAGGTCATTCATAGACCTGTAGGAGGTGCTCACCTGTAGGAGGTGCTCACCTGTAGGAGGTGCTCACCTGTAGGAGGTGCTCACCTGTAGGGTGCAGGTGCTCACCTGTAGGAGGTGCTCACCTGTAGGAGGTGCTCACCTGTAGGGTACAGGTGCTCACCTGTAGGAGGTGCTCACCTGTAGGGTACAGGTGCTCACCTGTAGGGTACAGGTGCTCACCTGTAGGAGGGGCTCACCTGTAGGGTACAGGTGCTCACCTGTAGGAGGTGCTCACCTGTAGGGTACAGGTGCTCACCTGTAGGAGGTGCTCACCTGTAGGAGGTGAGCACCTGTAGGGTACAGGTGCTCACCTGTAGGGTGGAGGTGCTCACGTGTAGGGTGGAGGTGCTCACCTGTAGGGAGTTGCTCACCTGTAGGAGGTGCTCACCTGTAGGGTGGAGGTGCTCACCTGTAGGGTACAGGTGCTCACCTGTAGGGTGGAGGTGCTCATGTGTAGGGTGGAGGTGCTCACCTGTAGGGAGGTGCTGTTCTCAGAGAACGGGGAGCTGAAGAAGGCGTTGATGGTGTCGAACACAACGTGAATGATGTACTTCTCCAGGACGGGGTCGGTCAGACGCTTCTCACGCTTCAGGCATACCTTTAGAGGAGGAGGAGGAGGAGGAGGAGGAGGAGATGAGAGGAGGAGATGAGAGGAGGAGAGGGGAGGAGGCAGAGGAGGAGATGAGAGGAGGAGGAGGAGGAGAGGAGGGGAGGAGGAGGAGAGGAGGGGAGGAGGGGAGGGGAGGAGTGGAGGAGATGAGGGGAGGAGTGTTCTGGGGGAGGAGGAGGAGAGGAGGGGAGGAGAGGAGAGCAGGAGATGAGAGGAGAGTAGAAGATGGAGGGAGAAGAGGAGGAGAGGAGAGCAGGAGATGAGGAGAGGGGAAGAGACGGGGAGAAGAGGAGGGGAGGAGAGGGGGGAGGAAACCACTTTTCTGTGCCGTTTGTCATGGAACAAGCGGAGGGATCGATACGGGAGGGATGGGGCAGGGTGGAACGGGGCTGATCGTAAACCCTGCTAACGCTCTGCCGCGACGGGGTGGAGACGGCGGTGGAGGACTTCATACACGCAGAGAGAGACGGGTTCTGACCCGGGGTGGGGAGTAAGACGTTGAACACGTTGGGGGAAGCGTGCGTGTGACTTACAATCGGGTCAGTCACACTTTCTGAATCAGTTAGGCTGTCACGACCGCAGATGCTCTCGTCTGGCCTCCGAGCAACAAGCACACCGTGTTGGTTTAGGAGAGATGCGTACTGTGATGAAGGGATTTCTAATAAGCCTCCTCATGAAGAGCACTTTCATGACCCTCATTTGATGGCTCTTAACTATACGGCCGCGACAGCACTGTGATGATTCAGCCTTTCTACAGGAAACACTTCTACAGGTGGAGATGACCCTGATTCAAATGCATTTCCCTCTCCAAACATTACCAACACAGCTCTCTCGGGCTGACACTTCCATCTCAGGTTCTGTGAACGACTTCTGAACCACTCGATAAAATGTTCTCCTATTCACGCTTTTCGCTCGTGAACTGTCAGCAAAAACACCGGCAAATAATGCCAACCGCCGTCTCCAGTACTGGAATTCAACCGGGCCGAAAAGAGCCCACGAACCGAGCCAGCGGCCGGGTCCGTTCAGAGCAGCCCCTGGGCCCGCCTCACGCCCCGGGACCAGGACCGGCCCGGGGGACCGGTCGGGGAACACGTAGGCTGAAGAGCACAAACGAAACCTCACCGTATGTCCTTCGACGAAGAGGAGGGGGGGGAAACACGTGTACGGCAACGCCCGCAAGAAATTAGGATGCACGGAGCGCGGCGAGGGAGGCGGAGGGAGGCGAGGGAGGCGGAGGGAGGCGAGGGAGGCGGAGGGGGGAGACGCATTTGCACATGAAGAGGTGAAAATGAGCAGCATTCAGCCAGCGAGCGCCTCACCTCGCAGGGGGAGGCGCAGGGAACCAGAGGGGAGAGCGGGGGGGGGGGTTGGCTCTACAGATGCCAGGCCTCTTAAAGCACGGGGGCATTCTGCCATAATGACTGCCATTTACCATCCACGGGCCGCGGGAAAGTTTAACTAATTATGACAGCACCCAGATGCTGAATAGCCCCTAATGAAGTTAATCATGCAATCCAGAGAGAGGGGGAGAGAGAGGCAGAGAGGGAGAGGGAGAGGGAGAGAGAGTGTAAAAGAACAGGTGTCATGTTCTAGTCCTTCCTCTGGAATTAAAGAAAGGGATTTATGAGAGTTTAGTGTCACGCCTGAAGGTGAGGAATGCCACGCAAAAGATAAAGTTTGTCTTAATTACGATTTTGTGGGTATTTGTGAACAGACACATCATGCACTTGGGAGACAAGGCTTATAGATGTAGTACTGTCACAGAACTACTACTTACTATTATTGAAATGGTTCAGATGGCCACACCACTCAATCCTCCGTATTCACTGTATGTGGTCGTTCGTGATCTAATGATCTTTAAGTCATTAGACTGGGGATTAACAGTAATATTATGCATATTTATGGAAACTCAATTGTACATTGTGAGCTCTCGAAAACGCCCTAATATAATTAATCCCACATAGCGTTAAATTAATAAAATCATGAATTGAACCTCATATTACAAAGCAGATGCACACACCTGCTATTTAAAGAAAATGTTTCATCGTTGATGTGACTCAGTACTGGTCAGTATCAGTATTATGATGTAGTATATGTTCTATTTCCAGTTCCTTTTTACAGGTTAGTATGTTGTTTTAAGTATACGTTATACAATCTTAGATGCTAATTATGATACAATATGAATCCATTATCTGATGATTTAATTCAGCCTCACACTGAATTAAAAACCATTTTCAATTTCTAATTTGATCAACTATATAAGATTATACTATATCAAAGAAGAAACTATTTCATAATTTCAACTGGAGGAACTGATCTTAAACCCAAAGCAATCGAAACAACACAAATCTCTTAATGATACTAATTGATAAACCTCTTTACCATAATCAGTGCACAATATAAATCCTGCATGGTTTTGAACACATGTCCCATTCAAACAGCTCTATCCCATAGTTAGCGCACAGAATACAGTAATCCTCTATAATATCCTCAGACCGAGCGGGCATGCCTTGTTATACCAGCTGTCACGTCAGTCCTACATCGGATCATAATAAGAAGAATATTATTCTTATTATAATGTGCCTGTGTATTAATGTGTATTACTCCTTATCAAAACAAACAGAAAGCCGGTGCTGAGGACAGCTCCCTCACCAGGCAGCGTTGTAATTCACCTAATGAGATTTAGGGAACATAAACACACAGCTTTTCCTCCTGCTAAATCCCAGCACAGTAACGAGCCCAGATAATGTGAGAGCATAACGCTAACAGGCTCAGCAGAATGCTGGGGGAATGGAACATGAAGCAGCGATGCTACGCTAGCGAGCGATGGCTCTCTCTCTCTTCGCCATACGGAGACGTAATAATCAGCCGCTTAAACGTTTCTTCGTTCAAATGAAGATATCCTGCAGGGAGGGGGTTGGGGAGCGGTAGGTGCCCCAAGCTGCCGGAGGAGAGCAGCGAGGGAGACGACGCGGAGACAGGGGTGACAGTCTGTAGCCGACCGAGCGTTTGAACAAGCCTCCACCTCCTCTAATTCAAACCATCAGACCAGTGAGGTCTTGTTTATTTTCCTTCCAGAAGAGGTTTCCCACTGAAGTGTTGTGAAGCAGACAGAGATAAAGTATAAAACTGCTGCGCTCTGAGATTCTCCGGGAGGAGGTGGGCGTTGAAATACGTATTCCAAACCTGACTTCACTTTTTACACCCGTTTGCTCTTTATACCTCCTGGAAATAGTCGCGGGTGATGATGATGACGGTGTTGAAACACAGTTGGTTAAGCTACATAATAATTCCATTACAAGACATCGTTCTACTACTTAATCACAGAAATAAAAACGAACAGTCCTCATAACTCTGGTTGTGGTGCTATAATAGTTAGTTATTACAGTGACGCATACAGTAATACGTGTACTGAAAAATTATATAAAATCATATCACGCCTGACACACTGACTTTATAGGATGTAGACGGGGCTGTTTTATGATTTCTGCAAAACACAGAGAACCAATTCATATGCCAGCTAGAGATTCATCAGATTTTTTTATGTTTGTATGGAGTCCCAGGCATTGTGTGTGTGTCTGTGTTTGTTTTAGTCTGTGTGTGTGTGCTTTCATGCGTTTGTCCGTGTGTGCGTGCATGAATGTGTGTGTGTGCGTGTGCGTGTGTGTGCGCATGGGTGTGTGTGTGTGTGCGTGCGTGTGTGTGTGTGTGTGTGTTTGTGTGTGTGTGTGCATGCGTTTGTGTTTGCACGGGCGCGTGTGTGTGTGTGTTTGTGTGTGTGCGTGTGCATGCGTGCATGTGTGTGTGTGTGTGTGTGTGTTCATGCTTTCCTAAATATATACTTTTCAACTTCACTTTGATTGATTTCATGTTTGTGCTTCTTCTTGGCTTTTCATTTTTCCTTCCGAGCATTTTGCTGTCGCTTTGATATCGGTTCCGTACTGTATGACTCGCCCTCTCTCAAATGATTCTATACGACGCGCTGCAAATTACACTCTGCCATCTAATATCACTCCAACACACACCAGCCCAGTAAACCCAGTGTGGTCGAACAGACCACCATCAACCTTCCCGTTCCTCCACATTTGGAATACATTTAATCAAACACGTCATGCGGAATACTCCGAGAGCTTTCCAGATATACACACGTATCTGGCAGAAACTCTGTTTCAGCAAATAAGTCCACGTAATTATGTTTTCGCTCGCTGAACAAAGAAGCACTAGTCTAAAAAGAGAACCTGGCAAGCGTTAGCAGTTGGAGGAGATCCGAGACAGAAGTGTCCGCGCTCCGTTCCCCTCCGTCCCCCCGTATCACCGGCCGCCCACAGAGACGCACCGCGACGCGATGCACCGCCAGGTGGAAGGTTACACTGCAAGGTCACCACTGGATTATAGTTTATTATATGGCAATCAAATATCTGTTAACCACCGCAGCTCCAGAACCCAAAAGCTGTTCTGCTTGATGTCCTTATGATGCTCATATTCCTGTGCATTTAAATGGGAAATTCCAGAGCAGGGGACAACCACAAGAGATATCCATTCCATGTTTCACCGTTTTGACGGTAATTTTCACTAAACAAGATAAGAAAATGTGATTATTATTTAGCAGTTATCATGACCATGGAAGTGCTTAGAGAGGGGAAATTATGAAATGATGGGTTATCGTGCAATTAGTGTGCTTATCTAGCCTAAGTAGTCCAGGCTGAGCACAAAACAACATTGGCTCATTCCAAGGATAAATAGGACAACGCAACGGAACAGCAAACTGCCTTTCTTGGATTCTATATTTAGACGATAATTAGTCCATCTCCTACGTTGGTGTCATCATACTTTGTTTTGTAAATACATCAGATGTTTTCAGGACTTTGGGGTGATTTCATTAATGGGAGATGTAATGTGTTATAGGACTATAAAAATAGAGTGCCATTATTTCTCTTTCTCTCCCAGGAGTATTTGAGAGAGAAAGAAAGCAAGAGAGGGAGACAGAGGGAGGGAGAGGGGGAGAGAGAGAGAGAGAGAGAGAGAGGCAGAGAGAGGGAGAGAGAGGGAGAGAGGCAGAGAGAGGGAGAGAGAGAGAGAGAGGGAGAGAGAGGGAGAGAGGCAGAGAGAGGGAGAGAGAATGCAGGTGTGTTTAAGGAGAGAGGTGTAGATGCGTTTCTCCTCTGCCACTACTAACCATCATGACACACTTTCACCACTGTTGCTATGTGTGTTAGTGTGTGCGTGTGTTAGCGTGTGCGTGTGCGTGTGCGTGTGTGTGGACCTACTGTAAATCAATGTCCATCAAGCCCATCTCGTTTCAAGTACTCTGCTTCCTGCACCCGTGTTTCACCCAAACACTCAACAAAACACCTTGGAGATGAGTTGGGTGTCACAGAGGAAATGTACTGGATGAGTACTGTAGTACCACCACTACGCCCTAGGACTACTGACATCTAGTGAGTAGTGAGTAGAGTAGATTGGGGTCAAATATTGAATAATCATCCAAGGGGAAACATTAGCATATTAGCCTCAAGGGTGGAGGCAGGATGGTTAGGGTGTTTGATTCTGAGAGGTTCAACAGCGATGTCCCCATCCCTCTACCTGAGGTCTCCCTTCAGTGCGATGCCCGGAGCCCAAAGCACACTGAGCGAGAGTCTTTGTTCACAATCACAAGCACGACCCAAAAAAGAAATCATATTGTTTTAACGGAGCGAAGCACGGGAATATCTCGGGCTGCACTCTGTCGACCGTAAAGGACGCTCTCTTACATTATTCTGTGTCCGCGCCAACACTGCTGCGGGCTTTGGGCTCAACCCCGACCTGCTCCTTAAAGACATATTCAACGATATTCACCCGAGTTCTTTTGGATAAAAGCACCTGCTAAATTCTTAATAGAGAAAAAAGAGAACATGGTACAAAGCCCTCCGTGTGAGGAGGCTCTTGTCCACCTGGCTATTGTCTTTCACATGAGGTGTTATCCTTAGGAAACACGCAAGAGACTCTCTTCCTTATTGAAGCATCTCAGAGGTGACCAGAGACGACCAGAGAGGACCAGAGAGGACCAGAGACGACCAGAGAGGACCAGAGACAACCAGAGAGGACCGGAGAGGACCAGAGACGACCAGAGACGACCAGAGAGGACCAGAGGTGACCAGAGACGACCAGAGAGGACCAGAGATGACCAGAGAGGACCAGAGACAACCAGAGAGGACCGGAGAGGACCAGAGACGACCAGAGAGGACCAGAGAGGACCAGAGACAACCAGAGAGGACCAGAGACAACCAGAGACAACCAGAGAGGACCAGAGACGACCAGAGACAACCAGAGACGACCAGAGACGACCTCTCTACAGAGGGGGGAGAGAGGGAGGGGAGAGACAGGGGGGAGAGAATCTGGGTGGCTGTCACTTCCACCTGCTACACCCCCCACAGCGAGAGACAGAAGGAAGGGGTGAGGAGGAGGAGGAGGAGGAATGGGAGGGGGAGGAAGGACTTGAGGCTGAACTGAATGGTAGAGATGGATTTGACCCAGGATGTGGACGTGTAATGATGACGTCATCGTAGAGACAGACGAGTGATAATGAATCCGCGGGAGGCGGGACTAATGGAGCCCGTGTCAAACAGCCTGAGAAGTAATCTTTAGGATTAGTGTTACAGCCAGGGACACGTCCGTCACATCGGGCCCCACCCCCCCGCACACACACACTGTACTCCTTGTTTACACACCGTTATGACAACAGTACCGCCACACACATTTGAAGAGAAATTAGGTATTGTTTGATTGTAATATGGATTTCTAATTGTATTTGTGTGTGGTGTGTGTATTTGTGTGTGTGGTGTGTGGTGTGTGGTGTGTGGTGTGTGGTGTGTGTGTGTGTGTGTGTGTGTGTGTGTGTGTCGTTTAAAGAGGTAATATAACTTTGCATCCATCTAAAAAACTGCTGCGAGGGAGCAGGGAAATGGTCATGTTTGGGGAGCTGTTTTTACCTGTGTTTTTCTTTTTTTAAGAAATGGTAATCGATTTTTTTATTATGAGTTCATTATTATATTATTACTATATTTGAAATGATTGTTGATGTTCAGTTCGAATTTAGGTCTTACTATTGATTCCAAGAAAAGATCGTAACCTTTATTTGTAGTTCTGAACTTTGTTACCAAGACGTAGAGAGAAACGACATCTAGTCCGGGTATATAGGCTATATCTACTTATATATACAGCAGCACGAAAATACGTGAAGCGATCCGCACACACACACAGCCGAGCACAGCACTTGTAGATCACAGTCCGTGTCTTGGGGGCTCAGATGCTGTCACCCCGCAGCCCCGCAGTTCAACAGCAGACATAAACGCGGATTTCTTCCCCCAAAGTGCGTGTGAGGTCTTACCTTGTCCATGGGTGCTGACGAGAACTGCCACGATCATCCACACGGCGACGAAGCCTTTAAATTGACAGTCTTTTCTGGGACACATGTCTGGAGAAGTCGAGGTCGCCGTTCGCTCGCAAAATACGTCCTTGTATTAAATACTTCCTGGTTTAAACAAATCAAAAAGGAAAACAGAAAACGAGAGCCCAAGTGCGGGAAAATATCGCCTCATAGGCGGACTCTCTCTCTCTCTGCTGTTGCACTTACTCAGCAGTTCGGAGAGTCAAGTCGATTTGTCAAAAAAGAAGAGAGAGACAGGGAGAGAAACGCGGAGCTCTTATAATTTGGACGCTCCGTAAGCGGATTGCTTGCTTTATGTGCTTTCGGCTCACGGCAGCCTGGTGGTTGTTCAGCACCACGGACAGCTCTTAGCGGCAGCTCACGGTACTGCACCCCCTCTCTGTCCTCCCCTTCTGGGGAGAAGTTGGCAAGAAGTTACCGCTCTGTCGTTCGTTACGATGACTACACACACACACACAAACACACACACAGTTCCCTGTGAGTTCATTTATTCTTTCCGGGTGCTAATCACTACATGATCTTATGTTAGATGTAATAATGATACGTCTAGAGCCCACTAGTATGCCAACAGCGAGGTTAATTAGAGTAAGATAAATAAACGGATAGATGGACAGCTGGATAGATAAGATACAAAAGGTAGATGGGACAGTCAGCCATACAGACAGACAGATGATAACGGTCTATTTACATCCTCCCTCCCTCCCTTCCTTCCCCAGATCTAACAGGCACGTCTCTCTCATTCCTAAGCACGCGCTGTTGGCTGTTCCCCTTCGTTACTCCCCCCTCCCCCCTCTCCCCCCGCTCCCCCTGAGTCACAGAAGGCCGTGTCCTCCCCTATCAGCCGTGGCTCCTCACTGGGCACGCTCAGTGGAGCCGGCGTGCTGCCCAGGGGCGTCGCGGCGCTGGCCAGATGGCACGGCTGAGCTTTCCTTCTCCTAATAGGTGGGGGGCCGCGGCAGTTAATGAAAACCACAGCCTTGAAATGAAGTGACCAACGTCCCGAGGTAATGGGGCCCAAGCCGTTCTCGGAGCCGCTCCCGGAGCCCCTTACAAGCAATCAAGTGATCTCAGACCGCGGGAGGCGACTCGCGGTCATTATTTACGAGGCGGTTAAAACGGGGACAGAGCGGTGTTATTATTACATTACATTATTCTCCGTCGCGGTTAATTCACCAGAGGGATGGTGATCCATCTGAGGATATTCCCGTTCACGACGACGTGACGACGGCGATTCAACAGTGGATTTTAAAGTTTCCACAAAGACGATAAACAACGTCGCTATTAATAGTGGCCCATGTCCACAGATCCACGCACGGCCTGGCCTACATAACAAAGACATGCTAGGGAAGCAGGAAGAAACGCGGTGGAAATGTTCCTGCTTTGTATTTGCATAGCATACCTTCGCTTAACGCTGCAAGCCCGCAATTATCTGCCATTAGGGCATTGCGCTGGAAAAGTGTTCGGCTGTATTTGTCAATCACAGGCCGCCGGCCTGTTCACACCCCGGCTCTGCAGAGTGGAAGGACCCTCGTCTCTGAGCCTGAGAGAGGCTCTTAATGCTGTGAACGTTGTGGAATAGCAGCCAGATAGGTATTATATGGACTTTAATGGACTGAACACCTCTCAGCACTCAGTGGAGTCGGCCACGGTCTTGTTGTCATCGCCGTAGTTCCCGGAATTGTTTTAGTTCCTGGTAATGTTGGTTCGTTTTTGTTGTAGTTCCTGGTGTTGTTGCTGTAGTAGGTGTAGTTGTGGTTGTTGTAGTTCCTGGTGTTGTTGCTGTAGTAGGTGTAGTTGTGGTTGTTGTAGTTCCTGGTGTTGTTGCTGTAGTA
>JAOPJO010000139.1:21235037-21246717 GCA_027123675.1 Molva macrophthalma | reverse complement strand
TCTCTGTACTGTCTAACCCCTACCTGCTCCTTAATGACCTGTCTCTGTACTGTCTAACCCCTACCTGCACCTTAATGCCCTGTCTCTGTACTGTCTAACCCCTACTGATGGGCAAAAACAAACCTTTCACAAGCCTTTCAACTCTTTTCATGTCAAGGCCCGAAAGGTCAAGCCAACCCAGAATACGGCCAGATGTCCCACCGTTAGATCACAGTAATTCGCACAACACAAGTCTATCTGCTGATAACACTTAACCACAGCCTGGGCGCCTCCTGCCCTTCTCAAGGTTAGGGAGCTGGACCCAGGAGACCCCCCCACGCAAGCCCTGACACACAGCTTGTAGGAGGAACATATAAGACACACGCACACAGAGAACCATCATGCTCATCTGAAGCGGAGCTTCCACGGAGGTGAAGCTCCAGACGACCTCAGCGCTGGTTAGGGACTTTGACATTTTCGCTTGATCGACCTCTTACGCTTTATGACTCAGTGTAACTTTTGCTACTTCACTAAATAAATCCGAGGCCCTGTGCCGACAAATTTCATCTCCTCTCCGTCTCAGTTTATCTGCTCGAGTAATTACCCAGACGATTATCCCCAACACTACCTGCTCCTTAATGACCTGTCTCTGTACTGTCTAACCCTCACCTGCTCCTTAATGACCTGTCTCTGTACTGTCTAACCCTCACCTGCTCCTTAATGACCTGTATCTGGATTATTCACTCTAAATTGCTTCGGACAAAAGCAATCAATTACATAGTAGTAGCGGTCGTAACATTGGTTCCACTGTTTTAATATTTGGTTCAACTAATATAAGCCTTACTCCAGTTCTTTTGATTGATGGATGAGGTATTTGATGGGGTAATTATATCCTACAGGAATATAACTTCTTGCATCTCTCTGATGGAGCCACCGGGTCTTGGCCCAGGAGATCAAACCTGGACTACCTCTCCCTGGACTTCAACTCTGCTTCCCCTTCCCCCGTACAGAAGGTAGGTCTCTCCTTCTCCGTCAGAACCTGATTCACCGTTACTCAGAACAACAAACTCAGCCGTCACCATGGGTGGAACGGAATGTTCTGGAATCAGTCAAACACACCTCTGATAGGAATCAGCTCCATAAACAAGTACTAATAGCCTAGGTTATTGTGTGACTGTGACTGTATAAAGGACTCAAGGAGTAGTGACATTTCTGTAAGGTACATCCCAATGTTTACCACATTACTGACACTTTACTGACACTGGGCTGTTGGACAGAAAGACCGGCCCGATATAAACCCAATGACTTGTTATGACTTATAACTGATTATTATCATACATTGTACTGCAAGCCCTTGCATGGAAGCAAAGTCAAAACAATAGGCTACTAAATGTAAAATAATAAATAAAAAAAACGAATGGGCTACATTGAAAGCCCGGGCCAATAACATAATACGTACTACTGAATTAAGTCTACTGTCATCTTCATCTCCTAAATTACAAAATGTAAAATGCACTTAATGCCCGTTAAAGGAGATGCGCCTTCTATGTAACACTGGCACCGAGCGTTTAAACCCGGTACTGCAGTCCAAATTCGCAACGAGAGTTCTCTCAAATATCGCCCCACCCTCTCCCGTGGAGCTTTTTTTCGAAATAGGATGAGGCTTCTTACGTCGGGTCGAATCTAGTACAATCTCAGCGGATCCAGTTCGTTGGCTTCCATGGCTGCAGCACGCTGCGTTTGTGTCCCGTCTTGTTCCATATCTCGCAACCCGGGGTGTCGAAACGGTTAGTGGGCGGAGTCAAAGCGGAGAACAATGACTCACAGGCCAAAACCAAAACAAACGTTACGACCAGGAATGGACATTTCTAAGAACACTGCGGCTGTAGCATTGTCGAAATAGCCTGTTTCCTTAATCTCTGATGACACATCATGGTCATTTTATGATTTAGTAAAGTAAATGTGTTAGTATAGCTCCTTGAAATCACACTTTATATCTGAGATGTTTATATGGTATATATTTAATTTCTTAGTTTCTTTATTTCACAGTGAAACTAGTTTATTATTATATTTCTAGGGATTCCATATTACTTTATTATTGTATTTTGTATCTCATTGTTCTTAACTGCGACAACTTATCAGATAAATCATACCTGGCAATAGAAGTCTTTCAGAATCTTATGAAATGTAACGATTGTTCCACCAGAAGGCGCTGTTGGTCGACGAACACAAGGTGGATTACGTCCAGGTGGACGAGAAGAAAACCCAGGCCCTCCAGAGCACCAGGCTCGAGTGGACCGACGTCCGCCAGTCGAAGACCTGAGAGTGGGGAGGAGAAGACACTGGCCTGAGGGGGAAGAGAGAACCAGATGCACTTTGTTCCAATGGATGAAGGAAGATATCGACAACTTTATCGACACTTTTTTTTTAAACTTTTCAGTCAAACGCATTTCAACAGAAGCCAAACGTGGCCGTTGGCTGTGATCAAATAAGACACTGTTCTGAGTTATTATATACAATGGCAGTATGGATATGCAAGAAAATTAATAATTTTCATATTTTTATGTAAATATTGATTCATAATTAACTGTTACCGTGTTTACAGTGTTTGGACTTGAAATAGATTTTTTAAAAACCGTTTTTACAAAAATGCTTTACTGTTATAATGTATGCTGTAATGTGAGATGTTAGATGACTCTTCTTCATTTTGTGTATATTTTTTCATATTCTCAGGTACATGAGATGAGTTCATGGATTAAATTGGGTTCTTATTGAACTAACTTTATATGTTTTTGGACTATTTCTAGTTTCTTGCACACCAAAATAACATATCGGATAAAACTGTTACTTAGCACAACATAACATAATGTTGACATCATGTTGTGTATTTAGTACTATTATTTAATGATAACAATATTACTTTACTAGTAAAAATACAAGTCTACTTTGATTTTACATTATATACATTATAGATCAGGTTGTGAGTGGGGGCGGGAATAGTGATGTTACGTCATCACCGAGCGCCGGGAATCTTTTTTCCAATGGGGAGAAAAAAGAAAGAAAAGAAGGAGAGATGTTGGGATGATGATGGACCGAGCTGGTGAGATGTAACCACCACACACCGTTATATACAGTAAGTGGCCTCCTGTTCAACTCGTAGGGCCGTGGCTTTTAAAACCCCGCGCGAATAAAACCCCAGGCGAGCTTAAAGACAACAGTAATGGGTTAGCATGGTTAGCCTTTAGCCTCAAAACAAACCGAGCCAATGTGGGACTGAAGTTAAAGTTGCTGATGATTTGCAGCTTATTGCAGATACAAATGGGTTCCCGGCTAGGGGGTCTCCAGGCCGGCTGGGCCGTGAGGTCTAGTAGTCTGGTTGAATACCGGATGGAATAGTAAGAAGGTAGACATGTACATCCCAGACACAAGTTATAAAGGGTATAATACATTTTTCTGACATTGGTGACAAAGGATATAATACATCCCTGACACTAGTTACAAAGGATTTGATTCATCTCTGACGTTAGATACAAATGATTTGATTCATCCCTGACATTGGTTACAAAGGATATGTATTACATATTCCTGAGATAGGTTACAGTGACGCCAGTGAAGGGAATATTCAAACATAACATCATTAACATCAACTATTTTGATTTTCCTTTGAATCATTATTCCATGTAGCCTAAAGAAATGCAATGTTTGCAATTAAACTGCCAATGCTGCTTAATGTGGGACGATGGATGCCATTATCATTACTAATATTTTTAGTCCTTCAGTTTAGTAGCAAACATTTTAAAAATCCTATTTTAAACCCCCGCCCTACTCACTGTACCAAATTAAAACAAGGTTTTCGTTTCACTTTTTTAGAAAGTACTGAATGTCAGGGCGAATCCGAATGCGTATCCTTTTGAAAGAAGAATAGACGACAAGCCTTGCATGTTGTGGGTCGTATTTGAGAGTCGTTTTGATTTGTTTTCTGAATTTCAGGCCTCGCATTCGATGGACCTGACGGAGGACTGCAGCCGTGTCCGGGGCTGATTCCCATTGATCGACCACCATGGGCTTCTGACCGATCGATCGTGTTGCTCTGGAGGAGACCGCCATGGCGTCCCGCAAGGTCGAAGAGCAGGAGAGCGAGACAAAGCGTCTAGCTTTGGCCTGTGAGCATCTGTCCGTCTGTAGCCTCCATGACCCCCCGGGAGACGCCCAGCCAGACCCAAACGCCCCCGCCCCCGCCAAGCCCCAGACGCCCGGCAAACTGCGGAGGACCGCCCTGAGATTCTTCGGCGTGCGTAAAAGTATTTGCCTTTTACCGGCCATATTTGGCGGGAGGAGCAAGAATCAAACCAAGAAAAGAGTCAGTAAGAGCAAAACTCACGATGGACTCAGCAAAGCGAGCTGCGGGGAGAGTCCCGGGAGCGAGGGCGCTTCCGGAGGAAGCTTTGCGAACCTGGGCCAGAGAGACGGGGCCCAGAGGGCCACGCACAGCGACTACAGCAGCTACCCCGCTGCAGAGCAGAAGTCGCAGTCGTTCCCCCGGCAGAAGAAGGGACTGAGGGGTCTGTTCCACAGCATCAGGCTCCACAGAACGCAGAGGAACGTGGAGGTGGAGAGCAACGAGATGACAACGCTGCCCTCATCTGTTGCTCTGAGAGAGGTGCCTGTTGTTGTTGTTGTCGTGCAGGAGGACGCCAACCGAAACGAGTGCCTGGGGAGTTTGTCTTCACCCGAGATGCCTGACTGTGCGACGTTTAGCGACGTCACCATCACACCTGAATGTAACGACAGAGATATGACGGCCTTTGGCGACCGTGTCGCGGAACAAGGACCCCTGGACCCTTTGTCCTTCAGAGATCAGATCCGCGATGACCACGAAGACGAGAACATGTCGACGATGGAGGTGTCCGGCGAATACCTCGATGGTTCCGTCCCGCACAGCGAGTCGTGTCCACAGCTCCGGCTGACCCCCGGGGCGGAGCCCGCCGGGCCGACCGGCTCCTCGGATCGGCTCGACCTGATCTTCGAAGACGTGGCGTCGCTGAAGAGCTTCGACTCGCTCACGGGCTGCGGCGACATCATCGCGGATCAAGACGACGACAGCCTCGCGGAGAGCACCGTCTCGGGGGAGCGTAGCCGCCACGCCGGGAAGCGGTCGTCGTGCTGCCTCACGTACCAGGGCGGCGGCGAGGAGATGGCCTCTCCTGACGACCTGGAGGCCGACGGCCTCCGCGACCTCTGGGGGGAAACGCCCGAGGAAGATATGTTCTGCTCCAGCAACACGGAGCCAACGTCGGACCTGACGAGCTCTCAGTGCTGCGGCCAGCAGTCCGGCGCGACGGACGCCTCCACCCTGACCCCGGACGAGCTCACTCCTCAGAGCGAGCATCAAGGCTCGGTGCCCAACAGCGACGAGGGGTACTACGACTCCACCACCCCGGGACCGGAAGACCCGCAGGAGAAGCTGGACAGGATGGGACAGACGGACAGAATACCAAGAGACAGCTACAGCGGAGACGCCCTCTATGAGCTGTTTGTCCCAGAGGAGAGTCTCATTAGTCCAGACTATGAGAACGGGTCTGGGCTCGTCGGCTCCGGGTCCTGTGGGTACGGACTGGGCTCCGAAGGTATGGCCGACTCGGCTTTCCTTCCCGAAATGAATCCGTTAGAAATGGGGTCCAACCTCTATGAGGATCAGGATTTTCCGAGTGTGTATGATGCAGTCATGTGCAATGAATCCAAAGAGTTTGCACCTTTTTCCAAAAGTTTCTCTGGTTCCCGCCCACAAGAAAATGCAAACTTGAATCTAAAAACCCAGGAGTTTTTCAATAACAACAACAGAATCAACTTGGATTCGTCCCAAGAAAACGGAAACATACTAGAGCCAACCGAAAGGAGACTTCAATCCACCAACGCAGACTCATTTGGCAACACAGAGGACCCAGATCTTACTAGATTCTCCCCAACCTTCAGTGAGACAAAAGAAACCCCTGATGAAAATAAACCCATCCCTTCTTTGTACAACAACTCCTGTTCCCCAGGACAGAACCACGCGGACGAGGGGCAGACGGTGTGCTTCTCACAAGCCCTGGTGGACTACACCAAACACTCCCAGTTCTTGAGGGACAACATGGATGGCTTGGACTCCAGCTCCTCCCTGTCTCCCAACATGGAGGCGCTGCCGACCATCGTGACCTTCGACGTGATGGACATGCACAACGAGGGGGAGTACGACGACCAGCTCCAGGAGGGCTTGGAGGACAGCGCCGCGCCCTACCGGGACTTCCAGGAGAGCTACCTCCAGAAAGAGGCCTTCGCTCAATGCGACTACCAAATGTTGAACTCGATGTACGAACAAAATCAGTTTGGCAACGCGTGGGCGATGGCCAGTCTGCCGCGCCACCTGGGCCTGACCAAGGGGGGTCCGTCCGCGGCCGGCCCGCCGTCCTCAGACCGGAGGAGCCGGTCGCTGGACAGAGAGGGTCTGGAGCGGACCGCTTCCGAACACCCGGGGGCCGCTGCGGCGGGGCGCGTCCATCCACAAGCTAACAAGAGCTCTAACCGAGCGTACCCCCCCCTCGACAAGAAGAACGTGCCCTCGTCTGGGTTGGAGGCCGGCGGAGGGGGCGTCCCGTGGGCCGCTGGGGCGCTGAGCCGCTGTGCTGCGAGCGACGACCGGAGCGAAACAGCGCCCCCCCCCCTGCCCCGCCGCGGCGCGCACGTCCGTCCCTGACTATAAGAGCGGCTCGTCCCGCCGGCTCGTCCCCGGGGTGTCCCGGGACCCCGAGCTCGGCCCCAGACAATGTGGCCCTCGCTCGCAGCCAGGCGAGTCGGGCCCCTGCAGCACCTTCGCTTTTCCCGACAGGATGGGCTCGGACCTGATGACGGTGGTGTCGGCCTCGGGAGACGCAGAAGGGGATGTTTTTTACGCACCTGCCTTTAACGTTCAGACACTCAAGCAGCTCGGTAAGAAGTAGAGGCTGCCAGAGGGCCTCGGCGGTGCACGGAGGCTGCTGTAGCGGGTTCATTACTACAGCAAGGAGACCCAGGGTACAGCCAGTCCTGCCGCCCGCATAAACATCCCATAATAAGCAGAAGCTCACAGTGTGCATGCAAACAACGAGGTTGTCGTGTTTTTACCAACGCTGATTCTTACTGTTACTGTACTTAATCTTTGGTTCCTGAGGTGTGATCTGTGATCGCCCTGGTCATGGGACTTATTCAGCTAGCGGCCATCTTGGTTCTAAACGCTAGCCGGGTGGTGGAACTGAATGCGGAATTCCTCATTCGGTTCCCCCCACACAGCTAGCGTTTAGATCCAAGATGGAAACCAACATGGGCGTTAGCTGGTAAGGCCCATTGATCCATGATTCACAGTTCAGCCTCTTGCATTAGGTCACTACATATCTTTTGAATGCAGATTTATTTTGAAAGGAATACACGTTTTATATTTGCTGTCAAAGTTGTTAGTTCATCGATTACACGTGTTAGAGCTCACTGTAATCACTTTACTTTAATCGCAAGTAGACCTCATTGAAATGTATTCTCACTGAAATGTCTCCATCTGTGACTCGTTAAACAAGCTGCAGTTAAAATGTGTTTAACATAATGTAGCCTGAATATCCACATTATCACAGTAGTTTCACTTTGTCGAATAGCCTTCTTCTATTGCACAGTTAAAGTGGGTGGGCTGGGCCTTACTGCTCTGCTTAAAGCTGAAAGTGCCAATGCTAGTTTTAGTGCTATCTTTAGCCGCACAGGGGTGCCTGTATGTTTGTTTTGGGGGTTATCCCTTTTTGTGTCGTTATTATACGTTCTTGCTTCGTTATTTTCTACATGCCAAATAGGATTTTTAGGTAACTACAGAGATGAACTATAATCTTAATTCATCCATAATAAGACACAATGTCTGTAAGGAATATTACCAGAGATACTCTCTAGTTGTTAGTTGTAGCTAGTCCAGTATAGGCAGCATAGAAATGTTTAAAAAAGAGAATGGACCATTTAAAATGTGCTTTCTGAGACCTCGTTTGACCGACGTGGCTGACTGAGACTGCTGCTGCCGCCATGTCCTCACCAAGGTTCTTATGTCATTTCACAGTTTACTTCTAGATAAACGGCATTCAGACCGTCAATCCTGGGGAATACATGTTTTTTCTGGTAGGAGATGCTTTTGGTGCCCTGTTCCCCCCTCGCCTGTTTCCAGGCTTCGACCCATTTCCCCCCAGCTAGCGATGGAGCCGTGTAACAAACAAGGAGCTAAAGGCCCGTGTTTGTGAGTGTCACAAACACGTCATATTTAGTGTGATGTTGTACATCTGTCATATACTTTGTATTTATACTTCTCAACCCTGTAATTTAACAGTGTATTTTGAAATACATTGTGTGTTAAATATATTTTTTGTTTGAAGAAGTTGGACTATTTTTTTCATTTGATTTTGAATCTCTTACCTGTTGATCAGGGCTGGAAGGGGCTTCACGTCATAACAGACGCAATGTGCAGCTGGTTTTCAATGTTTGATCTAAATCAGCATTCATTAATAAGTAACTCCAAGATCAACTGCTTAATATCTATTAGTAATGATATAGATAGAGCCATACCAGGCTCTAGACAATAGGACACATATCCTTGAGATGTAGCGTTTAACATATGAATGTATGTTCTCCATTATATATGAGTTACATTGAGCAGGGATATTTACCTTGAGAGTGACCATCATATCTGTGCAGACGGACCTTCCACAACACCTCAGCCGTCACCTTTAAAGGACAGCTTCCTGTTCAGATCCTGGTGTAGGAGAGGAGCATCTTGTTCTGTCCAGAAGGTGTACAGGAGATTCAAGATGTTCAGTAAAATGTTAGGGTTGCAAAGGATCGAACTGTGGCTCAAGTTCAGAAAAAGGTTTAGTAGAAACACAAGTGCTACGGACGTGCACCATATGCAGACCTGATTATACCTGATAACATGTCACAATATTACAGACTAATCCAGATAAGGCCAGGCACCGCTGGTTGAGTTCTCAAGTCCATGGAACCCAGGGAGTCCACAGGAGAACGCTTATCATCCGAGGTTGGATGTTCTAAAGGCTGGTGTTCTGATGCACCATGATGTAAAAACGTTTTTAAAAAGCAAGTTACCCAATGATTAAACAGGAATTTGTAATTTGAATGGATTAGATGGAGAGGACAGAGGAGAGATGCAGGTTTCTGATCTCTTTTAGGGTTGGATGAGATCATCCATAATACTACATAAATAACGAATAATAATATCAAAATTCACCACATTCGATGATACAGAATAGATGTAATTGTTAGCAATTGTTTGCCAATAAAAAACAACACAATGTAGATCCTGCTGAGGTTACTTGATTCCCTTGCGCGGTCTGGCAACCCAGTGTGATCTGGCAACCCGGGGCGAACTGCGACAACATCACTGAAGGAAGATGACAGCAACAAGGTGAGCAGATCCCGTCTTCACTCCACTCTCTTCTCCATCATTTAGACTCGTTTTAGACACCATTGAGACCTGCTTCTCGTATTGTGGTTGTTTGGTGTGCTGAAATGCACAACAGATGTCCACTTTTAATTCAACTTCCAACACTATTTCGGGTTTAAAGAGCGTTAGCAACACCCCTATTCTGCCGATGCTAAGTGATATTAGCAACCCGATGCTGCCCTTTCAGTGCTTTAAGCTTAGCTTGGCTGGTAGTTTCCCACCAGGCTATCGTGAACGAGCTAGCTCCACCGACCCCCGCGGAGACCATCCAAAAGCCTGTTGACATCATCCACTCGATCGGTAACGGAACGACTAAAACTGGCGATGAATCTGAGGGCTGAATTTACTTAATTACCAACTCACTGTTCTGCTAAGCTGCGACTATCAGCTCGGTGTTGTCCAGGGCCAACGGGTGTCAGATCGATTAGCATTGATCAACCCCAATAACAGAACCGAACCAAACGGGGCAGAGATCAGAAGTTGGAAAAAGTGTATTTTAATGCTGATTTGTTCAACCTTCGGTCTGATGGTACTTGACGCAATATGTTAGAGTCAGCACTTGTGACTCTCGTTGTCTTGTTCACATATCAAGTGGTGATATAGATGTGGTACAATTAGATTATACACTATTTTCAAGGCTGACTTTCCCTTGTATGTTTGCAGAGCATTGCTGTGGGCTAGCTCAGCTCAGTTACTGAATGCATGTGATTCAAGGTTACCTGTAACCTCCAAACGCACGCACGATGCATGCTTTTCCTAAATACGTTTATGTTATTACAACAGATAAGACGCTTATAGTATTGTGTATGAAATGTATTTTATGTTTGCATAATGATCCATATGTAGCGGTGTTTACTAAATGTAATGTCATAAAAAAATGGACAATAATTAATTTCCAAAAAGTATGTCCAGTTAAGTATGTCAAGTTTCCTTGTTTTTTTTCCAATGGCTCGGAGCAGAATGACTTGGTAGCCAATCCAAACATCTCTTCCAAGGGAGTCATTCCATTGCCTGATGAAGTGCACAATCTAAAACTTTCCTATCCCTGTTCCACACAGTAATATGTGCCGTTTAAATGAAAAGGCGATAAAGTCGGAGGTAAATCATTTGGTTCAACAGTGACTTGGCATGCCAAGTGTTAATGTGTTTTTATGTGTACTCAATAGGATGTGATGGTAGTATTTCCACCAGAGCGACTAGCTGACAGCCAGGCAGGTCTACAGCAGCATTCGGCCCGGCGTCTTTATGACCACGGGTAATAAGTAATGTAGGAGCTCTTTGGCACTTTGATATGTGCTCAACAGCTGGTGTAAATGAGTTGGGCCACGTGGTACAGAGCTGGAAGGACGTGGATGCTATAGGATTTGATGGAAGTCTCCACATCCCGTTCCAAGCGCATTGGGAAGGCTGCCAGGGAGTGCTGTGTGCGAGTTACAAAGGAAACCATAAAACGTTAATGACATGCTCAAAGTGTTTCCTTTTGGCCGCTTGTTTACAACCAAATGATTGTCTCACCTCTGCTCCTATAAAGACAGGCCTGGAGAAGCCACAGGTACACTGCTGTATTTCACTGTACTTTGCTGTGTATTATAACCTTAAAGTAGGGTCAAGAAAGCTTGCTGAATTTATGCGCTAGAGCTGTCGTCATTGCTTCTGTAACAGCAGCAGTTATGTGTAATTGTGGTCGATAAAGTAATCTTCTGATTTGTAAGCGCGTTGTCATCTGTAGAAAAGCCAGGACACCACAAGGTCATCTAAGGTCAAACCTCTGGAGGGATGGAACCTTTAAAGAACAAAGCACTGGACTCCTATGATTCATCAATGTCTGAACATTTGCTCTCTTTCTGGGCCAGTACTTTGATCATCATTTCATTGTTCCTCAGTGCTCAGATTCTGCAAACATCATGATTAATGATTGGCTGTAGTTTTCACCATCACTCAATCAGGCTAACCTTTAATAGCTTATTAAACAGAAGTGCTAGCCATCATGACTTGAGGATAGCAATAATAACGAAGAGTTAGTTTTTAATAAATGTCTCTACCCACAGCAGTTGCCCCCAGTTAAGATGCGAGTTCACTAAAAAAAGCGGCAACAGAGGATGCGATGGTTGTCAACGACAACAGTTTGGCTAGCATAGCGGCATCACCTAGCCAGAACACTGTGTACCGCTGCTAGCATAGCGGCATCACCTAGCCAGAACACTG
>JAOPJO010000139.1:21068635-21084145 GCA_027123675.1 Molva macrophthalma | reverse complement strand
CTGAAACCAACATCACCTCCGTTACACTGACCACCTGAAACCAACATCACCTCCGTTACACTGACCACCTGAAACCAGGGATCAACTACGTAACAAATATTAAATAAAGTATCAAATATTAAATAAAAATTATTTAAAGACGTATATAAAAGTATCAACCTTTACGACTCACCTGGTTAAATAAAGGTAAAAGAAAAAAGAATACATCTGTTAGTGCAGAGTAAGCAGGTGATTTAGCGAACACCACCTGACTAAAGGTTAATGTTGGTTTTGATAAAACCTGAACTACTTGAGACTGCACTGCTGTAATGACAGGTGTTCACTGTAATCAGTCGCTTGGTACTTCAGCTTCCACCATCTGACCGGATCCCCTCTCAGACCAAAGACCGGGCGGCCGTCACCTCACCTCTCGGATGGGGATGATGACATGGCACTGGGTCCCGTCCTGGCTGGCGAAGCAGAGGTAGCTCTCCGACAGGCAGATCTTCCCCAGAGTGTTGAAGTGGCTGAAGGGGACCCAAAGGAAGCTCTCGTGGACCTCCAGAAGGTTCTCCTCCCTAGGCAGACGGAAGAACATCCGGAACTGCTCGCTCCTGGCGTGGGTCTCCAGACCTCTGGAGGAGGAAGGAGATGCAGAGGTCAGCCCCAGACCCAGAGGTCAGCCCAGACCCAGAGGTCAGCCCCAGACCCAGAGGTCAGACCCAGAGGTCAGCCCCAGACCCAGAGATCAGCCCCAGACCCAGAGGTCAGCCCCAGACCCATGCAGCGATAGGGAAGACCTAGTGTGAGGGTAGGTGACGGATGAATAATTCTATGCTATAATGAAGTGAGTGGAGGTGACATCCGCTACATTAAAATACTGTGAGGGTAGGTGACATCTGTGTGGTTATGTGATATTCTCTGCTCTATAATACTGTGATGGTAGGAGACTGATGTTCTTCAGATTCTGATAATGTGAGGGCAAAGGATATAATACTATAATAATACAAAGGATATAAGTCTACTTTATAATACTGTGAACACAGAGACATTCTCTACAGAATAATACTGTGAGAGTAGGTGACTCATATTTTCTATTCTCTACATTATAATAATGTGAGCAGAGATGACATTCTCTACATTATTATACAGCGAGCGGAGGTGACTAATAATCCCCAGCCCGACATTTTAACCTTTGGGACGGCAGTATAAAGTACAGCTCACAGCGTAACTAAGAATAGTGTTCCAGTGTGGAGGAACTGGAACAAGTCCTATTTCTGCGTGTGCTGGAGAATTCCCAGAGCACGCCACTGGGAATACGCACCTAGCTGGACTCTCCTTGTTGAAAAGAGGACATGTTGGGTGTTGTGTTGCTCCAGAGCGCTTCAGCAGCAGACGATGCGCAACATCCACACCACCTGGTGCCACAGCGTCTATTAACTAATCCATACTATCCTCCAACCTCGTGCTCATCTTTCGTAAAGCCCAGCAGACCTTAACTAATAATCAAAAGCATACTAATTCCTGTACTTCAAAGAGTTGAATTGAAATGAATTATAATCAATTCTCCTCCAATGCGTTGTGGTTTGTATAAGCCGTCCAGCAGCCATGGACTGTATTAGATTAGACACGATTACACATATTATCCTTTTCTATCAGCACCACACGCCAAACCCAGTCAGTCGGTCCCAACCTTTCTGACCTGGGACCCCATATTCAGGTCTAATAAATGAAGGTAACCCCAACTTCTTAAGTCTTTGTTCATCTGCTTCCCACACATCATTTCAAGCCACCGTGTGCACATCGCACCACAGAGTGATTAGCAGTGGTTAGCTTGAGGCTACGAACTGGGTTCCACACGAGTCTAGACTGGGCTACTGCTGGACCCGCCAGATACCTCGAGGTGGTCTGAGTCTAGACAGATACCACTAGGTGGTCTGAGTCTAGACAGATACCACTAGGTGGTCTGAGTCTAGACAGATACCTCTAGGTGGTCTAAGTCTAGACAGGGCTACTGAATCGGAGTCTGTCTGTGAATCTACTTAATCAAGTGAGTTTGTAAGTTGTTTTTGTATTTCAAAAGCATATCTAAACCGATCTGTGTTTGAATCTTCCGGTGTGATCGTTTCTCTTATCAAAGACGATGAAATGCGCTCATCGTCTAACTAAACTCAGTATTTGTTTAGTGTGGTTTCCTTTAGGGCCTGGACCCTGGCTCCAGCTGCGGCCCCCACCTCTTGGTGATCTGAAGGGGGTCACAGAGGCTGGGCTCCCGGTGGAAGCTCTCCTTGTCGAAGAGCCGCTTGACGGAGTAGTCGGCCAGCTGCTCCATGAGGAGGAAGGTCTCGTGGAGGTGCAGGAACATGGAGAAGTAGTGGTCCTCGCCGTGCGCCTGCACGTGGATGCTCTCCGTCATGATCAGGTTGGACGTCTTCTCCAGACGCCAGATCTCATCCCAGGAAATCACCAGCTTCACTGGAACCCACAACACACAGGGAGGAGGAACCGTTATCCATCTGTCTACCTATCCATCTATATATCTATCCATCTATATATCTATCCATCTATATATCTATCCATCTGTCTATCTATCCATCTGTCTATCTATCCATCTATATGCATATATATATGCATCACAGCCTGGTAGGGGAACTGCCCAGGGGGCAGTGCAGGGTGGTGTGGACAGCTGAGAGGATCAGCGGATGGGAGCTTCCCTCCATCCAGGACACCTACAAGGCCCGGGGTGTCAGGAAGGCCCTCAGAGTCCTCAGGGACCCCATCCAGGACACCTACAAGGCCCGGTGAGTCAGGAAGGCCCTCAGAGTCCTCAGGGACCCCATCCACGCCAACCAGAAACTGTTTGAGCCGGTATTGGTACCGAAGCCTCGGGGCCAAAACCCAGAGGATGAAGAACAGTTGCAGTCCGGCTCCTGGAGAATCCACTGACCCCAAACCAGCCCCACACTACAACAGACTTTAACTATTTAACTACATGTTGTTCTGTAGTTTGCACAGCATTGTTGCACTATAGAATCAACCGTGGCTGGTACCACTACCACTTAAACACTTTACACTTACACTTTACACTTTACTACACCTCATTACTTATTACCACTGTTTTAGTTTTTAGTTTCTCTACTTATTATTACTCATTTATTTTATTTTTAATTATTATTATTTATTATTGTGATCTATTGATGCTGCTACTTATTTTTATTTGTACTTATCTTTATTGACTTTATCTTGTATTGTTGCTGCTATGTGACTGTTGAGGAACCAAGCCTAAGAATTTTACTCTTGTGTACTGTACAATAAGATGTAATAAAAGGACTCTGATTCTGTATATCTATATATCTATATATCTATATATAGATATATATAGATCAACATCTGCGTGGCCTCACCGGACCCCACAACACCAGGGAGGAGGGGCCATACTGGCACTGAACTTAGTGTCTTTACATCATGAAGCAGAAGGACAGACTGGTGCCTAAACCCAAAGCCTCAGGTAAGTCTGGTGGTTGTTAGATGTGCTGGACTGGTCCCCAGAGGCCACACAGCCTACCTTACTCATCCTAGAGCAAGAGGCCCCCGGCCCTGCCTGGGCTTCAATGACATGCAACAAAAAAAAATAACTTCACCCTGGCGTCTGACAAATTATACCTCATCAAATACCAACTTCAAGACAAAACAATATGTAATGGTTGGGCTAGGAGTGCGTTGGTCCAGATTTGGCCTCGCCTTCACCCTAGACATTATTGGCAGTGTAGGCTACATCAGTGAAACATTATGACTAGTCCTCCATCCTCTGAGAGCAGGTGATGTCTGACCTTCAGCCCCCAGCAGGTAGGAGTAGAAGCAGAGGAAGTTGGTGCTGAGGTACAGCCAGCCCTGGCAGGGCACCCGGCCCCTCCAGTAGCTGCACGAGTAGTAGGTGACCAGCTTCTCCTTGGCCGGGAGCTCAAACCACTTGTGAAACCTCAGCAGGGCCTCCCTGAACTTCTCCGGGTCGTCCTCCTGCACCAGGGAGCTCTTGCCCTCCTCCGCGATCAGACCCTGGGGGGCGCACACATCCAGAGTGATGAGGTACTGGACCAGGATCCAATCACACACTTTCACACTCTGCCTCTCACTCTGCATCTCACTCTGCCTCTCACTCTGCCTCTCACTCTGCCTCTCACTCTGCCTCTCATTCGGCCTCTCACTCTGCATCTCATTCGGCCTCTCACTCTGCCTCTCACTCTGCATCTCATTTGGCCTCTCACTCTGCTGTAGTGTGAGCTGCATTTGAAGGGCATTTGTGTGGATTTGCTTCAGATTCAAACGCATGCTGAGTTGTATGGAGTCAGTCAACACGATACTCAACATGAGCCATCTGTTGTGTGTTTTAACCAGTACCATGGACCTGTAATAACATGGCAATGTATAATTACAACATGGAGGACATTTCATACTCTGATCTTTCCCTGGACGAAGCTGGTGATGTCATCGCTGGAGTCGAACACGGCCAGAGTCCTCATGATGTTCTGCTGCAGCCAATCCCAGTGCTTCACGATCTCTTCCTTGGTGCCGCCTGACCCAGGGAACCACATACACACAAACTCTATAATCACTAATTACTCTCTAACACTATACAAACCAACTCTACAATCACTAATTACTCACTACTAACACTATACAAACCAACTCTATATAACCACTAATTACTCACTAACACTATACAAACCAACTCTACAATCAGTAATTACTCACTACTAACACTATACAAACCAACTCTATATAATCACTAATTACTCACTAACACTATACAAACCAACTCTATATAATCAATAATAATATATATGAATATAAACTAAATAATTAAGCATCAACACTGTGAATTTAACGCTATAAAATGATGGAGCAACACTAATAAACACTATATAAATCATGTACCATCACTATATAAACTGAACTCAAACTCAAGGTGTTCACGGGAAGACATCTTAGATCAAATCAAGGCATTCAGAACATTACGATAAGATGTTTTAAAGGGCCCCTATTGGTTCTCCCACCAGCTGTGATGTTGATGGGCCATTACGAGCCATTTGGATATCAACCCATTAGTGACATCACAAGTGGGAGTGTCCGCCCAGATGTGTGATGGTCAGTCTACCAGCCCAGTGGACTGTACCATCTAGTAGGGCTGATCCATCCCATCATGCATCTGGGCTTGACACACCAACTTGTGACGTCACAACATCCCACCTGGTACGACCGGGGCCCGTAACTGCTGAACCACGTACCACAGGCGATGGACCAGTAGATTTGGGAGTCGGGGGTGTGGTGTAAGATGCGGAACGGAGCCACCTTGGATGTGGAGTCCAGGACGGTATCCAGGGTTCCCACCAGCAGACCTGGAACAACATTCACACTCAACTAATGACCTGACTGGGGGAGTTTGACCCCCACACGAAAGCCTCGATAACAGGAATACATCCACCTGACACTCGTTAACATAACGATTAATGTCATGAAGTCCAATCCCTTCTGCTGCTCCCTGGCTCCTCTGACAACCAGAGCTGTCCATGACTTATCTGTAATATGTCCTCCATGAATTATTAACAAGGTCATGGCTGAGGCCCGTTTCCCTCTGAAACGCAGCTGTAGCTCACAGACTCGGTATGTTTCACAGGCCCTCTCAACATCACGTCTTTAACGCTGAGCTCGTACAATTCATACGGTGAAGACAGGTGTTTACAACGTCACTAGAGCAGATATACGACATGTCCGACAGAGAGAGAGAGAGAGAGAGAGAGAGAGAGAGAGAGAGAGAGAGAGAGAGAGAGAGAGCTTCAGGAGGCTTGCTCAGTATCAGATGGTATTTAGTCCACACTATCATTAGAGAGACTACAAGGGAGGGTGATTGTTTGTCCGTCTAAACCCTGCTCATTAACACTCATTAGCCCGAGAAGCTGAAGTGATGGTGATGATGCTGATGGTGATGGCGATGAAGAAGATGTCTAGTTTCGTAACAGAACAACCTCCTTCAAGCTGTCACCTCCTGAGAGGAAGACTTTATCTTTTTAATCATACGTAAATGTATATGTGTAGACATAGCTCGCAGAACCATGGAGTGATGAAAATATAAACGTTTTGTGAGCCTGGCTGGCCAGATGTACGACAACAGCTGTGTTTGTTGATCTAGTGTTCAGAAATGGGGAAGGAAATGGTACAATAGGTTAAATCTGACTGACTGCTCAGACTTGTGGGTTAAGTAAACATCCTCATGCATTCAAACCATGAACTAAGCAGACGTGGAAAAAGCGAATGGAGACAGCAGACGCAACAGACAGAGGGAGAGCTGGTACTTACACAATACAATAAGCAACTAGTTAACACTAGCAGGTATGCATTGTAATATATATTTATATATATATTATATATACCTGTTGCCATACGCATTTTACTCTTCTCTACCCTTGCAGTTACTTTGTACAATATCTAGAGGTTTCTATCGAACAGTTACTGCGACTGAGGAGCAATGGTTAGTACCATGATGTCGGAAATAAGCATGTAATCGCCAACACAAGACTGTTATTACTAAACTATGGTCATGATTACCTGTAAGCCCGCCTGCCCCTTCCCCGTAGCCCCGTCTCCTTTGCAGCACGAAATAATCATTGTCATTCTCTGTGACCCAGAGTTTGAACGCGTTTTTTAGCAGTATTTCCTCCGGCTTCAGCCACATGTTTAGGATATGGTGTGAGGAGTTATCCTTCAGATCCACTCGGCATGTCAGGAGATATATATTTATATATGTTTAGTGTTCTGGAGGTTTGTTTGTTCGAGTCCCTCCCTGCTGCCCACGTCTACAAGACATGAAGCCAAATAACATCGATGCTGCAGAGAAGCATGGGACTTGTAGTTTGTTTTGAGGATGAGTCCGTTTTTTCCTGGTGTTTTTCATTGCATATCCTTTCTCAACCGGTTGAATCGTGTGCTTCTTTTGTTGTTTTAGTTTATGCAGGTAAATAAACGGTCTGTTACAAATTGCGAAATGTATTATTTCTATTTTAAGAATATGTATCACAACCAGGATATAAAGAGCAGACATAGGCATACAAATGGACGCGCTTTATAAAAGTGATACTGAGAAACAGAGAAGACAATAATCAAATATTATATAATAATAAGATCATAATAAAAACATATACATTTAGTAGCAAAGTAGATTGCAATGGATGGCGAATTCCAGTATTTTTTGCAATAAGTTTATGAAAAAATTGTGAAATAATGTATATAGTCATATGACGAGAAGGGAGGAGCAACTGTATAATATCGCGATATGTTATCCAGACTGATTCAAACGCCTCCGTTATATGCAGCGGGAATTAAAAGAAACGTACTGGAATCCACATATAACCTAAGAAAATGAATTGATTTAATGTATATGTTTTCAATTACACAGGACAAGACTAAGACGAAATAAACAGATGTTTCAAATAAATAAAAAATTAAAAGTCGGGGGAAAAAACGGTTCGTAAGGTTTACGTGACGTCACCGGGGAGCAAACGTTAATACTTCCTGGGCTTGTAAACAAACGCATTCATGGTTTGTAAACACGACAAACTCAAACTATAGACGAGTATTCTGCTCTCAATAGAAAGACGAATAATAGCATTATTACATTTTAAAAGAATATCGTGTAGGTAGTCTGTAATGGAAAGCGCGCCGGTTGGCGCTGCGTCATCAGTTAGTACTAATATAAATAATAACAACAGTGTTAGTGGTAATGTTCCAGCCTCAAAAAACACTCTAGAGCAATTATTCTCCACGCGATCTCTGAAAGTCACAGTTGAAGATGGGGTACCCGTGGCCGTGATCGCTGTCCAGAGGTATCTATCGGATAAAGTATTCTGTTGTGATCAGCCCCATGATCAACATGATAGTTACACATACGACCTGACGGTGACTGACGGCGTGTGGAGGACCAGAGGCGTCCTCCACCGCAGTCTGAACCGTCTGGTCCACAAGAACACCCTCCGACCTGGGGTGGAGATCCGCATCACCGGCTGCTCGTTCGTGTACAACGAGCAGCGGCTGGGCCAGGGTTACATCTGCATCGAGAAGGTCCAATGTGCTGCGGGAGCGAGGAGTCCGGTTCTGGACGGCCTCAAGGTATTATGGGGGGAATTCAGTGCAACTATTGCGACCTCATTGACATATGCGGGGTTTTAGAAGTAATGTTTGCGCTAAATGCACTCCATATAAAAGGACCTGGGTTGTCTGTCGGTGCTGACCAAGCATGGTATGGAGAACGTGGAGGTGCGAGATGACTTTCCTCTCAAGATGAGCAGCAAACATTACCTCCCTCTCTGGAACAACGAAGACCCAGAAGGAGAGCAGTGGCTTCCCCAGCGCACCACGCCGGATCTAGCTCTGGACGGTGAGATGATGCAGTATAAAGGGTCTGGGTTCAAACCCCAATGTCCACAGTCTGCCTGCAAGCATCCTAGAGCAAGATGACCCCTAACCCCTACCTGCTCCTTAATGACATGTATCTGAGTTCACTGTAAGTCTCTTTAGATAACAATGTCTACTACAACAAGGTCAGTGTTTGTCCTAGCTGATTTACACGATAGAGTTATGTTAGTGTGATTATGTTTCTAAGCTGACGGTAGTTCACTTCCGGAACCCATTTCAAAGGTCCCAGCTCCTCCTGTTGACTGGTTGTTCCTGTGCCCAGTGTCTAGGATCACCTTGCTGTGCGACCTGGAGTCGTCGCTAGGCAACGCCCGGGGCGGCCCGCCCCTTCTCGTGCGGGTCATTCATAAGTCCAGGCTCAGGTACTACGGGAAGTGTGACATCACTGACGTGAAGAAGAAGGTAGATTACCCCTACCAGGTGAGTTTCTGCCCTAAATGTATTCCATGCTTATATATTTGACTCTTTTTACCTCACTTGTTTTTATTTATTGAGATAACAATCTTTCCGTGTGTAGCTGACATGACTTGGTGTGTTTAGTAGTGTCCTACTGTGTTGTCCCCTGGTGTCCAGGCGTACTTCGAGGTGGCGGACCAGAGTGGGGCCATGTCTCTGGTGCTGTGGAGCGAGCTGTGTCTGGACTGGTACCACAGCCTCCATGTTGGAGCGGTTCTGTACATTCACAACTACACCGTCAGGGACAGCTACACCAACAGGTCCCGCCCACAGATGGAGCACCACTGCCTCAGGATCTTCAGGTCAAAAGGTGCGTGGACCCCTGTGGTGAAGCTGTAGTGGGATGCGAACCATGGGGTTCTCTGGGTTTGGCGGAGGTTCTTCAATGCATCGTGGAAGAAGCATCTCGCTTTGTTCTGAGACGTAGAGTTGGAATGAAATCCCAAACACTCGATGTGAGAGCAGCTTCCACCAGAACGTCCTGAAACAGGCTCTCAAATTCAAACAAATGCTTGATAATGCATTTCTAATATGGATATTTACCTGGATGGAGAGACGTGATGGTAGCAGGAAACAAGCCAACACAGATGAAGCTGTTAAAACAAGACCTTATGAATGTGTGATAGGTGCTCGTAAAGGATTTGGATCGTTGTCTCCTCTTTCTCCTCAGAGATCTCCCTGAACCGGCGCAACACGGCGTCGGTTCTCTCCGTGGTTCCTCAGAAGAACCTTCCGGTCCAGTGGGGTCTGCCTGACGTAGCCTACAAGTTCACCTGCAGGTACTGACCACAAGCCTCCGTGACCTCCGACCTCCAGAGAAACATCCGTCAGGGGTGACCGAAGGCGGCGTGAAGTCTTCTTCTGGGGGCTCGTGTCCAGGAGGAACTTCCTTCAGGAGAACGTCCCAGAGCCGCTCTGACCCGCCTGTCTTCCTGTAGGTCCGAGTTGGAGAACCTGGCCGACAACACGGCCTGTGATGTCATCGGTCTGGTGACGTTCGTCGGGCGCGTCCAACGAATCAGATGTCACGGTGACAAGGGTAGGCCCCGCCCCTTTAAAGGAGCCCCATCAGGTCTCTACTATGACTTCCTACCTGGCTGTTAGGGATCCTGTTTAGGATGGTGTAGTGGTTCGGTTGTGTTCAGCCAGCCAAAGGTTCTGGGTTGGATCCCCAATGTCCTCAGCCTACCTAAAGGCCTCCTTGAGCAAGACGCCCCCTAACTTCTACCTGCTCCTCAGTGTCCTGGAGCTCGATGGCTGTAGGCCCGTTAGGCTCAAAGCGTTGCTCCAGTGACTGAGCAACCGTGAGAAGTGAACCAGAGCGTGAACATCGTTTCAGGGCCCGAGAAGTTCTGGACGTACCGCTGGGTCCACGCGCTGGACGGCTCTTCTCAACGTCCGTTCATCCTGGAGGTCTTCTCCTCCTCCCAGCCCGACGTCTTCCACTCCATCTGCCCCAGTGAGTCAACACAACTTTATTAGCCTAGTCCTGAATCACAGTGACAAGCTCGCATACAGCATCACCTAGCCCTAGGGGATTACTGATTAGCACTCTTTATGTATATACTGTACATACTTCATACTAATTAGCACTCTTTATGTATATACTGTACATACTGCATATTGATTACTACTCTTTATGTATATACTCTACATACTGCATACTGATCAGCACTCTTTATGTATATACTGTACATATATATATATATATATATACTACATTATACATTCATATTCTTGTCATGATTCTTCAAGTCCTCTATCTCAAGGCAGGTCCATTTATGTATAAAGCACATTTAAAAAGTTCCGTACCACTTGGCTAAAGGCCAGCCGCTCTGCCACTGTATGAAGTGCTTGACTAATAAAGTTGGTGTTGAATGGCTTGTGGTTCCCTCAGTGACCTACCTGGTGTGCACCCAGATGAGGGTGTGCCCGGGGGCGGGGGCGTCCACTCCCTTCCTCACCTCCAGCTGTGAGACGCAAATCTTTATCACAGGTAATCAATTAATCAATCAATCATGAGGTTGAATGAGCACACAGCCAGGGAGAGATGACCCCTGACCTCTCCTTAGGCAGGGGTATCTAAAGATCCACTGCACATCTCCTAGGATGGAAACTAGTACTACTAAAGAGTAGTGATAGAAGTATTACCAAAGTTTCTGCCTATCTTAATAGTACGTATCTCACTAAGTAGGTAATCCCTTTTCATCTTACATTATAGATTATTATATTGTAAAACATTTGAGGGCGAATAGAGGTTATTTAGACCATGTAAATAAGGACTGTAATACTGTAATAATAAGTGTAAATTATAATATTGCTAACCTAAGGTTCTACCTGATATATATATTATAAACGTGGTTGACCTATATATTTATACATGATATATATTATTATAAATGTGGTTGACCTATATATTAATACATGATATATATATTATGAATGTGGTTAACCTATATATTAATACATGATATATATATATTATTATGAATGTGGTTAACCTATATATTAATACATGATATATATATATATATGAATGTGGTTAACCTATATATTAATACATGATATATATATATTATGAATGTGGTTAACCTATATATTAATACATGATATATATATTATGAATGTGGTTAACCTATATATTAATACATGATATATATATATATATATTATGAATGTGGTTAACCTATATACTAATACATGATATATATATATATATTATGAATGTGGTTAACCTATATATTAATACATGATATATATATATATTATGAATGTGGTTAACCTATATATTAACACCTGATGTGATTGTAACCATACGACAGGCTCACACAGAGGCCAGCCGTACGTGTGTGACCCCAGGGTGAAGGACTTCATCAGGTGGACCAAGACCCTGAAGGACGGAGCGGTTCTGGACAAGACCTTGATGGGGGGCTACTACTGCTACCCCCCAGCCCCGCCGGTCTTCACACAGCCCCTGCAGAACGGCTCTGGTGAGGGGAACCTTCTGGAAGGACTACAACCTTCTGGAAGGACTACAACCTTCTGGAATTTAGAAATATTTTTAACCTTTTTGAGGATTTTATTTGTTATTTAATTTATTCCTTTGGGGGGTTATATCTAGAAATTAGAAGATTATTAGATGTTTTTCCTTTACATCTAGCTTCTTTCTGGTTTTCCGATTTTTTTAATTGATCCCGGAGGAAATTGTTGCGGTTGTTATATCTGAGCTCTTTATGGAAGTAAATGGAAATAAATCTGCACGTTCTTACTGTTGTTGTGGTCCAGTTCCGGTAGTGCTGGTGGCAGCGTGCGACCTGCAGGGGGAGCTAGAGGCCCTCCGCTACCGGGAACACAAGCGCCTCGCGGTCCAGGGGCTCATCACGGCCGTCAGATACGTCCAGCCGAACCACGACGCGGAGCCCAGCGGAGAAGTGCGCTGAACATTAGTTTCCATTTTACTAACGATAGTCATTCTTATCCAAAGCGACTAAATGCTGGCAAGTGAGGCTGAAAACATCCAAAGCATAGCCTGCAATCACAGCTGAGTTGCTATAAAAACCTTCTATTAAGTAGTGGCTATTAAGTAGTGTTAACATAATGTACTTATTTTGTATTTATTTGTCTAACAACTTAAACAAAACAATCTTTTTTAAATATGATTACCTATTAAATATTTAATTATTCTGCTTTTTTTGTCTAGGTATAAAATAAAATCGGTGGGGGGGAGGGGGGGTCTAGTTATTTTTTATTGGTTACCATTTATAAACAGTTGGGGAGACATTTCAGAGAAAGTTGTTTTTGCATTGATATTGAATTATTGAATTACTCCCCTGTACCTTCCGCGCAGGTATCAGATGAGACTTCAGCGGGAACTTCAAAAGCTTCAACAGCGAGATCTACATCAGAACATCGCGATGTTGGACACACGAAGAACGGGACTACCGGGCAAACAGCGCCCTCTGGTGTCGCGACCCCGCCGATCACACGGAGAACTCTTCCTAAAAAGAGGCGAGCTACGTGGAATGAAATCCACTGAATTCAAACACAATTTTTGAACAATCTTGGTGTATTTTAAATTACTTCATTGACAACCCCTCAAAAAATAAAAACCTAATGTAAAAAATATACATACATGTATTTAATATTGATTTGTATTGTGTTTTCAGAAGTTTCCAGCGCTCCTACTTGACTCGAGCCAAGATGAGAACAAAAAGGTAATGTAGATTCACCGGTAAAACCGGGGGGGGGAGGTTCCCCAAGTTCTTCACCCCTGTGGAGCTACTCAGCCCAGGACCCAATTAACACTCTTACCGTAAAATATGTGCAAAACATTATTATTACCATGACAAAGAACGGCCAATCAAACAGGAGGCACGGTGTCATGTTGGTAAAGAGGTTTCTGGGTCTCTAACCCAAACCCCCTTCTGCGGTGACCCCCTAATGGGTCCTGACCATGTTGAACCGCCGGCCCCGTTCGGACCCGGTGTGAGTTGACGTGTCCGGGTTCTGTTCCCCCCAGGCTAGCGGGGGGACCCTCCAGCCCGGTCCCACCGGAGGTCAGCAGCTCAGAGTCTGGGTCTGAGTCGGACCCCCTGGACGCAGGAAGCACCAGCCAGGAGGGATCGGTAGAACCGACCCCTGACCCCGGTACGTACGGCCCGTTCTGCGTTGAACACGGCCGTTTCCTTTGAGTTAATAAAGTTGTGACCCGCCCCCAGCAGCGGCGCAGAACCAGCCGCTCCGCTGGGAGAGCCGTGATTGGTCGAGGCAGCGGCGGGAGGTGGCGACCCACCTGTGTGGGGACGGCCTCCAGCAGGACAGTATGGCGCGCAGGTTCTCCTTCGAGGAGAAGAGCTCCCTGCTGCGCTGGAGCGGACTCCCATCCTGCCACTGGACCCCGGACCGGCCCGGCCAGGCCGCCCCCCTGCCGGCCTGGCCCGGGTTCTACCACACCACCATCCTAGGTGGGACCAGCCCCCGGGTCTTTAGGAGCTGCGCGTCAGTGGCTCCAGGAGATGCAGACGCACCACGTCTGTTTCTGCCTCGCAGTTTGAAGGCTGTGAATGTTGGAACGTTTTTTATATTACTTAGTTTTTCACTCATCAATCATTATAATTATAAATGTGTTATTACTCACATACTTAGGGTTCTCTGAGCCCAAAGGTTCTGGGTTCGGTTCTCAAAGCATCTGCTAAAGGACTAGAGAGTAAACCAGGATCCTCTATAATGGTGTTGTTGTTGTTCAGGCATCAACCAGCAGGTGGCGCTGGACGCAGCGTTCTGTCCGGTGATGTCATCAGGAGACCCCAGGGCTGAGGGCCTCCCGCTGGACCCCCACGGGAACTCTCTGCTCTCCTGCCTCTCCGCCGGCTTCCTGTGCCCTCTTGGTGACCCCGCGACCCCCGACCTCCCCTCCCCAGGTAGGCCCACCACCCCAGGTCTGGCTGGACCCTTGTGAGGTCACTACAGAGTAGATCTTAGAGCGGCTTGTATTGGTGGATCCACGTCACACCTGGCGGTAAAATAGGGGCCCTTTAAAGGGCCGGCGATCCCGAAACCGTTTTGTTTTTGCTTTAAACGTGGTAATATGTTAATCCTCTCAGAATAACAGCACAGTGTGTGGCGCATTTCATATGCAACATCGCTCATTATAAGCTCATACACAGCAACGGTGCTAAAACAGTGTCACAAAGTTGCCCCTGGGTCGTAACCATGGGGATAACACGCCCCCCTCCCTCCTAGAACTCTCAGCCCAAACCACATTTCTTCAACTGTCACAGAGTTCGAATTCCAGCTGAAACAGCCGGTTCACTTGTTCTTTAAAGAGAAGCACACACGCCTACCATGTGTCAGCGGGGCTCCAAATCTGATTGCGAAGGATCGGACTCTGTGAGACACCTTCTGGTCACGCTCAGACCTGACCGGGACGGCTACGGGTCTTCTCTCGTCTCCCGTCTCCTCTGACCCCCCTGTCTTCCAGAGGAGGTCCTCCAGACCGCGGGCGAGCTGGAGGGGGCCCACCTGTTGTGCGTCCTGGACCTCTGCCACCTGGGGGCCGATCGGGTGGAGGTCCTGCTCCACAAGGTGTACCGGGTCACCTAGGGGCCAGCCCTCGTCACCGGGCTCACGTTGTACATTATCGGGTTTATGTGTTGGATTGCTACCGTGATTTAACATTAAACTGTTTTTTAACTAAACGTGTTTGTTTTTGTTGTAGTGACAAACTGAAAGGCATGGCAGCAGGTTAGTGTCTCTCCACGTTGACCTGAAATCAAATCAATTTGTTGCGTTAATCGTCAAGGATTCTCCCCATCATAAACGTGTACGCTTAAAAATATTTATTTCAAATGAAATTCACAACATAAATAATTGAATAGAACATTACATAATTAGTATCCAATATAATTTTGGAATGTAAACACATTTATTCATTATTTCAAAACAATATCAACAATATTTTAAAGCTTATTTTGATGGTGAATACAGAAAAGACCCAACAAGCCATTCGAGTGACTGTGCAACACAACGTGAACCAACAGCGTTCGCTAGTAAGACACTTCATAATCTGTTACAAAATCACCTCCATTTTAAAATCATGTAACACATATA
>JAOPJO010000139.1:20947705-20962333 GCA_027123675.1 Molva macrophthalma | reverse complement strand
GTGTGTGTGTGTGTGTGTGTGTGTGTGTGTGTGTGTGTGTGTGTGTGTGTGTGTGTGTGTGTGTGTGTGTCCCACTCCCCTCCTAGGTCCCTCTCTAAGTGGTCCGGTGTGGATCAGCCCCCCCCCCCCCCTACGAGACGCAGTGGGCTGAACCATTCTCCTCACAACAGGGAAGCTCTCAACAAACCGGCCAGACCTGCTCTACCGGTCCTACCTGGACCCGTTCAGAGCAGAGACCAGGTATAGAGACACCACCCAGGACTAACTGCTGCCTTTACTCATGATGAAGGATTTGTTTGAAGTGTCCCTCATAGGGCCAGCCAGTATGGGCTCCTAACACACGTTTACAAAACACACTTGTGACACACGACCAAAGTCCATTCATGGTTTTGTAGATCGATCAGAGATGATGACATAATCACCTGTACACACCTAGGAATGAAGACTTGGTCACTTGAGTGTGCCAGATAAACACATTTTTCTCTTTACTAATCTATGATGTCGGCCCCATCACCCTCTAGGGCCCCTGGAGGAGGACCCTCTCCTGGGTTCTCCTCCAGGTCCCCCTCTGGGTTTGGGAGGTCTTCAGGCTGTAGAGGACGGGGGGTTAGGGGGTTAGGGGGTGGTGTAATGAGGGCTGAAGCCCTTAGAGCCAGAAGGGAGACTAAGGGCAGGACTACTTCACATACCGACACAAACTCATCGAAGCTGATCAGGTTGTCGTTGTTGCGGTCCAGCCTCTGGATGATCTCCCGGACCTGGAACCCCGGCAGAGGCAGGTTGGCCTCCTTGAAGAGGTCATGGAGCTCGAAGGCTGAGATGGAGCCGTTGCTGTCCAGGTCTGTAGGAGCAGGGTCACACAGGGTCACGGTCAGGGTCAGGGTCAGGAGCAGGGTCACACAGGGTCACGGTCAGGGTTAGGAGCAGGGTCACGGTCAGGGTTAGGAGCAGGGTCACGGTCAGGGTCAGGAGCAGGGTCACACAGGGTCACGGTCAGGGTTAGGGTCACGGTCAGGGTCAGGTTTAGGGTCACACAGGGTCAGGTTTAGGGTCACACCACAGGAGCCATAAAACAAGACTTTAGTCAGACTTGAACCCATGTGACCCAAGTAAATGGTCCTTTGTGTGCCTTTGATAGACAGCGTTAGTAACAATACTGTGGGTGGGAGGAGCCCACGTGTGTGGTTACTTTGACATTCAATGAAATGAAAACTTGTTTTAACTTATTAAATATGTTTTAAAGTCTTTATTTGAGAGCTTCACATATTGGACTGGAGTAGTCTGCACTTGAAAGGTTTCTTCAAACCCTTTCTGGGGACGTCATTAAGTGTGCCTTGCAGTCCATAGCCAGGACAGTGAGCAGAGTGGGATGTGAGTGAGTGGGTGAGTGGGTGAGTGAGTGAGTGAGTGGCCTAGGGCCGCAGGTGGGATTTGAACCTGCGGTCGCAAGGTGTATTACCTTCATGCTTAGTGTACTAGCATGTTGAGCTACCAATTTAACTCTAATTTAGCCAATAATAAAATATCTAAACCATTGACTTACACATAAAACATGTATGAAAAGAAGATGCTGCATTAACATTCATTCATAGTTGTGGGCAAACTCACCAACTTTCCCAAAGGCTTCTCTCAGGTCCTCCAACTCCTCTTTGGGTATTTTTCCTGCCATGTCCCCTGATCAGCTGAGCTGGGTGTGGCTTGTGATTGGCTTGGCTTGGTCCTGTTGACACACAACGTGAGAAACCCTGAATCAGGGATTCGGTCTGCAGACGCCAGCAGGGAGATGGAGATTAGCTGATCCTCCCACAACACTCCCTAAATAACCCAGACGCTGTTATCGCTGCTGCTAGCTCCCAGCCCACCAGGTACCGCTGCTAGCCATCAGCCTAGTCAGTGCTAATGTTAGCACCAACCGTAGCAGGTACTCCTGTTAGATGCTACTCTAGCTAGTGCTAATGTTAGCATCAGCAACGCTAGCCACCACCTAAGTCAGAGGCTGCCGTAACTAGCTAGCAAGGCTTCTGTGTGTAGCCTAACTAGCCAAGCGCCTGTGTGTAGCCCAGCTGGTCACTGCAGTTGGTGATCTGACTCACCTCCCTGGCCTGACCTTATAATAACACCACAGGACACACTCAGACTTACTGGACTCAGGTCTGCAGGCCTGAAAACCCCCGGTCCTCTCATTCTGAAGTGAGTCATATCCGCTTGGCTTAAACAGCTTTGAAAAAAGAGCTGATACATCAAATAGCATATTGCTACAAAATGTAAAATGCAGTAGCAATTTAAGTAGTAAAAATACAAAACTCTCTTTAGGCACTTGGACAGCTTCAGAATTGTTGACCCACTGTTTGACCCTGTACCAACTGCTAGGCTGACCTACCAGTTGGCAAATCTGGGTGGACACTCCCACTTGTGATGTCACTAATGGGTCAACGCTGATATGGCTTGTTATGGCTAATCAACACCCCACCTGGCGGGGGAAATAGAGACCCTAGCAATACCATTGTGTCCACCAAGTGGAAATAGCTGGACACAAAAAACTACGTGACACATCATGACAAGGCATGCAGTATAGGATAGCATCAGATAACAGGACCAACAGCTATGCTAGCTATGCTCGCGGTTAAAACAATGAAACCATGGTAACAAGGACAGAGATCACACAGACCATTTCTGACAGAAATGAAAGGTTCTCCCCCCACTCAACAGGATTTGTTCCGTACAGGTGAGAATGAACACCAAACAGGAACAAACCTCTACAGGTGTGAACACCAAACAGGAACAAACCCCTACAGATGTGAACATCAAACAGGAACAAACCTCTACATGTGTGAACATCAAACAGGAACAAGCATTGGTGCATGACAACTATTCAGGAACACACATCTACGTGTCACAACATCCAGTCAACCCGCCCAGGGTTGTGAGGGATTCAGAACCATCTGCATCACGTTCAAAAACACGACATTCCGCTGGGACCTCCTCTGAACGGGCTTCGGGAGCAGGAATGCACCCTGGCTAAACGGGGTGAACCACGCTCCATTTGGTGAGGTGAAGGCAGCCGGGAACGCTCACTTCCTCTCCCCCAGTCTCTAAACTCCCAGACCCATTATGGCAAACATGGCATTCCTCCTGGAGAACACTAAATGTCTTCAACTGAACTGATCCGAGGCTTGGAAAAGCAGGAGTTCAGGCTAGGGCTCCGGATCACCAGCTCACTGGAGGACCCCTCCCTCGGTTTACCTGTGATTGCTGGTCCACACCAGCTCCTTACAGGCAGATGCCCACAAGTTACTAGAGGCCTTGTTTTGACTTGTTTTCTCTGACAAGTGGCCAAGAACACTGTTGACATTGATCTGAAAAAGAAAAGCAGCCAAAGAGTTCTGAAGCTCAGTGCAGCATGCAGACTTCTTCACCTGATGAATGACCAAGGGGATTGACCCATAAACGTCCTAACATCAGTTTCATGTCCATCAGAAAATGAGTGAAGAGACAACATGAACTCAAGGGCCGTCGGTGGAGGGCCCTTCAATGTTTACACTAAATATTTTCAGCGTAATTTACGTCATGCTGCCATTTTCACAGCAACGATGTTTACAACAATATGAACCTGCCTTTACTGCCGCTGAAAACACAAGAATTGTTCAGAGGTCATAAATCAGCGTAAACACTGCACTGGGTCCATTGTGGGCCCGAGCTATTCTGCTCTCCTGGGTTCCCGTGTCCCCTGGTACCACAAGCACACATTCAGACACACAAACAATGGACAACCACTGGGAGACCACAAGCGCTTCCGTGAATGAAGCTATTGATGGTACTCAGGAAGGTTATGATTAGGGCGCGCCCATTAGGGATACGAGGTGACTCAGGTTTCAACTACAGACCGTTGTGTTCTGATCTTGCTGAACAAGCCCATGCATGCCATCACTGGCCACTGACAGAAAGCTTTATTTTGAGTCTTGTGAATTCCTAATGACAGCTTCCACACAGCACTACCAATTCTGGGCAATTACAAAAACCCTGACAAATGCAATAGGAAAATGACGAGGCAGACTTGTCTATATTTACCCTGCCCTCATAAGGCTGTGAAAAGGAGCCTTCTGGCGCGTCTGGACCATGTAATAAAGGACTACAAACATTACCTCATCTGCCAGCCCTCGTCACTGCCAGCACAGCGAGGGGCGTGAGACGGGCTCAAGCTCGCCCTGGGCCCAGATGGCGACTGACGCCTGGGTGGGGTAGTATTATTGGTAGAAGAAGAATGGAGGGCTTGTCAGCGCGGTCGTAAACCAACGCAGCACATCTCGTGAGGAGCGGCCAGTGTGCCCCGAGCAGCAGGCTCCGGAGCAACAGTTGTCACGACGGTTGGACAGCTGGAGGGCACTTGGTTGTTGGACCGGTACCTCCACCCTAACCCCCCACCACAGAGGAACCAGGCGGTGCGTGCTTCTCGTGCTGCAGCGCACACGGTACTGTTGTTGACACGTAAAGGGAGGTGGCTTTCTGCATACAACCAACAAACAAAGAATCCAATCCAACAAACCAGAATGAAAGCAGATCATGCATGAAGAAAAACATCTTGTTTAACTATACGTTGACATTGAGGAAACTTAATTAGGTCTGCAGTATTATATTTTGAATGTTAAAATATCCACACAGGAAGTGTGGTCAATCGTTAAAACAACAAACAACTGAAGTAGCAGGCGAGCACTGTAAAAGTACAGGCTTCAAACGCCCGGCCAAGAACGCTTCTATGGCCTCTAATGGTGCTTCAAGTCAATTAAAACTTTAGAGTGGTTCCCAGATGGCGGAGAAGGGTGGTGCTGACTCACTCCACCCTCTGAGCCTTTCTTCCACTCAGAAACATGGGACATGTGGGCACACAAATAGCCTGCGCCCCTCCCGAGCGCGGTGCTGATGTGCACACGCCCGTCTGCAGAAACACAACGTCTTCCACTCACAATCACATGCAGATGTCAGCCGCCACGCCCCCGGGCAGACAGCACCTAGACGCCGCCCTGCCGGGCTGCAGGGAAGCGATAAGCAGAGCCGTGCTGACAGGTATGGCAGTGGTGGTGACAAGCAAACAAACCCTGTTTACACAAGTGAACACGGCGCTCACGGCCGTCACGACGTCACGGCCGGTTCAAATGTGAAAGGACGCCCGAGGCCATAGCTGAGCTTAACGAGGGCATCTCGCTCTTCATCAGCTGGGGGAGCTAATGCAAAGTTAGCCGCTGGGGAAGGCAAATCTTTAGGATGCCACGCAGGAATGTCATCAGACTGGTTTCTGGGGCTGTGGGCAGCTGGCAGCCACACCCACACTAACAGTTTACTAATATAATGCACTATGAACTAAACGACTCCTACAGGTATATCAGGTTACAGTTCTGCAGCCAAGGCAACTCACATGAACAGTTACCAACTACAACTTTCTTCTCTGCAAGGAAACTCACCTACTCTAGTCAAGCCAAGTCCAGTCCAGTCCATATCGTACTTCTAGAGGCCAACTAACCCCTTTACCAACGTAAAGCACTTTGAACTCAACTATACTTCTAGAGGCCAACGTATGATCCCAGGCCTTTTTGTCATCTCTGAAGCCAGTCTATGATATTTACTAACAAACAACTGTTAAGCCAATGTCAACAGCAGAGATGCAAATAGCCATACAAAATAGGCTTAGAGTGAAAAAGAGAGTAGGACACCAACGGCAGACACGACGTGCTAAAGAGCGGAGTGTAAATAGCGTGCCGGCTAAGCCCAGAACAAAGCACACCTGTGCTGTGAGCCTGTTGATAATGAGACTGAAGGATGGAAGGAAATATAAGCAGACTCACATTTCTCTCAAAGGCTGCTTTCACCCACCGCACTCATGTTCCCTCATACCGCCGGGGAATGGCGGTATGTGGAAAATAAGTGAGCTCTACATCGAACCAGAAAACCGCAAATCCCGATCATTTTGAAGGGGAAGTGAGATGGGCATCTTTACGTCATGGTTCATAACTTAAGAAAATAACTACAGAAAACATTCTCAAGACTATCTATTCTCAATATCTATTGTTGTTTCACATTATGCAAACATCTACATCCAATTTGTCTCAATCATGAAAACTATCATTATATTACGGAAAGTGAACCAAATGTATGGAACTTGTGTTCCATCTAAAAGGTCCACCATGAAGACTACACCAGTAGCATGTGACTCCCAACCAGCAGGTGAGCGGGGTTCACCTGTTTAAACAAAACCCCCTGGGTCTTGTTGTGATGAGCCGCTAAATCAGCCGTCCAGAGTCAACAAGAGAACCACGGCGGAGCTCAACTACGTAAACCTGGGAGGGGTAGAATTCAGACGCGATGTAACGCCTGTGTCGGTGATTATGGATGTTATTAAATCACTGATCTGAAGTACCATGCTGCAGACATTTTCATGGCAAGCCTCAAACCGCCACCGGTGTACGAACACAAACTCCCGGTTCTCCCGTTGGCTTAGAAAAGGTTTACGCAGGGTCACCGATGCTCTTTATAACACTTACAATGACATTCAATATAACTTTGTTACTATTCAAATTATTTAAATTAAGTTCGCGAGTAGTAAGAGCTTTAATTGTCCTATTGCGTGAGATCGCACCATTTGCTCGAGATAGTGATCACTGTACCAGTAGTAATTCACATTTAAATACTTTGGTAACCTGCTAAACCAGTCGGAACATCGCAGGCAAACCAGCAGTAGTGAAGTCTTAAGGTCTGCTACGGCTAGGAAGCTACCGAACAGGACATGCATGTTTTATACCTCAAAACCCTCACCGTGTTTTACATCCAGCAAAAAGAAAAAGCGAATTCTAGCAGAAATGTCGGAGTAAATAAAAAGCAGGTACCTATATCAAACCTTACCGTACCGTAACACCCACATTTAAAAAAAAGTGTCGAGAGCAGCTTTTTATCCAGAAATTGTAACTTACTTGCGATGCGCCTGAGTTTCCAGACAGCTTCCAGTCTGGAGCGGAGATCCGTCCTCCCGCATCCACGTAGAGGCCTAGTAAGAGCGGCTGGAATGTTCCCCCCGCCCCGCCGCTTCTGACGTCCCCAGGAGGTCGGCCGTTTGGTGGCGGATCTCCGCCTTGCACACCCAGTCCCTGCTGGTCCGTGCCAACCAAATAATTGATTAAGCATGTCCATGCTAGCTTCTAGTGTTTACATACAATATTCTAGCCAGCAGTCAAAACATCGTATAACATTTAAAGGTAACGGATTCATTGAATTCAATAGCAAATCACATATGTATTTTGTTGAAAATCCATTCTTTTGAGGGATATACTTTTTATAAGTTTCTATGAGGGAAAATCTACGTCAATAGGGAAAATGTATATATTTGCCGCCCTCTAGTGGTTTGAATCGGAGAAGCATGATGCACACGTCCAAATTACATTGGTTCTATCGATTGTTCTATTGATTGATTTTTTCCCCCAAATTAAATATGTTGAATATATTAGGTCTCAGCAGAAATAAATTAAATGTATGCATGTTTACATCCAAGATAATGACAGAGTGTTAGACTAATTCAATAACCGATCGCCTTGGTGCATTTCTCTCTCAATCCAAACTCAGAAACATAGACACAAACTTTTCCACGATAAAGATTTAGACGTTTGTGAGGTCAAAGTGTAAAGCTGCATTACAAGATTTATTACCACTAGAGGGCAGCTATGGTCAGTTAAGCCACGTCAACCATCCACCATTTTCTAATCAAATATATATATAAAAAACTCTGCACTATGCTGTCCTCATTAGGACTTCCATGGGTTTTATGTTTGTATTCAAGAAACTTGTCCCACATAATATAACAAGTTAAAATTAACTATCCACTGTTGTTGAAAGTCGGTTTTCTGAAGCGATAACGTCCTACTTTCCCGTTGCCCTTTGAACGCAGCATCCCTTCTCCTCAGCGCCATGTTGGCTGAGGCGCCGATGAAACACGGTGGAGGATTCCAGCCGATGATAGACCATTGTCATATTTTACCCTAAAATAAGGCTTAGAATCACGGCTCCGGATGACAACTCTGCGCGGCCACATCCACACTCGACATGTCTGCGGGGATCTCCGGGTAACTGCACGGGGTTGGGGTCTGCCTTTTTATTAGCGAGGTTAACATGTAGCACTGCTAGCACTGAAGCTAACAGTCAGGCGGCTAGGTGATCGGTGGCCAAGGGTTAGGGAGCTAAGAAGGTGGATATGAAGGTGTAGCCTGCGATTTACTGTTTAAGTACATGACGGGATGGGATCCAGTCTGGCTTAAGTCTGGCTTAAGTCTGGCTGAGACCCCAAGAGGAGTGGTACAGATGTGGACCTGAGGTTCAAGTGGGGACTGGTTTTTAACTCACCATTCAGCCTAACTGACTGGTACAGGGTACCAATGCTCTCCAGACCGTGGGTATTACACGTTACAATGGAGTTATAATATAACATGAATGGTCAGCTTGCTGCGTCCGATGTAGATTATCACTCTATGTTGGATCACTTTGACAAGGACGAGGTCTTAACAAATAAGAGCATGTTAAGTTAGAACCTTAAGTAATTGTGGAAACTGACAGCAAAGTATATTGTTTGGCAGTGTTAATGCAACGTTCAGGACAACATGGGGAATTATTCGTGTGTAAACCATACAACATTTATTGAGAAAAGTGCATAGTTACAGCTCCTAAACATTGGTCAGAAAGTTAACCCCTCATAATTAGAATACTATTTAAACTAATCCTGCCAACCAACATCACTCATTGCCATTACGGTAAATTATGCTGACTTCACTAATAATTCTCCATGATCTATCGTATTTACGATGCTCTGCTGATTAGATTTCAGGTAATTACATTTCCTGTGAGGTCATTGATTTTCCACGAATATTAACCTTCAGATACTAGCGATGTTGACTAACGTCAAAATGAACTACATAGTAACATGGGAGGATCCGTCCAGATGTGTATGGAAGCCTGATCGGTTGTTAGGTTGATCAATGCATCACACATCTGGGAGAACATTCCCACTTGTGATGTCACTATAGGGTCAATTTTGAATGTTTGAAATTGAGCTAGACCAGACCACATTTTAGTTGTAAAAATAAAAATGTAACCCATGTATTAAACCGATAGATGGTGTTCCAAACAGAAATAAACTCCTGTAATTTTCAAAATGACTGTGTTACTGGTCCATGATTATTGTCATGATTATAAGCTTTTATTTGAGGTTTTCTTTTTCTTTGATCTATGACTTGATAACTGACTTAATATAATTTAATAGACACTTACTTTTGCAAAGTAAGTGTATTTTCCACAGAGTACAATTCTTCTAAATTATCAGCCCACTACTCTATTCGGCCGAGTGTAAAGCATTCCAGCCTCTCCAAAGAAAAGCTGTTTTAGTGATTTCACAGTAAACCATGAATTAATACATGAAAAAACATCTTGATTTTTTAAGAGCTACATTTGGAAGTTTACTCCAACTAAGCTCTGGTACCCAGTAGTGCTGTCACACAGGGACGAGCAGCACAGGGACCAAGGATAAACACTCCAGATGTAGCTCTAAAATGTAGCTCTGTCCATCACCTTCTCCTCTGTGTCGTTAGCCAGCCTGCAAGCAAGCTCAATGTTCTGGTGAATAAGCTCCATGAGTTTCTGGCGCATCCTCCACTAGAAGAGGACATTCCAGAAGGTACGAAACTCAAACAAGATGGAAATTTGATTTACTTATATAGTTCTAACTTTTTTAACAACAAACGGAAATCGGTGAACACCCTGATTTATTCCTATCCTTCTAAGTATTTTAACTATTAACTTAAATCTTTTAACTCCATGTTTTACTTCTTTCCTTCTAAGTATTTTAACTATTAACTTAAATCTGTTAACTCCATGTTTTATTCCTATCCTTCTAAGTATTTTAACTATTAACTTAAATCTGTTAACTCCATGTTTTATTCCTATCCTTGTAAGTATTTTAATTATTAACTTAAATCTGTTAACTCCATGTTTTCCACAGGACTTAAAAACGGGGGCCATGGTTTTCCAAACTCAACCAGTCGGACTGCTGAGGTGATTTATTGTACTTGTACTATGATACTTTATTATTACTTTATTACATTATTAACATTCACCCCCCCTCCACACAGTTTGAGGGCTATTTCATGTTTGCTCATATTGAGATAAAGATAATAAATTAATACATTTAGTTTAAATGTTGTGCTTCTGTTTGGGGAATCTTTACAAAGATAAACTGGGATTAACGTCATTAATCCCAGATGGAAAATGTTACAGGGCAGGAAAACATAAAACATGTACAACAAGAATATGCAACAGATCAAATCCTTAAAACATACATTTCCCCAATCCACAGCAAGTAATCCAAGATCAATGTAATTAGTATGATTATGATTATTATATTACTATTATCCAATTATTCATCTTTTGTTACCAATCAATGTACTTCTTTCTGCTGGAATATCCAGTCATAGTGATTAACATCACTTATATATGTTGAATCTCACCTTACAGGAACCAAGACCCACAGAATTGGCCAGATCTTCAGGATCAAAGAGGTGAGGGGGCTTTTAATTAGAAAGAAAACCAGTTTGAGATGGTAAAGTTGTTGAAAGGTTGTTCAAGTGTTCGAGCTTTCCTCCACTGCTACAGAAAACCCTCTGTTGTGGTGAAGCACTCAGGACTGGACGAGTCTGGGGAGTCCACGGAGAGCGAGGAGGAAGGAGAACCTCTGTTGGTTGGTTCTAATGGACACCTGGACCTAACCAGGCTCCCTAAAGGTGGGTGTTCAATGGTTCTGTTCCTACAGAGGTTGGAAGTCCTTTATTTGCGGTCATCCTTGATATCAGAGTCAGACATTTGCCAAAGTTCAAATGTACCAGGAATTCACCTTGCGGGTGTAGGTGTGGGCGTTCACTCAGGGATCAAAAAGCAGATCTAGAATACTAAATATATAATAATGAATATGGTTTGTTGACCAGGAAGTGGTTTTGAGGGGATCCATCAGCCACGTCACTATCGGTTTAAACCATATCTGCCGAATGTTCTCGTAGCAACCGTCGTTGGGACTGCAGAGAGATGTCAGAGTTCAAAATTTCCCGTCTGTAATATTCCCAGATGAACTCCCTATGTGTGCAATGGCAAGGAAAGGTGGGATTTGTGTTCCTGAAGCGGCGCTAGCCTGCTCTCCTCACAGGCACTGTGCTGGTGAGGCCGGAGGCCGTGTGCAGCGCCAGAGATGACTTCAGGGGTCCAGAGTTCCGCAGGTCGGGCGTTTCCCGGAAGGACTTCAGCAGGAGACGAGGAGGTCGGCTCACTCTCTGGAACCAATACCTTCTTCCTTCTGTGTGTCGGCCAGAACCACACCAGCCATCAGACAACTACAAAAACTGAATTGAAAACTCTGAGCGCACCTGAATTGGTGAATTCCAGTGTTCTCAGAGTTTTCAATTCAGTTCAAGATCATGGCGCTTAATTCTTCCGTTTGTGTTTTGCAGTGGTCGGGCATTACGAGATCGTGAGCTGTACGGCGTGCGGCCGGCAGGTGAACCACTTCCAGAGGGATTCCTTCTACCGCCACCCCATCCTCAAAGTACTCATCTGCAAGGTGAGTCTGTCTGCCTTGGCTTTTACTCATTACCAGGCCCATAGCTGTCACCACACAATGATGAGCGTTGTGATTGATTTAGTGAAAATTGAAGGGGGTCCTGTATTAACTCAAACCTTCTTGTATATTTTTGTTCTCAAGTCTTGCTTCAAGTATTACTCGAGCGATGACATAAGCAAGGATGGAGATGGAATGGACGAGCAGTGCAGGTATGGTGCACCGTAGACGCCAAAAAGGGTTGGAACCAACGTGTGAAGAAGACCCGCCCCTAATGTGTGTTTCCTGGTCGTATGTGCAGATGGTGTGCTGAAGGAGGGAACCTGATCTGCTGCGACTACTGCAGCAACGCCTTCTGTAAGAAGTGCATCCTGAGGAACCTGGGTAGAAAGGAGCTCTCGGGAATCCTGGAGAGCAAGTGGTACTGCTACGTGTGTAATCCAGAGCCCCTGCTGGACCTGGTGGTGGCCTGCGAAAGCGTTCTGGAGAACCTGGAATGTCTGAGCAAGCACCAGCATCAGCGGAGGCCCCAGGAGGAGCCTGAGAAGGAGCTGTACGCCATTCTGCCCACTCTGCCCCAGCTCATCTCCTTCGAGAAGTGGGACCACAGCGGCATGGATGGCAACGTGGTGTTCAACTACAATGCCTTGGACATCCCCAAGGAGCTCATGAAGAACGCCAAACACCTCATGGACTCCACTAACACCCTGAACACTACATTTGTGGAGTTTATCAAGAGCGCGAGAAACAACAAACGCACATGTGGCGCTCGGCCGCTGTATCTCAAGTCCTTCCTGCTGGTGCTGAAGGGCCTCAGGAGGTCCCATGCTCTGCTGGAGGAGAGCCTGAAGGAGGAGTTCTGTGACGTGGACCCGGTCAACTGCTGCGAGAGCGTTCTCCACCAACACCCGGACACAGAAGAGGAGCCGCCAAGGGAAGCCGAATCAGGGATGGACCTTGCGGATGAAAGTTGTTTGACCGACCTGCAGAATCTTGCTGCCGAGCATCTGGAGGAAGACGACTTGGACTTCAAGGGGCTCACGGACGAAGTCCAGACCTTCTATGCAGAGAAGTCTGCCTGTAAGGATGCAGCTCCGCTGCCACAACGACCAACGCTCAAACCCCCCAAAGCAGACCTCAAGCTTCCTCACGGTTTGCTCAAAAAACTAGTAGTGAAACTCACACCTGTGCCTGTGGAACAACAACAACAACAACAACAACAACAACAGCAACCACAACCACAACCACAACCACAACAACAGCAGCAACAACAGCAGCAACAGCAGCAACAACCAGCAGCAGCGTCCAGTGCCATAGGTGAGGGTGTGAAGGGCTCCGATGAGGTGAAGGAGGCGTTGGGAGCAGAGGAGGAGCCTCCAGACGGTGGCATCTGTCTGAAGAAGGACAGAGAGTGGAAGACGGAGGCCCCCGCAGAGGTGGGCGAGGCGTCGCGGCCAGAGGAGGAGCTGGACAACCGGCGGTCTCCCAGGGTGAAGACCACGCCCCTGCGCCGTCCCAGCGACGTCAAGGCCAAACCCTCGGTGTCCACCAACGACAGCGGCAGCGACTCGGACCCCGAGGGCCCCGCCGAGGCCGACCCGGCCTCCGACGCCTCGGCCCGCGGGGTGGATGACTCGGAGGAGTCGGACGAGGTGCCCGCCGCCCTGCTGCAGCGCGCCGCCATGACGCACAGCTCCGACGAGGCGGCGAGCGAGGAGGACGGCGCGCGGCCCCCGCAGGTGGAGAAGAAGTGCCTGATCCGGCTGTCCACGGCCACGCCCCTGTCGCCCAAAAGGGTTTACCGCAAGCGCAAGCTGTACTCTGAGGCCAGCGGGCGCAGGGCCAAAGCTCGGAGGGTCGGCTCGGACTCGTCCAACGACGACCTGAAGGGGGCCGAGGGGAACGCCGGGTCCCCGAGCTCTGCCGTCACGGGGGCCCGCGCGGGCCCCTGCCCGCCCGCCGCCGGTGCGGACGCCCCGCCCGACGGCCGAACCAAACACCCGAGGAAGAACTGGCCCCCCTCCTCCCCCTCCTCCTCCTCCACGTCCTGGAGCGACGGGGAAGAGGCGGGGCCGGGCGCGGGGCCGGACGCGGGATCGGGGTGCGACTCGGACGACCAGCGCATGAAGCCCATCACGGAGAACGTGGCCTTACTGGGAGCTTCGGGGTTCCAGCAGTCCTCCGGTAAGAGCTCTTCTCCTGCTGCTCCGGGGCCTTGCTGTATGTCTCAGGCCGTTAGCACGTAGGGCTCCTGGTGGTTCTTCAAAGCTCAAACATGAAAGCTTCCTAGGAACGTTAAAGGGGAAGCAACTCGCTTGGCTATAATCTAAGATACGAGAGTACGGCTTTGTACACGTGTGAGACCAGATCTCTGTAACATCGACTCTGTTCTGCCAGAAAGAATCCTGTAAAAGTTGGACCACTGTTTGTACTTATGTTCAATAGTGATTGAAGATAGCAAGTGCTAGTAAAACAACGTTTATATTTCAATAGACGACTCCGTGCAACATCCTATTGGATGAGCTGTTGACCTGTGATGTGTGTGGTGGTGTAATAGAGCATCTGTTCCATGTGTTGTTTGATGAAGGTGATGAAGACCAGTCCCACTTTGGGCCCTCTTGGGCAGCAGAAGATGACGATGACCCAGAAAATAGGTATGGTTCAAAAACTTTGGACATAGTGCCTCATACAACTAGATGCAAGCAAAGGCCTAAAAGGTCACACCCCAAGTCCGGTCCAAAATCGGACCTCAAAACCGCCCTATCGCTGAGCCCCGAGCCTCAATCTGGCCTCAAAACCGCACTATCGCTGAGCCCCGAGCCTCAATCTGGCCTCAAACGTACTCAATCTGCACGGCGCAGGTCCCTCACAACGTTCCTCAAAACCACCCACACGCGCTCGAGCCAGGCCAGACCCAAGCGTAGCTGCAGTCAGGCCAGACCCAAGCGTAGCTGCAGCCAGGCAAAAGCAGGGAAGCACTCCCTGTGAGCGGGGGGGAG
>JAOPJO010000139.1:20863971-20874656 GCA_027123675.1 Molva macrophthalma | reverse complement strand
AGCAGAGTGATTCTGTACCATCAGTAGCAGAGTGATTCTGTACCATCAGTAGCAGAGTGATTCTGTACCATCAGTAGCAGAGTGATTCTGTACCATCAGTAGTAGAGTGATTCTGTACCATCAGTAGCAGAGTGATTCTGTACCATCCGTAGCAGAGTGATTCTGTACCATCAGTAGCAGAGTGATTCTGTACCATCAGTAGCAGAGTGATTCTGTAGGACATGCAGGCGGTTTGTCTCAGGTCATTGAAGAGGACTGCAGGTGTTAAGGTGCTTTATTTAACTCAAGTGTTTCAAAAGGTTTACAAAAGAGCGTTCTACTCTGCATGGATACAGCCATGGAGCAGCCCTCCTGAACATCTGTACAAAACGCTGCCACCGGAGACGTGGATCTTTAAGACAAAGTGAGTTCTCAGTTGAGCCTTTTCTAGTTGTTTCTTACTTCACAGTTTAACAGGAACACAAGCTTTGACCAGGATGGACGGCCCACTGGAATACAAGTGAAGTACAACTTTCCGTTCCGCATCGTTCCGTTACCTTCGTTTTAACTGAGGGTGGATTCTAATGTTGGCTTGTGGTCAAACTTCACCGTGAACTATATATATGGCACAGAAGAGTGAAAAGGACGTTTTTTTTAAAAGATCATTCCCTCAAACTTTTCACAAAAAAATGAAATTCGACAACGTAGAAACGCTGACACACTAATACCTGGAGGCTAAGAAAACTCAGTTCCTACGTTTTACTCTAAGCTCCTCCAACACGCATGTTGGTATCTAAGGCACGGGACATTTAGTGAAAACAAATACTCTCTAACGTGTCAAATAAATACTGATGTCCCCTCAGAGGAGAGCCAGGGCCATACCCAGGACGGCCCACCAGAGACCCAGGACGGCCCACCGGAGACCCAGGACCCACCAGAGACCCAGGACGTCCCACCGGAGACCCAGGACCCACCAGAGACCCAGGACGGCCCACCGGAGACCCAGGACGGCCCACCAGAGACCCAGGACCCACCAGAGACCCAGGACCCACCAGAGACCCAGGACCCACCTGAGACCCAGGACGGCCCACCGGAGCAGAAGTAAATCCCAAATATTTACAGCTTGGAGTGAAGGGATATTGAAGTCACTCTGTAGGGTCCACTGTGGTTTACATACTGTATAGGAATAATGAATCATTTAGACCAAGTAACACCACAACACAATAGGAAATGCATGTGCTCCGTTTCTCTTCCTTTTGAGCACAGCCTCGGCGTCTCAATACATTTAGGAGTATTGAAATGGTCATCTACGAAAAATACTAAATAAAAGTTGTGGAGTTTTACTGGATGGATTTAAGTTGTACGGTAAAGTGCTTAGCAGATCCAAATTACAAATGAAAAGACTTATATTCTCTCACAAGGTCACAAGCTACCCATCAAATATAGAAATATCACAGAAGGACCGTTTCCAGTCAGTCGAAACAACCACACGAGTCTTCAGAACTCTACTTATTACACAGCGCTGTCTGAGGACTCCTAACGTCTACCACGGCTACCTGGAGATCTCACCGGCTTAACGCATCTTTTACTTTTCTACTTCCCAGGATCGTGTATAAAATAAGTGACTTGTCAATATTCTTTTCTTGGACCTCGTCAATAACACTTAAACAGAATAATTGTTACAGACGCATTTAAATATGAACACAAATATTTGGCTTTCTCGCGCGGGAAATACTGAATTTGACGATTCTACTACGGGTAAACCAAAAGCAAATCTCGGGCCAGCCAACGGTCATATGAATATATGTGTAAACAAACATACATTTCACTGTGGATAACAAACTAGCTCTGCTCAACCGGCTGAGAAGTTCTCTTCTTCTGAACGTTCTACCCTGTGGACTACATAACCCTCTAGTGTCTAGTGCAAACAGCATACAGACATGGCAACCAACAGGCGTGGGGTGAGGAGGGGGTCTGTAGTAAAGGGGTAGGGGTTAAATGGATTTTGGGGGCAGTCAAAGAACAAGACTGGGACATTGGATATCCTAGCCTAGGAGAGCTGCTAGGCAAACCTGGGTGCTTCCGACCCATTGTTAACATAAATTAACTCAAACCAAACCCTCCCAATATAAATACGATGAAATAAAACTGAAGAACTTCATAGGAAGTTTGCATACAGAAGCCTGGAGGTAGGCTGAGCAGGGCTAGCAGTAAGCTAACCAGGGCTAACAGTAGGCTAACCAGGGCTAGTGGTTGGCTAACCAGGGCTGGCGGTAGGCTAAGCCAGGGCTAGTGGTAGGCTAACCATAGCTAGCGGTAGGCTAATCTGGGCTAGCGCTATACTAACCAGGCCAAGCTGTAGGCTAACCAGGGCTTACCAGGGCTAGCAGTAATGAACCAAGGCTAGCAGTAGGCTTCTCCTCCTCCTCTGGTCTCCTCCTCTTCATCTCCTACTCTGAGACATTATAAATAAACCAAACAGTGATCTAGGACGCATGTCTGTAGAAATACAAGAACAATCTCTCCCATCAAGTCATCCGTTCAGCATCGCCTGTGTGTGTTAACCCAGTAGCTGTATTAGCCCATTAGCTGTTTACATTAGCCCAGTAGCTGTATTAGCCCATTAGCTGTTTACATTAGCCCAGTAGCTGTATTAGCCCATTAGCTGTTTGTGTTAGCCCTGTAGCTGTATTAGCCTGGTAGCTGTACTAGCCTAATATTAGCCTAGTAGCTTTATGTTAGCCTGGTAGCTGCTTGTATTAGCCACCTAGCCGTTTGTGTTAGCCTGGTAGCTGTGTTAGCCCCGTAGCTCACAGAGTGGTGCAGAGGTCGTGGGTAATGGAGGGAAGACGTCCACAGGGAGGTACTTTAGACAACCACTCTCAGCAGCTACTGTAAGAGGACTTGATGGACTGAGTCTGTGCTTCTCTGGGACGAGAGGCTTCGGATGACTCTGCAAAACGACGGCATGGCCTCCCCCTCCACGACATCCGAGCAGAAGTTAAAGAGGTTTTGAATCCGGAGGATAGAAAGAGTTCTACAAAACATATTTCAAGTATCTCAAGTCGTGGATGAAACCTGAAAATAAGAACGTTTTCCCCTCAGATGAACAAACAGTTTCACTGCTCTGAGACCAGGAGAAACAAACGCTTCACTGCTATTAGAGAAATCAGATAAACGTGTCAGCTGATCTGGAGCACGTGTCCTGCGTGAGACGCCCCGTCCCGTCTGTAGCAGCTGCACTCTGCTGCGTCTCCAGGATCAAACCGGCACTTTGTCCTTCAGAACAACGAAGGCCACAACCATCCTGAGACCTTCCTGTACACATAAAGAGACAACATGTCGTGGTGTCCTCAACAGAATAGTCCAAAAAACTAAAAACGAGACAAACCCAAACTATATTCTCTCCGTCCCGAGTCTCTGAGCGGCCGTCCCGTATCAGACGTACCACTCCCTCCGGGAGATGACCGAGCCGTCCCGGTGGGACACGTACTCTCCCTCCGGCCCGCTGTCGTAGCCGTCCTCCGTCCAGTAGGGGGCGCCGTTGCCGAGCGGCTTGGCGGAGGACAGAGCGGGGGGAGGGGGGAAGCGGGAGCGGTCGCCGTGGTGAGGGCTTCCGCTCGGCGGGCGCGGGCCGGGCGTCCCGCGGCCCTCGTGGTTCTGGGAGCTCTCCCTCATGGCCCGCGTGTAGCCCTTGGCGTAGCGGCCGTCTCCGTTCTGGTTGCCCCGGTTACGGCGGCCCTGCTCCCGGTCGCCCCACTCCTCCCGGTCCCGGTCCCGGGCGGCCTTGGCGGGCCGCAGCTCGTGGAGGGCTGAAGCGTTGTGCGGGTCCCCGGGGCCCGGGCGGGGCTTGGCGTAGGAGCTCCCGGGGCTGTTGCCGTGGCGCCGGCGCAGGAAGCACACGCACCCCACGGAGAGCACCAGCAGCAGGAACAGAGCCCCGCCCACCGCCCCGCCCACCACGGCCCCCAGGCGCCCCGCCGGGAGGGCCTCCAGGGTGGGGGAGGTGAAGAGGACGCGCTGACGGGTGTCCAGAGAGCTGGAGGACGAGCCCCGGGCAGAGGGAGGGACGGTGGAGGACAAGGAGGGAGGAACTAATGGAGGAAAGGAAGGAAGGAAGGAGGAGAGGGGGAGAGTGGGGAGGGAGGGAGGAGGAGAGGGGGAGAGTGGGGAGGGAGGGAGGGAGGGAGGAGGAGAATGTCACTACATCAGTGTTCAGCTAGGGGGTTTGACATGGCAACAAACATCCACTAAACCACGTCACAAACTACACACCAACAGCCTCGGGTGATTCATATTATTTGAGTCTCCACGGTAAAGAGGTTTGCATCGATCTAAACAGGAAGCAGCAGCTGGGAGCACACTCCTCCAGTCCACCGGTCGGTGAGTGGGTAATTCAGGAGATGTTTCCTAGGAGAGACCGGTACGTTGGCGTTGGTTACTAAAGTCTTTTATTATGGTGAGTCTCAGCTGGGACGGATCTCCTGCCCTCTCTGTACTCTCTGTCCCTCACCAGAGAACCTCCAGACATCTTTAGAGGCTCAACATTGTGTTCAGATTACAAGCACTATAGAAATATTTAGGATAACTGTAGGCATACATTTAGGCTATCTGAGAGTTTTATTGGTTCAGGAGTCCAGGATTAGCAGATTAGGAGTTAACCCAAAAGGCTGTTGAAGATGTTCTATTTATTATACTGTAGATCCAGTAGATCATGTACTTTACTGTAGATCATATTATATACTGTAGATCCAGTAGATCATGTACTTTACTGTAGATCATATTATATATTGTAGATCCAGTATATCATGTACTATACTAGAGATCATGTACTATACTATAGATCATGTACTTTACTGTAGATCATGTATATCATGTACTATACTGTAGATCCAGTAGATCATGTACTTTCTGTAGATCCAGTAGATCATGTACTACTCTGTAGATCCAGTAGATCATGTACTATACTGTAGATCCAGTAGATCATGTGATATACTGTAGATCCAGTGGATCGTGTACTATACTGTAGATCCAGTCGATCATGTACTATACTGTAGATCATGTACTGTACTGTAGATCCAGTAGATCATGTACTATACTGTGGGTCCAGTAGATCATGTACTTTCTGTAGATCCAGTAGATAATGCACTATACTGTATATCCAGTAGATCATGTACTTTACTGTAGATCCAGTAGATCATGTACTATACTGTAGGTCCAGTAGATCATGTACTTTACTGTAGATCCAGTAGATCATGTACTATACTGTAGATCCAGTAGATCATGTACTATACTGTAGATCCAGTAGATCATGTACTATACTGTAGATCCAGTAGATCATGTACTAGCTTCCAACTACGTTAGAAGGAGACTAAGTTAGGACACTTAATAGAAGTACACAACATTAGGAGACTATGTTAGAAGGAGGCTATGTTAGGAGACTACATTAGGAGACTACATTAGAAGGACACTACATTAGAAGGACACTACATTAGGAGGACACTACATTAGGAGACTACTTTAGAAGGAGACTACATTAGAAGGAGACTAGTAGTCAAGTTGCCATGGGGACAGATGGGGAGAGAGGGACACTAAAGTGATGGGACCAAGAGGGAGACTTCAAGAAGAGGCCAGACGTCCTGTCCCAGAGAGTCGTAGATAATATTGAGAGTATGAATACGCTTGATTAAATAAAACATTCAGAGTTGAGTAGTTTCAACAACGACAGAATAAAAATAAAGAAAACACCAAACAATGACCAGATTACAAGATAAAGGCAGAATTAAAACTAAATAAATTACTTTACAATCACATCCATCCTATTATGAGGACCAGACTGTTGTACTGAGTATTGTGTTGTACTGAGTGTTGTGTTGTACTGAGTGTTGTGTTGTGCTGAGTGTTGTGTTGTACTGAGTGTTGTACTGAGTGTTGTGTTGTACTGAGTGTTGTGTTGTACTGAGTGTTGTGTTGTACTGGGTGTTGTACTGAGTGTTGTACTGAGTGTTGTGTTGTACTGAGTGTTGTACTGAGTGTTGTGTTGTGCTGAGTGTTGTGTTGTACTGAGTGTAGTGTTGTACTGAGTGTTGTGTTGTGCTGAGTGTTGTGTTGTACTGAGTGTTGTGTTGTGCTGAGTGTTGTGTTGTGCTGAGTGTTGTGTTGTACTGAGTGTTGTGTTGTGCTGAGTGTTGTGTTGTGCTGAGTGTTGTGTTGTACTGAGTGTTGTGTTGTGCTGAGTGTTGTGTTGTGTATCACAGCGTTCACAACATGACTGCTGTCGAGGTGACCGTGGGGTCGCGACCTTCTGCCTTGACAGCAGCCAATAAAAACCTGGTATAAATAGATGCGGCGCTGAGGGGCAGAAACACGAGCGTTGTTCCGTACGACACTCGGCAGGAGCAGACATCACACACAGCTCCCAGGTGACGTTCACCTCAAGTCACGATGTGACTCTCTGTTCAAACCGCCATGCAGATAATGAACAGCAAGCATCGCGTGGTTCAGTGTAGCAGCCTGCGGATCATCCAGCCAGCCCCTGCTAACACCAGGCGCTAACCGCTACGTGCTGACGGCGCTACATGCTGACAGCGCTACGTGCTGACCGCGCTACGTGCTGACGGCGCTACGTGCTGACGGCGCTACGTGCTGACGGCGCTACGTGCTGACGGTGGCCGCGTGGTCAGCAGCAGCAGACATCACGGGTGTAGCGGACGTGTATGTAGCGAGCGGAGCAGCCACACCCAGCAGGGAGTTCACCTCTAAACACACTGACAGGTGAAGCTGACCTGCTCCACCACAGAACACACAGAACACACAGAACACACAGAACACACAGAACACACAGAACACAGCGCTCACCAGGGGCGTCTGAGCAGAACCATGGAACCATACAATCAGGCGCCTTCTAGTGGAACATGAAGACGTGTTCTAGTGGAACATGAAGACGTGTTCTAGTGGAACATGAAGATGTGTTCTAGTGGAACATGAAGACGGAAGCCACTGCAGTGACAAGGGAACACACACACACACACACCACACACTTATCTGTGTGTGTGTGTGTGTGTGTGTGTGTGTGTGTGTGTGTGTGTGTGTGTGTGTGCTCATACAGCTCCACTCGAAAGGCAGAAGAAATGAAGATAATGAATAATAAATAAGAGTTGAAAAGAAGCATTGAATGTTTGATGAATGCGGACATGGAAGGGCTGCAGCTTGCTGTGCCCTCAGCGGTGACACACGAGGAGAACCAGGCTTCAGGAGACCAGCAGATCACAGGGAGGGATCCGCACAGCGCCACGCTGGATCTGGGCTCTGGTGGTAAACTTCTGCAGACGGGATCAACTCTCCCTGTGTGCTAGCACATCTGGAGACCTCGTGTTAATCAGCACGAGGTCTCCAGTCATTAAGAGGAGAACATAACGGAACGTGTTCCACGGGCCGTGGTCACGGTGTCCGTGTCTCGATCGCCTGGACCTAAAACCTTCTGAAGGGATAATAGAAGCACGGAGCGCGATGAGAGAGAAACCACAGCCCTCCTCCAGTTCCTCCTGAGTCCTGAGACTCAGATACTGAGACCTTTTCTCCAGACTGGTTCCAGACCTTCTCCAACGCTACAGCAGTTGATATACTGCCTTACCTCTTCTTCTCCGCCTTGGTCTAGAGGATGGACGGCTGTTCAAACCAACACCCCCCGCCCCTCTCCACCCACGCCAACACCTAATCACCTAAGTATTTTTCCCGCCATATTACTATGTACATGTTCAGGCCTTTCGGACGTGCGAGTGGGCGTGGTCTGGTGGGCATGCACCAGAGTGGGCGTGGTCTGACGGACGTGCAGGAGAGTGGGCGTGGTCTGACAGCTGTGCACAAGAGTGGGCGTGGTCTGGTGGGCATGCACCAGAGTGGGTGTGGTCTGATGGGGCGTGCACGAGAGTGGGCGTGGTCTGATGGGGCGTGCACGAGAGTGGGCGTGGTCTGATGGGGCGTGCACGAGAGTGGGCGTGGTCCGCGGGCGTGACTCACCCTGGATGAGGATGCGTAGGTCTCGGCTGCGCAGGTCGATGCTGTTGGCCACCTCACACCTGTACACGCCCGAGTCGTTGCGCTGCAGCGGCCGCAGGAACAGCAGGGTGTTGTTGAGACGCTCCACCCCGTCCGGCCACACGTCGCTGTCCAGCCTGCACACAAAACAAACGCACCCAGCACCTTGATCATCACCACACACCAAGACCAAGAGATTCATCCTCATTACCGTCACCAAAGCTTCCTCTGGATGGTGGAGCTCAGTGGACGATCCAGGTACGCTGTGCAGGAGGTTTTGCAAAGTGCTGGATTGAAAACCAAAGCGATCCATCAACTTTAGAAACAACCGTCCTCATCTCAGAACAGACAGACCACATGTTCAGACTCCCTCCTGACCTGCACATGGATCTGCACTATCCTGAACACTGCACAACATTCTCAAATAACAGAACATTCAAAAATCTCCTTGCCATTCTGAAAATCCAGAACATTTCCCATAATTCAGGAAAATCCAGAACGTTCCGAAATTGCAGAACATTTCAGAAAATTCAGAACTTTAGGAAAAATTCTGAAAATTCCAGAACAGTCAGAATGACATGGACTATACAGCTTCGAACTAAAACAAAAGTCATTACCAAATACATCGTATACGTCGTAAGGATGTATGATATGTATATACATTTGCGATACGCATTTTTATTTGACCTTCAAATCCCAACCTACGCTCTTCTGAGCGGCTCAATGCATTTAAAAAGGACCCGCTCCCCACACCGAGCACCCTGCTCTTCAGAGAACATCTCACTCACTGACGCGGAACCTTTTGTTCGTTTGTTCAGCGACTTGTGCTCCGGTGTTGTATTGAGACGGAGCCTTTGTTCCCGCTCCATCCCTCTCTCTCTTCCTGGGCCGCCTGATCGCCCCACTTGTCATTCACTTTGGCCTCGCTAAAGAAACACCTTGAGTTCAGCTGCAGACCACGTGCTTCCTGCACCGGCACAGGGGGTCGCAGAAGTAATTGCATATTTAATGACATCCTCATAAACATTTGATCTTGAACGTTTCACCCTTCTACGGACTCAACTATTCAGGAGCCCAACCCGTCCCCTGAGAGCGCCTCAGCTGACGACGGGACGGGCTGACAGCAGAGAGGAACCAGCTCCTCCCAGCAGCCTCGTCACGACCCAATGCTTTACCAGTTATTAAATGGGACTAAGCACTCATCCAGAGAGGATAAGAGCTTTTTCATTCATCGCTATCAACCTTTATGACCTGTTTATACACGCACACACACACACACACACACACACACACACACACACACAACACACAAACACACACACCTGATCATCACACACACACACACACACACCTGATCATCACACACACACACACACACACCTGATCATCACACACACACACACAGACACACCTGATCATCTCACACACACACACACACACCTGATCTCACACACACACCTGATCTCACACACACACACCTGATCATCACACACACACACACACACACACACACACACACACACACACACACACAGACACACCTGATCATCTCACACACACACACACACACCTGATCTCACACACACACCTGATCATCACACACACACACACACACACACACACACACACACACACACACACCTGATCCATCTGAAGTGGTGTGCGGGGGGGTTGGCGTTGGCACGGCAGGTCAGCTGGACGCTTTCCCGCCCGACGTACCAGTCTCCGTCGTAGCCCACCAGGGAGATGTCCGGGGCGTCTGGGCAGACAGGAAGTGAGGTCAGTTAGACCCATAATCTGGCTCACCTTAATCCCAGTACGGTGTGCATGTAAACATACAGAGTGCTACTAGGTCTGCTTAAAGGACAACACCGGTCTGGGTGATCAAACCATCACCACCGTCTCTCCTGCTCCACTGAACATCTGATGCCAGTGTAACTGCTCCGTATACTCATTGGATTGTATTCTTATTTAATACTGCCGTTGTTTACATCGGGACACCTGGGTATGCTTAATGCTCTCCGGCTGAATCAGGACCAGGAAGTCCTTTAGACGAACGGAGGGTTAGAGAGGGCAGGACAGATGCTAGGATGGTGGGGTCTCTCTTGGAGAGAGATGAGGGGAGATAGGTTAAGATGAGATAGGTTAAGATGATAGGTTAAGATAAGATAAGTTAAGGTGAGATAGGTTAAGATAAGGTAAGATAGGTTAAGATGAGATAGGTTAAGATAAGATAGGTTAAGTTAAGGTAAGATAGGTTAAGATGAGATAAGTTAAGATAAGGTAAGATAGGTTAAGGTGAGATAGGTTAAGATAAGGTAAGATAGGTTAAGGTGAGATAGTTTAAGTTAAGGTAAGATAGGTTAAGATGAGATAAGGTAAGATAAGGTGAGATAGGTTAAGGTGAGATAGGTTAAGATAAGGTAAGATAGGTTAAGGTGAGATAGGTTAAGATGAGATAGGTTAAGGTAAGATAGGTTAAGGTGAGATAGGTTAAGGTAAGATAGGTTAAGGTGAGATAGGTTAAGGTGAGATAGGTTAAGGTGAGATAGGTTAAGGTGAGAGGTTAAGATAAGGTAAGATAGGTTAAGGTAAGGTAAGATAGGTTAAGGTAAGGTAAGATAGGTTAAGGTAAGGTAAGATAGGTTAAGGTAAGGTAAGATAGGTTA
>JAOPJO010000139.1:20657096-20669336 GCA_027123675.1 Molva macrophthalma | reverse complement strand
AGAGTATTAGCATGAGTACAAGGTGCAGAGTATTAGCATGAGTACAAGGTGCAGAGTATTAGCATGAGTACAAGGTGCAGAGGCCCCACCTTGGCGGTCCTGCGCAGGCTCTTGAGGATGTTCCTCTTCTTTGGGTCCTCGCTCTCCTCCACCAGACTCTCGCCCTTCAGCGTTCCGAACTCGTCCTCCTTGGACTTGGCCAGCGCTCCCACCTCGTCGTCGCTCCCGATGAAGCTGCTCCGGAAGCTGCTGAACTTCCCCAGGCGCTTGGAGCGGTCGCGGTACAGGCGGGGCTTCACCCCCACCGCCGAGAACTTCCTGCGGCGCTCCAGCGAGCCGGAGTCGGCGTCGCTGTCGGAGCCGTTGCCGTTGGAGTGCGCGCGGTTGGAGTTGCGGATGGTGATGATCTTGCCCTGCGTGCTGTCGTGCGGCACCGAGTAGATGATCTCCTCGTTGCTGGGGCGGGGCTTGGAGACGGCGTCCACGGGCTCGGCGTAGTCCGACGGGTCGTAGCCGTCGCCCCCCCCGGGCACCCAGGTCACGGCGGAGGGCAGCGAGCGCCGGTGGCCCACCGTGTCACCGTACGGGTTGCGGGCGATCTTCCGGAAATCGAAGGTGACGGTGGGCTTCGCCCTCGCCTGGGTGGAGACCTTGTGGTTCAGCCGGCTCTCGAAGGAGCTGATTTCAGAGATGACGGAGATGTCGCTGGAGTCCAGGTCTGGGAGGTTGTACCCGCCCCCGTGGGAGGCCAGGGTCCCATCGTAGTACGGGGGGGAGGGGTCCACGTCGTCCTCGGAGTCCAGGAACATGGTGACAGGGCTGGGGGAGCTGCAGCGGGGGGAGTACACCACCTCCGTGGTGCAAGCATCCGCTACGTTGTCGTACATGTGGGTGGCCTCCACGATGTTGCGCTTCTCCGCCACCTCCAACAGGAACGGGTGGAACATCTCAATCCGGTGCAGGCCCCCCACCACCCCTCCCGATCCACACACCACGCTGTTGAAGCGGCCCTCGATCTCGTGGGCCAGCTCCTCGCCCTGGATCAGCTGGTCACGGGCGTAGTCGCTGTCGCTGAGCTCCGCCTGGCTGTCTCCCACCGCCAGCAGCTGGACGGGGATGATGTCCTGCACCTCGCACAGGAAGGCACACAGAGTCTCCAGGGACGCCTTCCTGGAGACGGAGTAGGCGGCGATATAGCCGTGCACCAGCCGGCTCTTGCGCAGGGAGAAGGAGGCGTGGTAAGAGAGAAGAGACAGCTCTATCAGCAGCTTGTGTCCTCCCAGCGTCTGCTCCAGCGTGACCGACGTGCCGCTGCTGGACAGAGGTCTGCAGTGCGGGGGCATGAGGAAGGGGGAGAGCAGCTGCTCGATGTCGTACGCGTCTCCGCACATCAAGCACATGACGATGCGGATGTCGGCCTCCGGACTGGACTGGTGGGGGGAGTCCCGGAGACCCTGGGGCTCAGGGAGGAGCGGGGGGGAGCTGCTACTGAAAGACGAGCTCCTCCTGATGTCCAGCAGGCCCCGGAGCACCTGGTTGATCTGCATCTCGTTCACGTTGTGCCCGTAGCCCACGCCCGGGGAGGCGGGGTCCAGGAAGCTACACTGCAGTCTCCGGGAGACCTGCTGGCCCTGCGTGATCAGGTTCAAGGCCGTTTCCCCGCCGATGTCCGCGTACGACCCCAAGCCCCTCTTAGTGACCAGCAGGAGGGACGTTGACAGCTGAGCAAGCTGGCTGTCCCTGCGACCGAGCGTGGACTCCCTCAGGCGCTCCAGACTCTCCACCACGTAGGTGAGGGACTCCTTGGAGTTGTACAGACACAGGCAGCCGTGGGGGGTGAAGGTGGGGGTGTGGAAGGAGTTGACGGGGAGGCGTACGTTTCCCTCGATGGGCCGCAGCGTCAGCTCGTAGATCTTCCCGTCCAGCACGTAGCGGTCGTCGTTGGTGCACAGCGCCCTTATCTCGTTGGCGAACTCCCTGGCCAGTCCGTCTTTCCCCAGGATCACCAGGTTGATCCGGTCTGCTTTGCCTTCGCTGAAGTGAGCCCTCATATCAAAGAAGGGGTAGCAGGAGGGGAAGCGGGAGACGAGGAGCTGCTCCATCTTGAAGTCCCCGCACTGGGGGCTGCTGGGGCACGTCTCCTTGGTGGGGTGGTAGACAAAGTGGATGTGCTTCAACACCAGAGCATCTCTCTCAGCCGGAAGCTTCTGCAGGGCTTTGAACCTCACCTCCTCCCCCAGAACCTCCTGTATGGCCCCCATTTTCTCCTTACTAGGCTTGGCGTCCACTTCGAGCTCATAGAAGAGCTCTGAGTACTCCAGCAGGAGCTCCTGGAAATCCTCCTTGGCGTGGTCGATGGTCTCCTTCTGGTGGCGGTTGTAAAGGTCCAGGTACTCGGACTCCTCCAGCCACTGGTAGAACTCCTCGTTCATGATGAAGCTGCGGGCCTCCTCCCAGGGCTTCCCGGGCGTGACGAAGGGCGAGGAGGCCAACTTCTGCTTGAACTCGTGTCGGATCTCCGCTCTCCTGCACTCGTTGCGCAGATGTTCCAGGTGGGCGTCGAAGATGCTCTCCGCGGGTGCAGTTTCTAGAAGGTCTGAGGGGATCCGCTCGTCCTCCATGTTGTCGATGTGTGGCGTGTCCTCCCAGGGGGAGTCTTCAAGGACTACGAACCAGTGAGAAAAGTGCTGCTTGGACTCCAGAACCTTCTGGACGCCCGACCAGCTGAGCTGGTCGATCTCATCCAGATCTGGCACCAGGGAGCTAAGTGCTAAAGGAAGAGTGCTTAAGTAGGTTTTACGGCGCCGCTCTATGTGTTCCTGCTTCAGGCGGTACACGTGCTGTTGAAACAGCTTTTTACACTTGGCTGTTCCCTCCAAGAACACGTACTCCTTGTACTCGGCGGAGGAGTTCATGCGTCGGCTGGTGTTCAGCCAGGTCTCGTTGTGGTTCTTCACGATGCGGTTCACCAGCCATTCGTAGCGATCCTTGGCGGACGCGATCTGCTGGCTCTGGAGCTTCAGGGCCTCGAAGTAGGGGATGATCTTGGGCTTGCCCCTGCCCTTGTCGATCAGCTGCACCAGGGTCAGGAAGGCCAAGTCGACGTTGATGTTGGAGCGTGCGGACGTCTCCACCACGGGCAGACTTTTCTTGGTGATGGCGAACGTGTGGGAGTCCTTGATATAACGTTCCACTCCTTCGTCACACTTGGTGAGGACCAGCACCATGGGTTTCTTGGTCTTGCTGAGCTGACCGTATAGGTTGCTGACGAACTTCAGCTGGTCGTCAAAGTTGCGGTTCATTCCCCGGCTGACGTCCACGCACAGCAGGAAGCCGTCCACCTGCAGCTTTCCCTCAGGCATCTGCTTCTGCTCAAAGTCCTGCTCCAGGCCCAGCTGGTCAGTGCAGAAGTACATCAGCTTCTCGGCCGAGGCCAGCTTGGTCGCGGCCGCGCGCTTGATGTAGGGCTGCATGGCCGTGCTGCGGTGCGGCTGGAAGGTCTGGTCGTCGATGAACTCCGTCTGCTCCACCACGTGCATCCGGCACTCGGGCCCTTCCTCCACCGCCCGCGCCACCTCGCCCCAGAACAGGAAGTGGTCATTGTTCACCACACGGCCGCCGAAGTCGCTGGTGCTCAACACGGAGGTGTGGTCCAGGTAGAAGTGGTCAGCGCTGGGTCGGACGAAGCGGTTGCAGAGGCAGGACTTCCCCACGCCACACTGGCCCTTCTCCTTCTCCGTGCCCGACAGGCCCACCGCCACCAGGTTGTAGATGGGCGCCCGCACATCCTGCTTCTTCGCCATCATCATCATCGTCTGCTGCTGGGGGTCATCCTGCCGTAACCCGGCGCGCTGGATCGGGGGCTCAGACGGCGTCCGGCTATCTTCACTCGGCGCAGCGAGGCGAGGTGGAGCAAGGCGTTTCCCTTGTGGTTCCGGTCAGAAGGGGTGGAGCAACGCGTTTCCCTTGTGGTTCCGGTCAGAAGGGGTGGAGCAACGCGTTTCCCTTGTGGTTCCGGTCAGAAGGGGTGGAGCAAGGCGTTTCCCTTGTGGTTCCGGTCAGTGTTCTGAAACTGACGCTGACGTGACCTCCGCTGCTTTCCTTCACTTCTTATGTCGCTCTGACCCTGTCAAAAAGAAAGAAGATTCATCATCAAACCCCAACATAACTTGGTCTGTGTGAGCTACTTTACTAGCTAGCTTCAAATAGAAATAGCAGTTGGCCCAGACAGATCCACATGGATGCATGGATCAGTTCAAAGATTTTACTTTTTGAAAGCTATTTAGATGATTTGTAATAAAGCGTGTTATGAGCTAATCTGTTAGGACGTTAAGATTTACCAGTAAGCACCCATTTCAAATGGCTCCCTTAGTTCAGCATCTGTACTGAAATGGTTATTGGTGCTGTATTAGCCTGTATATGTAGAAATATATAATATCCTATCCAATTACTGCCTTTTCACAAAACCTATTGAAAATGTTTTTGGTTTTCATAGTGGAAACTGAACCTTTAGACACGGTTCAGATACACCCATTCTGGGGCAAAAACAAGACCGGATGTTAGATGTTCCCTAAATGATTTAACGGCAGGTTGCATTACGCAGTGGGTGCGTCAGGACGTCAGGACCACCTTGGCGGTGTAGCAGCCACGGCCCACAACAACACGTCCTCCCAGTTCATCTTTTGGGTTTGTAATTGTCTCTTAAAGACAGTGTTATAAAAAAAAAAACAACAGTGTCTGTTCTGGCGTTCAATCCACTTCATGTCATAGCACCAGCATTTGCATTTCCCCTCGCCGTTTGCAGGTACATAAATGCGTAAGATAATTAAACAAACATGAGCATTCGGTCAGGAACATTACTGTGCATGGTGAATTGGCCCATCCTTCAACCAGCCCTTTAGAAGTGTGTTGAGTTTATCGGTAAGGGCTGATTCACTCCGGCTGATGTAGGCCCCATTCTCACCCAATAACCACACTATCCTGATAGCAGCCAATAATGACCCACCGTCTCTTACCCCGATACACTAGTGCAGCGATATGTTGGCTCCTAAGCAACAGACGGAGGCCCTTTCACCCGAGGAATGTCTGAACCCTTCGCGTGGGTTAGTAAGTATTAACTCCCGGGCTTTGGGACCAGGCCTCCATAATGAAACTGCAGACTAAATCCGGCCGACCCTCCCCGCACCAGGGGAACAGCGCCTATAGCTCGGATGTTTGAACGCCATGCCGTCTGGGTGTCGCCCTGCTCCTGCGTCGTAGTGTGTTGGTGAGGGAGGATGAATTAACTGATACATACCGTCGCATTCTCCCCTTTCTCTCCCGCATCTGTCAGCTACTGCCGCAGCCCTTGCGCCCGGTGTGCACGGACATACACACCAACAGACCGGTCGCCTCGAGCCGCGAATTAGAATATCTCAGTGTGATTCAGCGGGCGCTTCTTGGATTAGACCTCCTTTAGTCAAGTCCGCGTCCTGGTGTAGCCCGTGCATGTTCCGTGCGATAAAAGCGAGGAAAGCTGGAATAAATCCGCTATGTTATAAAGGGGGGGTCCAGTGTTGTTCTTCTGATGTTTCCTCAGGAGGAAGACGCTGGTTCAACCCGGGATCGCTGTCCTGTCCGCGGTCCACCACGTTGCGTCTCACTGCTTATTTAGTCCATTGTTGTGGCAACATAATGCAGGCTCGGCCATGCTCAGACACACGGAGACGTTGTTGCAATCGCAGCGGCGTTTTGTGCGAAAGAGGCCTACCGCAACCATCACGCACATGTCCTTATCAACTGATCAATCGATCACTGCGTGTGTGTAAATGTGTTTTCCCCCAGCTTTCCAATAATGGCGGCGTCCTTCCTCCTCTCTCCCTCTCTTCTTTTCTCTGGAAGGGGGGAGCAGCGGAGTCGGTAGTTACGGACACGCACCCACCCAGCGGCGCGTACACACACTGCAGTAGCACACCACCGGTCGCACTCAGCACGCACAGTGTCGTGTAAATCCGAGCCCGGCGGCGGTTTTATGAACACGGTACCCGGCCGGAGGGACAAAGGGGGAACGATGCCGCAGCAGCAGCCGGCCGAGTGTCGTTAAAGCCCCAAAATAAAGTCTATTTCCCCGCCATGAGCCTGAACACATGCAACACGCAGAGACAATAGACCGCTGGTTGACTCTCCGCTACATTGCATCACCAGAGAACCCAACCCATGCACGGTGCTTCAGGTCTGCATAGGTGATGGAGGAGAAAGTGGATGTGTGTATTTCGGATAGAAGCCTATTTAGTGAATACAAAACCTACACGGGGGCAAGCATCTGCCAATGATGAATATTGGGCAGGACATTCATTGTTTGTTGTTATGTATTATGTTTAATTCAGAAATGATGCACCGAAATGTTATATTATTGTCATGTTTCTTGCTGAAGACTTTCCCTTTAATGCCCACAACAAGCTGCAGCATTGTCGCCACCTGGCGGATTTATGAGGGAAATTAAAGACTTAACGATATTGTGTGAAATGTAATTCAGGAGACGCTCAGTTTAAAAGTGCGTTACACACAGGAGTTAATCCACCAGGGAGGATGGGATTGATGCTTCACAGAACATTAACACCAACTGTATTTATTTAGGTTGGTTTGGAGACGGAGGCCTGTCCTACAAATGAAGAATTGTGCTGAAGAAGCGGCAGCGCCGATCTTGGAGAGGGAGACGCGTTGACTTCTCTGATCAGCGAGCAGAAGTCCTGAAGGGACGTCAGGTATGGAGTTTAAACATCTCGATGTACGCACGTACACAATCTGTCGTCTCTGTAGAAACGGCTGCATTCCCTTCTCTAATGACCATATTAATGATACAAGCAAAGTAAAGCCAGTACAATTTGGTCTTCCTACTGCTTCGTTAATGGTTTTAACATAGCGTTCTCAAAAATCAAGACTATTGCTTGTAATAGCCTTATTACACTCTGAAACGCAACGTTTGGCATAGGAGTAAAATAAGAATGGCTAAATAATAACAACCATAACGTGTGTGATTCAGATATAAGGTTTTTAAATCATCTATTCACTGTGAATATCTATATTAGGACGTGAGGAGGTTCTCTGTGTAGCGCCGTTGGTGCCGCTAGGAGGGGCCGAGTCACAAGCTAACATGCTCACTGGAGTCTCCGTAGACCAACCAGGCGGGTCAAATAAAGCCTTGATCTGTGGGTCCAATAGGCCTCCATATGGTGACATTATTGCCTTAGAAAGTATAAAAGGTGCGTCAGTGGAGCGTGAAGCCGAGGTGTCGTGAAGTGACGGCCAGATAACGGAGCCAAGAGGCCCGCATCGCCTCATTATTTATTAATATCGGGGTGGATTAACGATATTATCTTTATGACGTTCAAATATTATGTCCTCTCTGTTCAGCTGTCGCCACTGCACCATCATGTCGGTGTTATACGGGCTTACACTTGGTAAACAGGAGCAGAAATACTGAATGTTGTTGAGTGTTTGCACTTTCATTGTATTAGATACTCGGTGCCAAAATGTATATCTGATACCTAGTTACACGACAAGTTTCTCTCGCTATCCATCGCATCACAATCTCTCTTCCTCCATCTCTCTCACGAGCCTTCACAAAGTCCTTCTCTCTTCCCTGTCTTTAATATTTAATAGGATTTAAACCCCAAAACCTTTGGAGTATAAAGATCCAGGTTGATATTATGGGTTATTCCTCTTCATCTCATGTTATTTCTGACATGATGATAATGGAAGTCAAGGAGAAGATTCCCTCGGTAGAACAGAACTACAAACAATAGAATCATTTAAACTGTTGTTTTAAGATCCGTAGAAAGACTACAACAGAACTAAAGACTAACATTATTAACGGCTGTATCAAGAACTGCATACATTTATAATACAGTAATACACTAACAGCAGGCAGACCGTACCACATCACACAGCTCGTAGTAGAACATCCTACAACCTATAATTAAAAAGACAATTCAATACAACTCCAACATACAAACTACCATTCCAACTAAACACAGATAAACCCCACCCAAAACCAGATGAAGCTAGCTGAGGGTGGAGGTGGATGAAGTCCCACAGGGAAGGAAGACGTTGATACAGGAAGTGCAGAACAAAGATAGGAAGCCAGGAAGGCAGAACAACAAGCAGATAGGATCACAAGGTGACGGAGGTGACGGAGGTGATGGAACAAGATCTTAAAGGTGTGTGGAACCCCTTAGGTCATCAGTTACTTGCTGGTTGGGTTGGTGGTGTTTGGGTGGAGTTGATGGTGGGTAGGGTTAGTGGAGTGTAGGGTGGGGTTGTGTTGGGTGGGGTTGGTGGTCTACTTTTCCTCCTCTCCTCCACCTCCTCCTCTCCACCAACAGTGTCCCTCATTAGATGAAGCAACGGAACAGTTGGTGTAGAAATAGAAAGCAGATCATGGGAAACAACACAGTAGGGTCAGGGGTCAAGAGGTGAGCTGGACCAATCAGAGTGACAGGAAGAAGACAGAGAGAGAGGAGTGATAGAGAGAGAGAAGGAGTGATAGAGAGAGAGAAGGAGTGATAGAGAGAGAGAAGGAGTGATAGAGAGAGGGAGAAGGAGTGATACAGGGAAAGAGAAGGAGTGATAGAGAGAGAAGGAGTGATAGAGAGAGAGAAGGAGTGATACAGGGAGAGAGAAGGAGTGATACAGGGAGAGAGAGATGAGTGATATATATATAGAGAGAATGAGTGATAGAGAGAGATAGAGAAGGAGTGATAGAGAGAGAGAAGGAGTGATACAGAGAGAGAGGAGTGATACAGGGAGAGAGAGAAGGAGTGATACAGGGAGAGAGAGGAGTGATAGAGAGAGAGAAGGAGTAATAGAGAGAGAAGGAGTGATACAGGGAGAGAGAGGGAGTGATAGAGAGAGAGAATGAGTGATACAGGGAGAGAGAAGAAGTGATAGAGAGAGAGAAGAAGTGATAGAGAGAGAGAGAAGGAGTGATAGAGAGAGAGAGAAGGAGTGATACAGGGAGAGAGAAGAAGTGATAGAGAGAGAGAGGAGGAGTGATACAGGGAGAGAGAGAAGGAGTGATATAGAGAGAGAGGAGTAATAGAGAGAAGGAGTAATAGAGAGAGAGAGAAGGAGTGATAGAGAAAGAGAAAATGAGTGATACAGGGAGAGAGAGAAGGAGTGATAGAGAGGGAAGGAGTGATAGAGAGAGATAATGAGTGATACATGGAGGGAGAGAAGGAGTGATATAGAGAGAGAAGGAGTAATAGAGGGAGTGCAAGATGAGTGATAGAGAGAGAATGAGTGATAGAGAGAGAGAGAAGGAGTGATACAGGGAGAGAGAGAGAAGGAGTGATAGAGAGAGAGAGAAGGAGTGATACAGGGAGAGAGAGAGAAGGAGTAATAGACAGAGAAGGAGTAATAGAGAGAGAAGGAGTGATAGAGAGAGAGAGAAGGAGTGATAGAGAAAGAGAGAAGGAGTGATACAGGGAGTTCCCCAGCTGGGTGACATTGTTCACATTCCTTGGGGTCGGAGGTTTTGATGAACCTGGCAGGAGACGGAGAATGTTGTGTTCCTGCTAATGAACAGAGGAGCAGTGGTGGAGGAGGAGTGGGTGGAGGAGGAGAGGAGGGGGAGGAGGAGGAGCAGAAGAGGAGGAGAGGAGAGTGGAGGAGGAGAGCAGGAAAGGCTGGGGGAGAGGAGATCTGAAGGAGGGTGGAAGAGGAGAGGGTGGAGGAGCAGCAGAGGAGAGGAGGCCTGGAGGAGGAGATCCTTGTCTGACCTTCCTCCTGGTCACCACCCCCCTGGTCTAAAATGACCCTAACCTGGGGACTCCACCCTAACCTGGGGGACTCCACCCTAACCTGGGGACTCCACCCTAACCTGGGGACTCCACCCTAACCTGGGGGACTCCACCCTAACCTGGGGACTCCACCCTAACCTGGGGAACCTCCTCCAGCGCTCGATCAGCTTCATGTGTTTGTGAAGATGATGAGGATAATGAAGATGATTTAAGGATTTGTTAGTTGATGAAGAGGGACCTCCATGGAGGGAGTCAGCATGCGTGTTCACTCATGAAGAGAGAGAGAGAGAGAGAGAGAGAGAGAGGGGGGGGGAAGAGAGAGAGAGAGAGAAAGAGAGAGAGAGAGGGCGCGGCAGAGGAAAGAAAGAATGTGGCTGAGCCCGAGTCACGTGATGTCAGGTTTTTTTAATCAGCTCTTTCTGTGATTTCATGTTAGCAGAGCTGTGCTTTTTTTCCTTCCCAGTTTTCTTTCTACAGCAGCATACTTTCCACTGGTGACGTGCTGCTGGACTTCCTGCCCTTGTTTGAGTTTAAAGGAGAGAGAGGGAGAGTGGAGGAGAGAGAGAGAGAGAGAGAGAGAGACAGAGAGACAGAGAGAGAGAGAGACAGAGAGAGACAGAGAGAGAGAGAGAGAAAGACAGAGAGAGAGAGAGAGACAGACAGAGAGAGAGAGAGAGAGAGAGAGAGCTAGAAGGGTCTTCCTGACCTCCTGAGTGAAGGCGGATCAGCGGTATGAACCAGGAAAGCTGTTGTTGTGTGTGTGTGAGTTGGTGTGTGCGTCTGAGTGTTGTGTGTGTCTGTTAACATACTTCTGTCTGATCTCCCCAGGGACACGACTCACTGAGAGGGAGGGGGAGAGAGAGGGAGGGGGAGAGAGAGGGAGGGGGAGAGAGAGAGAGGGGAAACGAGGACAGAAGTGTGCAAGGAACTTCAGAGCGCAGAAAAGGAGGAGAAGGAGGAGGAGGTTATCGTACGTCTGGGACCGAGGAGCTCGTGGACGGAGGCGGAGGAGGAGAAGCTGAGAGTCGTGCAGGAGTAAGGAGAGGACCAGGAGGAGTGCAGGAGGAGACCAGGAGGAGAACAGAAAGGGACCAGGAGGTGCACCAGGAGGAGCAGCAGACCCAGAAGGAAACCTCTAAGCTCACGCTGGCTCCCCAGCCACAGCCCAGGATGAGGTACCAGGCCAGGGTAAGATCTACTGGATCTACTGGATACACACTGTATACATCTACTGGATACACACTGTATACATCTACTGGATACACACTACGTACTTATACATACTATATCATCTGTACATGTTATCATGTGTTATGTAGGTCTGTGTATTCAGTGCTTCTACTCTTTTTTACTCTACTCTACTGTATTATACTCTATTGTGCTCTACTATTACTCTCTTCTACTGTACTCTGCTCTATGCTACTCCACTCTCTACTCTGCTGCCAGGAGCATTACATGCATCCAAACAAACAGCACATTACTCAGAGCCTCCTCAGAGGAGTCACAGGGCAGGGCCCTCAGGACCTCTCAGCTGGTCCTCTCTGAGGCTGCTAGTGCTGAGGAGGTGGAGGTGGTGATGGTAGTCTGGTGGAGGCTGGAGGGTGGATGTGGTAATGGTAGCCTGATGGTAGTGGTGGTGGAGGTGATGGTAGTCTAGTGGAGGGGGTGGTGGAGGGTGGAGGTGGTAGTGGTAGTGTGGTGGTAGAGGTGGGGGTGGTGGAGGGTGGAGGTGGTAGTGGTAGTGTGGTGGTAGAAGTGGGGGTGGAGGTGGTGGTGGAGGTGCTGGTAGTCTAGTGGATGTGAAGGTGGTGGTAGTCTAGTGGAGTTGGTGCTGGGGGAGGTGGTTGTGGTGGTTGTAGTTCAGGGTGGAGGACGTAGTGGTGGTGGTGGTTCAGGGTGGAGGTGGATGTAGTAGTGGTGGTGCACTGTGGGGCAGCAGTCCTTATAAGGCAGAGTCCCTGCAGGGAGGTGAGTCATGTGGCACAGGGCCAGGTCTGCTTCCAGGGAGACGGTTGTCAACACACTGGGACTCAGCAGAGTAATACACGCAGGCCTGCAGCTCTCACACAGCCCACCAGCAGATAGCATGCTGTGTTTCAGTTTCTGGGGGCAAACCAGGTAGCCCCAGGTACAAAAGGAGCTAATGTTGTCATGGCAATTGGTATGCTACTGGGAATGTTATTTCCTTCGGTCCCTCCGTCTATCTTTCTATCTGTGGTGCTTCTGAATGTCCTGCAGAAGATATAAATATCAGCTGAGTCACGCGGGAAACATCTGCTGTTCTGGGCTGTTTGGTCTGCTCCTCATTAGGAGATCTCTAGGACCAGCACTCACATTCCTGCTGGTACACACATGGTTACACCAGTACAGAGACCAGGATCCCATCCTGCTGGTACACACATGGTTACACCAGTACAGAGACCAGGATCCCATCCTGCTGGTACACACATGGTTACACCAG
>JAOPJO010000139.1:19820680-19831833 GCA_027123675.1 Molva macrophthalma | reverse complement strand
ATATATAGATATAGATATAGATATAGATAGATATATATATAGATATAGATAGATATATATATATATAGATAAAGGTGATGTAATGGAACAAAAAACTGATAGTTACTTTATCATTTATTTAACAAAAAAAGTAACAAAAATACAAATTTCTGCTGAGGAAAGTTAGGACACCCTATGCCCTAATAGCTGGTATTGCCCCCTTTGGCTGAAATGACCTCAATTAGACGTCTACCAGTCTCTGACATCGGTTGGGAGAAAATGTATCCCACTCCTCCATGCAGAGTTCTTGCAGCTGTGTGATGTTTGAGTGGTCTCTTGCATGCACAGCCCGTTTCAAATCACCCCACAGCATCTCCATAGGATTAAGATCCGGGCTTTGACTCCAGACCTCTCAACTTCTTTCTTTTGAACCATTCCTTGGTGGATTTACTGGACTGTTTTGAGTCATTGTCATGTTGCATGTTCCACATCCGCTTCAGCTTCAATTTTCTGACATATGTTCTCACATGTTCCTCAAGCACCCTCTGGTACAATACATAATGAATGGTACATTCTATGATGGTGAGCTGGCCAGGCCCTGCTGCAGCAAACCATGACATTGTGTCCTAACTTTTTCACATTACCGTATAGGGCCCCATTTTAGAATACAGCAGGGGACTACAAAACAATATCAGTTCATAAACGTCTAAACTGAGCTATTCAGTGAGTACGGTGCTGTAGGAGAGAATAATGTGTGCTGGAATGATGTTATTCTAAAGCAACCACTTGGATAATAGAAACTGAAAAATAAAATAATCAAGGGGATACGCCGAGAAAGCCGTAACCCTGCGTTTGCCCCTCTTACCCAGATTCAGACGAGTCGTTTACTTCCAAACTCATCGTGGTGTGTCCGGAAAGGGGAGTGCGCTGGGTTAGCATTTGCTTTCCGTTCGCCGCTTCCATTGACTTGCAGGGTTACAGTAGCCTAGCTCCCCGTTCACATGAGAATGCATACATCTCGGCGTATCAAATGTTATAACAAGTCTGTCAATACTTCCAACGAGTTCCCCGGTGATCTTAAGTGTAACACTTTGTTCACGTGGCGCGCTGAACGCAATATGTGCAATTACGGTGATGTGATATTATCTGTTGGAGTTGGGGTACAAAACCTCCTCAGCACAGTGAGGTGTGTTGTAGATGAGCTGTATTTGTCTGGGTGCCTGTACCTCTGCTCAGTGCGTTTCCTGTGAACCCCTCTGTCTAGATGGTGTTGTGAGGGTTCCAAATGGGGTGCTGCAGAACGCCTACTCGGACCTTCACCGCATCCGCATGTCAGTCTTCCAGCTGCTGCAGCCCAAACTACAGTGTCGCCTGGGTAGGTTCATTGACCCCTTTTGTCGTTTGCTGGCAAAGCTAACCTAGCAGTCGGCGGAGCTAACCCACCACTTCTTATGTAAGTAACTTAATTACTTGAGAGTGGAAATGCTCGTACTAATAGCCCCAGGTATGGTGGAACAGAAAACCGCAAACAAGTCGATAATTGGCCGTGTGCGTGTGCGTGTGCGTGTGTCTGTGCGTGTGCGTGTGCCTGTGCGTGTGTCTGTGCGTGTGTCTGTGCGTGTGTCTGTGCGTGTGTCTGTGCGTGTGTCTGTGCGTGTGCCTGTGCGTGTGTCTGTGCGTGTGTCTGTGCGTGTGTCTGTGCGTGTGTCTGTGCGTGTGTCTGTGCGTGTGCCTGTGCGTGTGTCTGTGCGTGTGTGTGTGCCTGTGCCTGTGTCCGTGTCTGTGTCCGTGTCCGTGTCCTAACCTGCCATTCAGACGTCGAGTGTTCAGTGGAATTAAAGCTGTCCCTCCTGCCGCGTTGTCTCTGCAGGCCGGCGGGAGACGCCCGTGTTTGCCTTGCCCGTCCTGGTGGCGAGCGACCCCTGGGCCGAGCGGGCCTTTGAGCAGACCTTTGAGTGGGAGTTTGAGTGCAGCAGCTGCAAGGGCGTCAGCAACACGAGGCAAGTGTCGGCACCATTTCTGTCGTTGCAATTTATTTGTTGCAGTTTACACCTTAAGGCAGCGTCCGAACGCGTGCCGGTATTTTTCTCTGGGGTTTTGGGATTTCTCAGCGCTTGTTTACTTTGTGTGTATTTGTACGGACCGGTGAAACAAAAGGTTTATGCGGAGCGATGACGTCATGACCTCGATTTACACACGGCAATTGTTGCTTCACACGTTGAGCGTGCGCCAGAAACCATCAAACAATAGCGTGTGGCCAGTGCTGTCAGGTCTAATTACCAGTTTACCCAGCGTTGCTTCAGCATAACAGCGCTGTGGTGGGGTTGTTGTCGTAACTCGCCGGTGAAGGTGAAGCCCGTCGAAGCGCGTGCTCCTAACGTTCTTCTGTTGGTCTGACCCGACGTTTTATATGCCCCCTACTGGCCTGGCATGCTTATGTCAGCGTTTTCAAGTAGTTTGAATATTCTCCATGACGCCGTTGGCGTGTTATTTGAAACGGGACGTTGTAACCAACTCGATGGTTGCTGGACTTGTTGCTTGCTTTTACAGGGTGACCAAGCCACTGCCAACATTCACCCGCCTGGTGCCAGACTGGCACCCAGAGAAGGCTGCCCACCTGGCCCCCTGCAACATGTGTCACAAGAAGAACCAGAAGAGAACCATGGTGCTGGACAGGTGAGGGCCGAGCTCTTGTCTTCTCGTTTGACTCTGATGCGACCTGACTCCCAGGTGGTTTCCGGGACCGAATCGCTCAGTTCATGACACAGAATGTTTCTTTAATTTGTGTGTCACCCTCATCAGGGCCCCTCGCACGGAGTATGCGTTCACGTTGTGCAGACGCCTGCACGGCATCAATGTCGCAGAGCGGTCGCCTTTATTAAGTGGCAATTTGTACAAACCAATGTTAATTAATTTGTACCTGACCTAACTCAAACCCAATGTCAAGCAGGTAATGCTCTTATCATTAGGGAAAGAAATTTCCCTAATGGCGCTTTCGATAAAAGCGTCTGCTAAATTATTAAAGAAATCGGTAATAGCGGTCGAGACCCGACACGGTTCAAAGCGACGGTGTCGGAATGAAGTCGACGTCCTGAATGTAACCCTTTTTGCCCCGTTTCCCCCAGCGTCCCTCCCGTGTTTGCCCTGCACTTTGTGGACGGGCTGCCGGACAACGACCCCCAGGCCTACTCCTTCAGCCGCCGGGGGCGCCGCTACACCGTGTCCACCGTCATACAGTACGACCAGGCCATCAAGCACTTCGTCACCTGGACGCGCGCAGCCGACGGTGGGTGTTTCTTCGCCACGCATTTTTCCGTGTGCCGTTTCAACATTGCAACATACATCTCAATCCTCTTATTCTTTCTGGCAGGAATGTGGCAGGAGTTTGATGACTTGAAGCATCCCGGCTGCAGCAGCCACGCCAAGCTCCCCGTTCCGGCTCAGGAAATGCACGTCGTCTTCTGGGAAGCGGACAGGGACCCGGCCTGCTCTCCCCCCACCCCTGCCGGGGAGTCCCCGCCTCCCAATCATGAGCCGGGCCGAGCGACGCGGCTGGCCCGGTCGCCTGACCAGTCCCTGCTCCCGTCGTACGACGACGCCGACATCGACGGCGCGCTCTCCCTGTCCGTAGACGGCGGCGTGGCCAAGGAGGCGACGGCTGATTTGGACGCGTCCATCGGCTCCACAACGCTGCTGGACACCTTCGAGGGCCTGTCCCACAGTGACATCGTCACGCTCACACTGGTGGAGGTCCGGGTGGACTCTGAGGGGAACGCGGTGGCTGACGTCGAACTGACGCCAGAGGCCGTTTCTCCGGATGCCTCAGACGCCATCGCCGACTCGACACCCCAAGAGGCTCCCGGTGAGGTTTTGTCCGACCCCGACAGCGCCGAACACATGTCCAGCGATCCGACCTTTGTCCCCGGTTCCAGTAAGCCTAAACGCCAGGTTCGGGATAAAGCCAAGAGCAGCAGCGACGACAACAAAGGCAGGAAACCGAAGGCGAAAACCGCTCCTACGCGCCGGGCTGCTTCCAAGCACTCCAAAAAAGTAGTTCCGGCACCTGTGGACGCAACTGCTGTGGCCGTGGAAACGCCACCGGGTCCCGCCGCCCAGCTAGCCGCCGCCGCCGCATCGAGGAACACCTCGCCGCCGTCCGAGCAGAGCCCCGAGCCCCGTCTGGAGCCCGTGCAGCAGGCGCGCTGGAGCTTCATGCTGAGCAGACAGTCTCAGTCCCAGGCCAAAGACGCCCCCGCCAGACCCGCCGCCCGGGACACGCCCGCCACGCCGGCCGTCGCCGCCCCCGTCCCGGTGGGGAGACCCGGCGCGGTCAGACCCCGGCTGAGGAAGGAGAGCAGCGAGCTGCCGCTGAAGCACGCGGGGATGTACGACGCCTTCGGCGCGAACGGCAGAACTACCTCATCGTCGTCTCCCCACCCAGCTCCTCCTCCTCCTCCTCCTCAGCCCGCGCAGCACGGCGGCCTGTCAAACAGTCCGCCGCGCGCTCCCTCACCCGCGGCCCCGAGAACACCCACCCCGGCCAGAACGGTGTCAGACACCTTCCTGGTACCCGGAGCCACGGAGCTCCCCAAGACGGCGCCCCGGGGCAAACACGACCGCCTCTCGCTCGTCCCGGGCACCACGGACGCCCTCCGATGCAAACTGCTGAAGAAACTCAAGGCGAAGAAGAGGAGGCTGGAGGCCCTGAACCGGCTGCTGCGGGGACAGGGCGGGGCCGAGGCCGGCTCCCCGCAGGCCGTCACCTCCAGCACCGCGGCGTCCGCCTGCGAGGACCTCTTCACCGACTGGCTGTCGCCCGCGTCCACCGTCAGCCACCTGTCCCCGGACAGCTCGGGTCTGCCGGAGACGCGGGCCAACGGGAAGGAAGCGGGGGAGCGGTTGGGTCCTGTGGGCGGGGCTTCGCACGTGAACTATCTCCCGCATTATTCGTTGACGGGCGGCGCGGACCACCTGCTGGAGGAGTTCATGTCCGGGGGGCCCGCGCAGACCCAGGCCCAGGCGGAGACCCAGGACCTCGGCGCACCGGATGCCGGCGGCAAGAAAATGTGTGCCGTATCGACCGCGTTTGAGTCCTTTGACATGGATGACCTGTATTTGTTTTGAGTCGATTATGCAATAAATAACTAAATGAATGAACGCATGTTTAGTTACGGTGATGGAGACGGTGCCGTACCGGTACTGTACGTTCCCTGAAGGCTCCTTCAAATGAGTCGGCACTGTGTGAAAGAAAATAAAGAAACGCCTGTAACTGAGTTAATCATTTTTTCAGTATGGAGGCTTCGTCAGCACTTTGTATATTTCCTTGTTGTATTGTTTAGAGAAAAGAAATGACAATGATGTGAACATTTTTTAGATGCTGCTTAAATATTTCTGTCTACAATTGATAATGTTTTAGTTTTTTTTTACTTTAATTGATTAAAACAAATTAAAGGTCCCTTTTTTGTGTCCCATGTTTGCAATAAAAAGAACTTGAATGAAAGACAAGTGGGTATAGGCACAGATGTGGTTCATTTAATTTGAGCATTCATAGGCCTACCTGGTAGTTATTTCCTTATTGTGCTGTTATTTGGTACAAAACCATGGATTTGCAACACGAGAGAATGCATGCAAGATCCTGGATGAGGCATTTCCTTCGATCTTTCAGTCTTTAGCCCCATCTAGTGGTACAATTGGAGTATGACGAATTTTAAGTTATATTAGATACATTATTATACTCTCGAGCCGTCATGTACACAATCAATACTTTGTTATTGATAATCGTTGACATTTAGTTTCAATTGTTTCGTTTTTTTATTAGTTAGTGCCAATTGCCCCACAAAATGTATGTTCCCATACCGGGAGTCGAACCCGGGCCGCCTGGGTGAAAACCAGGAATCCTAACCGCTAGACCATATGGGAAACGATGACATCCATTCTATGTTAATCAGAATTTGTTTTATTTCTCCCGTTGAAGCTCTTAAATGGTCATAAACAATGTTTATGTTTCTATGGATGTGATATTTTTTACTTTTTATTATTTTATTATTAAAGACTGATTATTCGTTTAAACGTTAATAGCGTATTACCCAACAGTTGGTTCACCATGACATTATCATGTTCCCGTCTGTCTAAATGAGGATGTGGGGCCCCTTCCTCTTTTTCCTCGTTGGATGATCTCACGTCCACGCCGATGGTATATATGCAAATGGAATCGATGCAAAACTTGGTGTGGCCGTTCCGTACTTAATAAACACAACACCTTCAGCCCCTCTCGGTTTATCAACCATGGACAGCAGCGAAGTGATCGTGGAACACATTTTCCTTCTAGTCATTGTCACTCTTTTCAGTGTTCTTCAGAATGGTGAGTTTAATTATGGTTTAATCAATGTGATGTATGTTATCGTAACTTACAATTGCTTAAGATTTTATATATTTTGTTATTTTATTATTTTTAGTTCCATTTCCTGTGATGATGACATGCATAGCCCTCCAGGGTTTTTGTTGAATCATGGGATGTTTTCATGTTTGTGGTTTAAGCTTTCTTTGCCGTGAAGTTGGAGAGAGAGGGGAAAGGCGGCAACGCGACTTCTTTTGACCGAGTGTCTTGTGCAGTGTAAGTGTCTCATCGTTGTTGCCTCTACATTGAATCATAATGAATGTAATGCCATTAGCCCTACTGGCTATCACTGTGATCAACTATTGGCCTAGACTATCGTGCTGATTATATTGAAGTATGATTTGACAAATTAAAACGTGTGTGTTTGATGATGAGTACAATTAAGAGACTATTTCGTACTATTAGTACTATTTCGTTTGGGTGTAGAAAATCGCAGCAATCAACCAACATCAGGACCTGCCACATATCACGACCAAATTATTAGCTATAATTATTTGCTTATTTTATTTTATAATGTATTATTTGTATTAATTGTATAGGTTATTGATACTACCCTGGTCTAAATGAAAAGGATCAGTGGACAGTGTGAAAACAATTATTATACGCTACTATTCTCTTTATTAGCCCTATTTGTCTTACTCTTTTCCTATTCATTTGGCCAATAATCTCCCAAACGAACAACAAATAACCAAACCTAGTGCACCAATGAACCACTACTTTGGGGAGTTCTGCTTTGACAACTGGAGGAACAAATGTAGATATTGTTAGACTTCTTTGCATAATTGCCATGGTTGTAGGCAAAGATAGAGAAGTTAGAGGTGTTAGATATCCTCATCTGTGTCCAGCATGCGTGTTGATGCACTGTATGTTGTTTGCATAAAAGACACCAAACAAAATTTGGAAACACATGCTGAAAAGTAAAACACTGATGAAAATGTAAGAAATATAACTAACGATGTATAATCAGTCTATGTCAAGGCCAGATAGGCCAATACAAGCATTTCAAAACAGGCATGGAGCAAGCATTGTACGTTGGTAAACAGGCATTGCTCCACTGTCACTTGTCCTTGTGGACAGCATTACCAAAAAAGTGTGTGTAAGTGTGTTGTCATGTCCCCTTTCCCCCTATAGCCGAAACTGCATGGATGCCTATCCCACCTTCCTGGCGGTGATGTGGTGTGCCGGACTCTGTGTCAGCCAGGGTAAGAGGACCAGTCCTCATGTGGCCAGCTGTGGTAACCACAGTGTGGTAAATGTTTACCGTACACAAGGGAGGTGTTATATCGACAGAGGAAGTGGGGATTGGTTTGCTTTTGGGTTCTGCATTTTACGCACGGACAAGCCTATATTAGGAAATGCTGTGAAGCTCAGTAACGCTCCACTTTATCATTTTGAGTGCCAAGTTGGTTTGCACCGTGTAAATGATCTGGCTCGGATGATCCCTCAATGATAGAAAAACAGCTGTACTCATTCCTATGGCCATCGGGGACACATGTGCTCACACACACATGTGCAGTAGCACACACACACAAAGACAGACAGATGCTAATGATACTACCCTCATAGCAGTTGATAAAATGTCACAAGTACAATGTGTCAGTGTTGTGTACGTGAACTACACCTCATGAACATGTGTCTCCACTTCTTAAGCTCCTGCTGCCTTCTCTGGGATTCTGTACTTGGTGGTCCGGCAGAAGTACTTTGTTGGCTACATGGGGCAAACTTCCCAAAGGTAAAAACCACCGATGGACAGTAGGATAACTCTCTGCTTATACGTCAGTAAGAGGAGTCTAAAGTACCTGTTCCCCCCCCCAGCACACCAGGCTTCGTGTTTGGAAAGCGACCCATCGGCTTCCTGATCTTGATGTGCATGGTGGGCATCCTGAACTACCTCCTGGATTACTTCTTCGGCAGATGTTACAGGGCCCAGCTGGAGACCGTCACCAGCCTGACGGCGTCCCTGCTGCTCATCCCGTAGGGGCCCCCGGGTGTCCGCAGCGGCCCTCCTGCGCATCCCGTAGGGGCCCCCAGGTGTGCGCGGGAGACTCTATATTCATCACCAGAACATTTATCTCAGTTTGATATACAGCATGTATAAAAACGATACATGAAGCTTCACTCCTTTAATACATCTCTGTCAACAAACACAGCTCGACAAGTGATCCAAGTAGTTCACCCGCTTAAATAATAAAACAAGATAAGTGATAATATAAAACATGTACAAAAGAAGTCAAACATTAAAATTGATTATAAAGAAATAATACCTTTATAAACTAAATATAAGGCCTTGATGCCAGTTCATTTATAAAGTGTATTATTGTTCTTTGACACCATGTTAACAGAATGTTAACACTGTGATTGAGTTCTGTAGTAGCTGCTGCTTTCACCACTACTATTGTGATATATGTTGATATTGTGTATTTACAATTGAATATGCTTGGTGGTAATAATGACCAACAAATCCATGTTGTGTATTTACAATTGAATATGCTTGGTGGTAATAAATTCGTTCTCATGCCCCGCCCTGAACAAGCTTCTTATTGTATTGATATCCCTCTATCGAAAGTCTCTCCCTCTCTCTCGGCTCTCGACGCTAAATTCATGTAGCGGAAAGTCCCGCCCTCTCTTTTGCCAATAACGCTCATTGGGAACATCCCATTCATGGCGTTCCGTCGTGAGATGAGAACGCCTCCTGACGTCACGTTACTACACATTATACCCCATCCTTGGTCAATAGCGGCAGGCGGACTCGATCGGAATGTAGTTCAAGCACTGGGATCAAACCTATTGTATACAGTTAGTATATGGGTCACCAACAAATATGTCAAGGATGTGTGTTATGGTCCTTTGTGGCTCTTTAAAAAAACAAAAACATTTCGTTTCGGTCGCTTTGTTGTATTTCTTCTCTAACGAGTTACCTCTCCCGGGATGATTAATACATTGGTTTCTTATTACATTTGATCTTATCTTATCCTTTCCCAACTCGGACCACCATGTTAATTAAGCTATATTACTTAACGACCACAAGGGGGCGCTAAATACAATGCAACAGAAAGCCCCCCATCTGCACTGTGAAACAATTTGTGTTTGAGATGCGGGGTTGGTCTTACTTGTGTACATTTGTTACCAAGAAACAAATACATGAAGCATGACGGCTAATAATTGGTGCCAAAGGGTCGCCGTATTTCTTCTCTCACTGGGTAAGAGCACGTCGAGTTAGCAAGCCTGTTAGGCTAGCTATCCTCCGTAGCTAACATTTGGTAAAAGATGCTCCGCTCAATACGGCCAACAAGACTGACAAGATGCGTCCCATTCATAGTCAGTCATGCTCAACAAACTGAATCGAGCTAATTCTTTCCGAGGATAGTCGTAAAAAATACACGGTACTGCTGTACTTTTCTGAGCATATGTATTTTGCAGAACTATCGCTGTATGCTCATAATGGTCGAGGAATTGTAACGTCTTAACGCTATGGTCGTCCATCAGTCGCTCGCAGAAGAGCGCAGGGTTACGCACACGCAGAGTTTGCAAACCCTGGGACAACCGTATACATTCATTGGTGTGTGTGTGTGTGATACCAGTCCTTTCAGGTAAAATTATACCTTGAATTCAAGTTAACTTATTTAAGTGAGATACACTGTCTGGATCTATTTTCGGTAATACAGCCTACAAGCCTACAGTTTTCAATTCGGATGGTTCTGAATTCACTAGTATTTATAAGGTTGACGTTGAATGTGGAAGCCACACACTCTATGCCACCACATTGAAGGCCTGCAAGACGTCAAATCAAGCTCATACATTTTCGTCTCTTCCTCCCCTTTTTGCAGATATGTTGTGCAGTGGTACCGGTGAGGAGCAGCCATGTGTACTGAATGTAAGTGCTTCTGGTATATTTGTTCATTAACTCTTCTGTATTCCGGAATATGCATGGCTGAACAATAAGTCTCTCTCTCTCTCTCTCTCCCTCTCCCTCTCCCTCTCTCTCTCTCTCTCACTTGTAGACAGACGAGTCCCATCAGCAGTACCCACACAGTTTAGTCGGTAAGTAAGTGGTGATGCTTCCTCACTGTGGTCACTTTACAGGGACTCCATGTCAAAGGTCAGGGAAATGATTTTCTTCACAAGATTGCTCAAATTAAAAATAATGTACGCTACATATCTATTTATTTTCTTCCTCTCTTCTTCTCTCCTATCTCCTCTCCTCTCTTCCCTCTCATCTCGTCTCCTCCCTCCTCTCCTCTTCTCCCTCCTCCTCCCCTCTCCCATCTTCCCTATCCTCCCTCTCACCTCCTCCTCCTCTCCTCCCTCCTCCTCTTCTCCATCCTCTCCTCCCTCCTCCTCTTCTCCATCCTCCCTCTCCCCATCTCCTCCTCCCGCTTCCTCTCTTCCCCATCCTCCCTCTCCCCCCTCCCCCCCCCCTCTGTGACAGGACCGGAGCAGGTGGTGTTGGTGATACAGAGCCAGGAGAACACCTTCCACAGCCGGCGTGCGACCCAGAGGAAAGAGGAGATTCTCTTGCAAGCCACCCAGTTAGGACAGGTGACGCTGCAATATTATTAATACTATTATTATCATTGTTGTTATTATTAGAATTACTTCACCACAGCAGACGGAGTTATTGTTATAAGCAGGGCTTTGCAGAGACAGGTGTGTCCTTAGAGTAATGTCTTTCCCCACCCTCTCCACAAACATTTTAGATGAGAGATGAGGTGTGTGTGTGTGTGTGTGTGTGTGTGTGTGTGTGTGTGTGTGTGTGTGTGTGTGTGTGTGTGTGTGT
>JAOPJO010000139.1:19688519-19701922 GCA_027123675.1 Molva macrophthalma | reverse complement strand
TCCCCCATCGCTACGCGCACGACCCGCCCTCCGGCCCGTCCCCCGTCCGGGCCCGGGACGGCGAGGCGGTCCAGACCCGGGCTCCTGCGCCCTCCGCCTCCTCCCTCTTCCCCCTGAGCCCACCCCCGACGGCGCCCTGTCCCCCAGCCCGGGGGGAGGCCGGCGGGTGGGGGTGTTGTGGCTGCACCCCCGCCACGCCCTTATCTCGCTACCTGGGCAAGGTGGGCCAAGCCGCCCTGCCCCTGCTGGGCGCGGCGGGGCTCCTGAGCACCGAGCCGCCAGACGTCGAAACCTAAGAAGCCCGTGATGTGAGCGCTGCCGCCCCAGTGGACCTGCGGACCTGAAGTACGCGTAGAGCCCCGCCCGCGCCGACCCGGGGACATTGACCCGTCTGACGAGGGGGAAGATACGACGCCGCAGACAGACCTGGGACACTAAGACTTGTTTTTCTTTATCTTTGTTTTTTTTTTTAAGACAAAGGAGTCGCGACGCAAGAGTTAAAGGGACGTGATGACTTGGACCTGCCCGAGAAGGATGACCTGAAGTGCTTCCTGGACTGGAGAGCGAGCCCTGCTCTACCGTTGCATATCAAAAGGCTCGTGTAGTCTCTCTTGAAGGTCATCACTCACTGTGGAATCTGCTTCCTGCTCTGATAAAGGAACACACCCCTGGATCCTTCCCCTCTCTTCCCCCGGGGAAATCAAACTCTTAACGTGGTTGGCTGCCACCACAAACTGTACGAAGAACAAGTGGGCTTTAGTGAAGGAAAGCCAGCCATCACACCACAAGGCCAGTGGAAGAATATTGTGTCCCTATTGCACTAAACGGAGAGTTGTTATGATGGTATAAAAAAGGAAGCACATCACTGATAAAGGTCCCCATGTGAGTTCTGCTGCTGTGACCACACAGGCCGAACCCACCTCGAAGGGGAAGCCAAGCGCTGGACTTGTTTGTGTCAACTGTTGGGGAGAAAAGAAAAAAGATGTGCAATGCATGACCCAGCTGAATGCTGTTCACTGAAAGACAATGCCTTTAGCTGTTTAAAGGGGTGCTGTGTAAGATAGGATCCTGTGTTTAAAATGAGCGGAGATTTTTTAAAACGGTTTGCTTCAAAATATGTCCTCAACAGAAAAAAGTGTTCCATATGCAGAGGTAATATGATCAATAACTTAAATGAATGAAAATAAAGCTGCAGCGGGAGCGTGTTTGAGCCTACATGTCAGACGTCGTGGTAACACTAGCTAACCAATCGTGACTGTGCACTGGTTTGACTCAAGCATACCCGTTTCAGTTGAGAAATGTATTTCAATTTAAGCGTTGTGTCCTCTGCCTTGTGAACACGTGTCAAGTAAATCAAAGTAGAAATACTCGCTAGCAAGCCGTAAACGTGTTCTGGTTTAACTCGAGGATTAGCGTACTTGCCTCGCTGGGAGATGTAGTTCAATTTTAACGCTGTGTGCTCACCTTCTATATGGCTGGAGACGCACACCACTAGCAAATACTTGCACAGTGCTCCTTTAAATCCGGAGGACTATCTCTTGACTGAAACACAGAGTGGACCGAGCAGGCGAAGGCGATTTGAAGTGTAGTTCTTCAAGCTCCTCCCGTGATGTTTATTAGTCCTCCATTAGGCTCGTGTAATCAGTGTGATCTTAAAACTACTGTCGTTAGGCCCGCCTACTCTCGCGGGTCATGCTGTGCTCCGCACTCTGGCTAGTCGTAGCGTTATACTTAGTAAGTTTACAGTACACTGTATAGCCCTCACTGTCCTACACTGTACACAGGACGACGCGTGAACACACACCGTTGTCCTTACTCTCTTCACTCGCGTTGCGTTCATGTTCGTGATGATGGTTGTAGGGCCATCGTTATCCGTAGCATATGTTTGTGGGCGTGGCAGAGGTACCGGACCGCCATTAAAATGGGGGGGGGGGGCGACTGACGCTGAGCACTCGCGTTCAAAGAAAAACTAGTTGTGCTTCTTCGCTGTTCTGAAATCGATGTGTTGACCCTTTTGTGATCCCTCGTTTACTGCTGTACAAATGTCTCTTTGCCCATTTATACCCAATCTGCCACTCAATTCAAGTTTTTCTATTTGCATTCACTGTTCAGATTCCATGTTAACTGCCATGCATGCGTCCACCGTGTACTGTATGAAGTGTTTGGTATATTTATAGAGTTGTTTTATCTGAAAGATGTTTTGTATGAGGTGCAAAAGGGGGCTTTAAGCTCACGTGGGTGAATTTGTGTGCATGCCGAACCAGACCTTGCACATTTTTAATGCTTTTTAGAGTAATGTTTTTCTTTCCCTCACCTTGTAAATACTTTTACAGCCTTTTGAAAGTTCAGCTGCCATGTACAAGGCTGATTCAAAGTAAAGACACGTCAAAATAAATCTGTTGAGTTTTATGCCTTCGGCAATTTGTTTCATGCTTGCTGTAGCCCACATGAATGCAAAGATTTTTCTTCCCTGCATACCCGGTGTCTTTTTTTAAACGTTTATAGCGTCGCCTGTGGGAGGTAGTCAATGGTTGGAGTGGAGTTGTCCTTGATACAAGTGATCATTTTGAAATTGCTTTGCATGGCTCAACCTTGATGCAGGGATATTGTTTGACAAAGGTGAAGGATGACCTTTTACTGCAAAAAGAGTAAAATGTTCCCAATTCTACTGTACAATTGCAGACAATGCATTTGAATACAGAACCTCTCAGCCCTTGTGTAAGCCCTGGGGATTCTTATGTTGTGAGAGAGTAGATGGCAACCCAGATACAGACTTTATAGGGCATATCGTTTGCCAGGCACTTTTCAAATGGCTCAAGACAAATTCAGGGTCCTTAACGCAATTAAGCACTAAAATCAGTTTACATGTCTTTAGCGTCTGAACCTGAACACCTTAATCCAGGTCAACATTTCTGGAGCGGTGTAGTTGAGAAGCATATGGCACTGACATCTAGAATTAACGCATGTTAGAGACATGGAAAGATGTTTGCTGTTGGGGTCTTGTTTGGTCCACATTCAAATGTGGAAACTTGCGTTGTTGAGGAGAAAGACAAGTTGGAGAACCACGTTCCCCCCCCCCCCCGATCCATAATACCCAGTGGATGCATGCCTTCAGCCAACCAAGCATTAAGGCCCGTTTACTTATTGGATTAGCCAATGAAGTGACCAATCACCACACATAATTGCTGATGACAGAATAAGCCATTTGATACACAAGCACAACTAATGACAAAGCCCTTCCACGTACTCTTGAAGGCATGGTCGACAAAGCTCAGTTTTGCTGCAATACCTTTATTATTTAATTTATTTCTTCAAAAACCAGTAGGAAGGTGAGGGCCAAGTGCTCATGAAGGTCCATCCAAGCGCCAACCCTTGGCGATCCATTGGAGAAACTCAAGTCATCAAGTCCCAACCCAGTCTCATTGGGAATGGTTTTTAAAAAAAATAAATAAAAAAAAATACCAACGGCTAGGCAAGAGGAGGGTAGAGACGCAGGTCCAGTTGTAACGGCACCAGCGGTGAACCCCGGCTCAGACGATGTACTTGAAGCTGTAGGTGGCGTCACAGGACAGCCGCGCTCCCCTACAGCGACCACACAGGTCTTGGCGGTGGGGCCGCGCCATGTTGATGTGCCTGGGCTTCCTGTCGCCGAACCACGACGTCGGCAGGCATCCCTGGACCAGGACACAGGCAGGCGTCACGAAGGGGGAGACCAGACCAGAGGCATAGAAAAGAGAAATTACAAGGATGACCGAGTATATATGGCAAATACCAAAGTTCCGATTCCTTTCCAGTTTCTGTCTGCCCCCCCCCCCCCGTATCCCAAACATTTGACTAGACAAAGCCAGCATTCTTAATCAACCCAACATTTAGAAGCAGGTGTGGCCCAAATAGAGGCCCATTTCCTGGAACTCAGCATAGGTCTACCTCAGCAGACAAGGGAAGGTGTGGCAGGGAGCTGACCTGGCAGAGAATTGATTCCACTTTGTAAGGATTTATTCCCAACTGACACTTCCGGCAGAGCTGCTTGTAATACACCTAAAAGTGGATTTGAAAATAAATTAAGCATTTGGTGTTCGGTAAGCAGCATTACAAATTAGCGCACCACAGTCATCACCCGTTGACTGGAAAGTCCAATGCTCAAGGGAATAAAGAGTTTGCTACCTTGCTTGTTCCTGAGATGCACCAGACATAAGCACTCTCCCACCGAATGTTACACTTTCTGCAGTGGAAATGGCCATATCGCTGTTCCAGGAACTAGGGAGTATTTAAAGAGAATATTGACACCGTGGTAGAGAATTGCAAATGCGACACGCATTCTTTGACACAAAGCCTGCGGAAAATCTCACCTGAAAGTTTGACCCCTTAAACGCCTGATGGGGGGGATTACTAACGTCGGCTGAAGTGTCCTTCTCGGTTTCAAGAGCCCTCTTCTCGCCATCAACTATTTCAACGGATCTGGCCTGCGCTTCACACCTACTTTCTTCGCTACAGTTCGCGGACTTCAGGAAGCTCCTGCGATCAAACACTGGGGAGTAGATCGAAAGAGGTCGCGAAAAGCGCACGTTGTTGACAGGAGTGTTGAACAGCGCTTTGCCACCTGGCGTGGGGCAATGTAGACTTTTAGGAGAGCTGGTGCCCTTCTCCTGTGAATACAGCGTTTTTGGTCCAAGTGAACACTGAGTTATTTTTTCTACTTTTGCATTCACTTGAACGCCGCATTCTTTAGTGTCGTTTATCTTTTTAAACCGAGGGACCACATTTTGATTGACTTCTGATAGAATAACTTTGCAGAGGTCCAGGTAACTAAGGCCGCTGGGAGTCAAAAATCGGCCATCTCTCTTTCCCCATCCGCCGTGGAGGAATGGAACAGCGCCAGGGTGGTTGCCAAAAAAGAGCTTGCCTGTTACCGGGGGCCCATACCCCTCCATTATGACCCCATGCAATTGTCTTTTCGGCCACCCTTGTGGTTTATAAGCTCTCGCGTGCCACTAAATTGGTGCGTTTTAACATTGATTGGCTAATTGGCTAAATAAGGCTTATATTTGCTGCTCGACCGGGCAAATAGCCCACCGACTGTCATTGTCATCAGGCAAATGGCAGTAGGCATAATTCTAAATGTAATATAATCAAACGTTTCAAAAGCTTAAGTATATATTCATAAATCGATTACAAAAGGTTTTTTGGCTTATTGCCTTGTGTCATATTATCTCAATCTCAATTTTAATTGGCTGGCATTGTTTCAAGCAACAAGAGCCCTCGCTATAAGTGAAAGTCAATTTAATTTAACACTTTGACTTTGATATAACATTGCAGTCGAACGCAAATATGTTTTTATGGATTGTTTGTTAATTATATTATGTTGTTATTATATTATACACATCGCGTAGGCCTACATGCTTCGATAAAACAAGTAGCAATTTTTAATGCCTCACTTAGAAAAATTTAATTGAGAACGTTGTGGCTTCTTTTTATATTTAGAGTACGCGGCTGCTGTTTCCGTAGGTTGTGAACAGCCAACGAGCACCACCCTAGAAAGCAACCGTGGAAGCTCTGGCATTGTATGGGATATAGTTTACCTGACAGCTGCACCAGACGCAGTACCTGACGGTGGCTCATAGGGGGCGCTGCGCACCCACAGATGGCATTCTGCCCATGGGTGCCGAATCTATACATGTTGGCGCCATTTTGGAGCTAGGAGGGGGAAGAGAGCTGCAGAAGAGTACGCAATTGATCACAGTTCATCTACACAGGTATGGAAATACACTAATAAACACACGCGGTTTGATTTTTTTTTAAAGTAACAATATTTGTTGCTGTTGTATTGAATGGCGGGCTAGTGTTGCTTCATCCTGGGCCACACGGGTCTCCCATACCCGGTCGGGGGAGCGCTACCCGCGTCCATCGCCTATATTGGGGATAACCGTGTCAGATTCATAGCGCTGCATAACCGGAGAGTTGGGCGCAAAATGGTTAGCCTGTGTAATGTTAGCCATATGCTAAGCTAAATGACTTCCCCGATGCTTCGGCAAACAATGGCTCGTAATATCTGCATCGTCCATATCGTAGTTAGTATACCGCTATAGTTTTGTGGGGGGCGATCTGGATGCCATTGTGTCTTAGCTTCCAACCCTTCTCTGTGTCACCAGCGCTGCGTGCTATCGTAAGGGAGATGGTGCTAGCTAGTGGGTTAGCTCGGTGTGTTCTCCAGCTAGCCTGCTAACGGGATTAGCTACGGCCAGCAGTACAGCAGCCACCAAGAGAAGTCTAGACTCAATACGGCCTTGACGCGCTTCTGCTCCAGCATAACAGTGTCCCTGTACGGGGATCTGTCAGAACCACATGTAGACCTGTGTTGTTTAAATTACCTATGTTGTTGAAGCGGGTATTAATGCAGCCCTATGGCGTTTATTGTGGCCCCAAACTGTTCATCAAGTCCGTGTTATTTCTTGGCCACACTGTATTTCCATGGCCAAAGTAAATGCGTGATAGATTATTTATGGACCACTGGTAATGCGGCGTTAACCGTCTGATTGGCGAAACCAATTGCTGACATGGAAAAACATGGAGAATAGCATCTGATAAAGTTGTCCTCTTATAAAGTATTGGTCTTTCGTTTCTTAGAATAGTTTGACACGTAGCGCGTTAACTTATTTTCAGTCAGGATGTCTAATAACTAACTCACGGGCATCCACTGGCATCTCAAACATTTAAATATGAAATGTTGTTGGGACAAACGTTAGTTATGATGATCAGTAATTATCCCTTTAACTGCAAAAAAAAACGATGGCCTATTTGTAGCTGGAAAAAAGACAACATTGTTAGATGGTGGTTGACATGCCTACAGTTTATTGCAATGTATTACAACTAGGGCTGCAACTAAGGATTATTTTAGTATTCGTCTTTAAAATGTGATATATAAAACCAAATGTCACCATCACAAGTTACCAGAGTCCCAGATGATGTCTCAAATGTGTTTGCTTTGTCTTACAAGCAGCCAATACATACTAAACTATTCGTTTTATAATGATTCATGAACCAAATGTTTGAACAACATAAAGCAGCAAATGTTTATTTGTACTTCATAAATGACTTAAGCTCCAATGTCACTGTTATCAAATCACAATGTGTTCTCGTTTGATTGTGGTTCTATACGGACAGAAAAACATGAATTTGCTGCTGCTCTAGAATTCCTGGTCAATGTCTTTTCACGGATATTTTTTTAGCTTGAGTTGTTTCTGTAAAATCGCTTTTCTGTTGCGCTGCAGCTTTTAGACGCCGAAAATAGCTGCCATGTGTTCTGCTTGGTGGTGGTCTGCCTAACACCCCATGCCTAGCGGCTAGCCTAGTCCTCCAGCTCTGCCAGGGTAACCCCTTCACACTGTAATTCAATTAGTGGACTGCCTTACATCTTTATTACATGTGGCATGTTTGTAGACGAGATAAGCAGCTTGCGAGACTGCTCTTCGTTTTGCTGGTTAGGTTGATCTCTTCTCTGCTTCGTTCATGTATGACTAGCTTGGGGCAGAGGCACTAGAATGAATGAATGAGTGAATGACTGCACTGCTTTGATATTTTCCCCTGTTTAGTAAGGTTTACATGCTGTTGGTTTTCTTGAGGGACTCGAGGCCATATGAATTTTGTTTAGTTGAGAAACCTGAAACGGTTTTGAGGTTGGAGGTGTCAGCACCTATTTCTCTCAAATAACATTGGCTTATGACATGGTCATGAGCTCTTAATACTGTGAATTAAGAGGCTTGTTAACTCTGGGGGAAACTATTCAATGGTGATGCCATATGTGTACAATATATGCCCAGTTTATGGTGATATGGACACAGATGTATTGATTACACACGACACTTATGGCATGTTTTGATATTCTGCATTTCCGTGGTGCTTTAAGAAACGTTATGGCTGTACTCCCTCCATTGGTTTGGACTGGTACATTTACTTCCAAAGTTTAACAAGCCCAAGGCCCAATTGTTGTACAATTGCAGCTGGTGCCTTGTGTTCCAGTTTATTGACTGTCATACTCGCATGACTATGGTTCCCAGCAGGGGTCTATAGGCTCACTGGGTCAAAGTTCCTTGCACAGAATCCTACCACTGGAGTGTGTTAACTGTGTGTTTAGACCCAGAGCCAGTGTTCAGCCTAGCTGGGCCATGTTTGCCTGATTTAAGGGGGAGTCGTTTGATATTTACCATGGTCCTAGTCCATCCTTCTTTGGGTAATCCAAGTCTCTGCAAGATTAAAATTAGATTTAATGCATATAATATCACCATAAAAATGCAGTTAATTTAATACAAAACATTCACTTAAACATGTTCATAGTCATTTATATACAGTGGACTGCCCCCCATACTGAGACTACACGCATGTATAAATTATAAAATATTAAAATACATTCTTGAATATAATAAAATTCAAGAATACAATTTAAAAAAAGTAACACTATTTTACTCATGATTTGCCTATTAACGCTCCAGCTGCCTGTTATCAACGAGAAGGACTCCATGTCAGATTGGTCTCCCACTGACCCCAAGGCTCTCCCACGCTATATTCTGATTGGTTGCCACAGTGATCTGTAGGTCTGGTCTGTGATTGGATTGGTCGGGACAGATAGGACTCATCTTCAGCTAGCAGATGTGGGGTGGAAACAAGGTCAGAACAAAGCTGTGTGTATGTGAGAGCACCCAAGCACAAAAAGTGAAAATGGTTTCAGGGAAATATTGGTTATGCGGCCTGGCCTCTTAGCCAAAGCTCTGCAGATTTAGCACAACTAGTGACCCGCAGAGTTTCCTGAAGTCAGTGGCAAAACTCAGGAAGCAGCCAGGCACTACATTCACTGCTGCTAGATCCAAATTGAATGAGCACAGTCCGTACGAGTAGGTGTACAACTAAATAAAATACATGCAGAGTCGCAATAGAGGGGTTAATAACAGTTTATTTCAGTCTTGCAATAAAGAGGTTATATTTGGCTGCTGCTGTTTCTATTTAAGTGATAAATGAATAATAGATGTGAACAGAAATTAAGCATAACTCTCAGTACCAGGGCCTATCATTCTTTAACAGATTTTTTACACAGAACCAGAACTTAAGTCGCAACCGTATCTGTGGTCCAGGAGCTTTTGTAGCTTGGTCTTCTGGACCATTTGCTGAACATCCATTTTCACACTGAGCTTGAATTCTTATTGCGATTCTGTGGCCATTCTTGTTTGCGGCCGAGCAAAAGTATACAACGGTACTGTTGTATGTTGAGAACAAAGCTGTTCCGGGTTTTCGCTTGAGCCACTCCGGTTGGTCGTGCGTTCCGGTTCCGGGGTTTAACACGGACAGACTCAAAGGGGAACGGGCGAAATGCATTTGCAGCTGCCGCTAATGTTCATCTGTCAAGGTATGTTTAAACCTTCATGTCCTAACATTCCTGCTTCAATCTGACCCTATGTGTTGGACATGACAGGATGTTATTTTAAAGGGAAATCATAACAATGTGGAGAAACCCATCACTGATGGATCGTGTATAAATGCAACCGGAGCCTATAAGCCTAAGAAAATAAGCCTGCTTATTACAAACGATCGGTACAGGTTAGTCGTTGGCTAATCCCGGATACAGCAGTCCTACTATGCTAGAGCAGAACTCCTGGGGGGAGGCGGCGCAAAACCTGGGGCGGAAACCAGATACGGCAAGGGGGCGGGGGTTAGGCCCCGTTTCCTGTTTCCTTACGGGATCGTCTACTCATGCACGCGAGTGGGTGAGGCTTTCCGAAGGGGGGGCTAATAAGTGTATGAATACGTTGGCCAGTTTACCTGCGCTGCGTATCGTTTCGGCCTCGCGATGTGCACATGCACGTTGGTCCCGTTGCAGAGCCGTGCGATGTCAAAGTAAGGCCAATTTATCTCAAAACACGTTATGCTACGACGTCTCTGCTGCTCGACGCAAAGGGAAGACTCGCGACTAATCTCGAAGAGAGGCCCGTCGTTTAAACAAGGCTCTGCAGTGCGAGCGTTTCAAATGAAAATGAAAAAAGAGGCGCTAATGAAAAAGATTAGGACGTTTTTGTTTATTTGTTTTAATTTCCCACAATACATCACAGGTTGCTTAAATAAACGATCTCCACAGCGCGCGCCCGTGAATGACACGCCTGATTCGAAGATGAATCCATGGCGTGTACTTGCGTCCTCAAGAAGGGGCTGACACGGGCACCCCAGACCGACCCACACGCCAACGGCGCCGCTACACCACTTATACTGGCGAACGGGCCCCAGGGCCGCTACGCCTCAGTGCAATCTCATGTTTGGGTTTCAACGAGCTCCGATGTCTGGCAGTGGATTCATTTAGATTAATAATGCAGGGGAAGGGATGGATTTTGGTTTTCCTCATCCACCATGTGTTAGCAGCGCAGAGTACTTGCTGAGGTGCGGACCGTGTGGACCAGGTCTGCGTGCTGCAGCGCACACTCAACTTATCGGCATGATCAGTAGGATCAGTATTGAGGAATGATAATACGACGGGACCAAAGTAAGTCCCGGTCATTCAGTGGGCTGAGACGGCTCCACACTTGGCTGAGGTACACGGAGGGGGATGACAGGCTTCACCGTCTCGCTGTCTTATCGGATGAGTAGGAACCAGGCCCAGGCAAGTGATGGAACCCTTTGCCAAAATGAAACACAGACGGTACAGCAAATGCGTGCAATAAAGGAAACCAAATTCAGTTTAGACTTGGTGTTGGACATGAGAGGTGTTGTGGAAAACTTTGCTTCTTTTAGATTATATATTGATATACATTTTTATTTTAAATGGTTGACTCAAGTCATGAACTGATTGTTCTTGAGTCGGGGTTTTGTCTTTAATTGCATATGCAGGGTGTGACTTCTACGCCCAAAAACCCATTGAAAGAAATATTTTCAGATGAACATCTACCATCTCTAACATAACTTCACAACATTACTTTACAACTTAACCAGTTGTAGTTGTTGCTGTTTCAGCAGCAGCAGTGTTGCAGTAACAGTGGGGTAAACTAGGGAACTTAGTTTAGTTTATTGTATAGCGAAGATTGTATATATAAGAAACTATTGTGGGATTTGACTCAACTGACTGAAATTTAAGCTAAAAGTAAATCGATTTTTTTCATATCGCAATATGTACTGCAAAGAACAAAAGTATTGCAAAGTCGTTTTGCTCCAATATTGCACAGCCCTGGTTTACAGTGTTTATTAAAACCTTTGCAGACACCTTTTTACCGTCTACCACTGCTGGCAGAGTTTGTTAGCCAATGACGCACTTTTGAGATCTCCACCTCAGAAGAAGGTGAAGTGCACTGTTCACCAAGATTTGAGCTAGTCTACCATCAGACTAGATATTAATCTAAAGTCTGATTTGGGAGAATAGCTGTTGGCCAATGCAAAAAATGAATACAATGAAATGCAGTAAATCAAATGAATGACTTCATTCAGAAACCTGTGATTGATGGATGGATTGATGGATTGATTGTGATTGATGGAACTACCTATAAATCTATAACCACAAACAACATGTGACATCTTTGACCATGTTACTCACACATGGCGTCTTCTTTCAAATTCCCATAGATGACAGGGGAAGAACGCCTGCTGTTTCTGTGTCACAGGCGTCGATGAAGTGCGACAACTAAGTCAACAGTTAATTATGTGTGAGGCTGATCCGTAGCCGTTACAACTCGCCCTGTTTGCTGCGCTGTTTCAACTCTGGCCTACTGACGGTTCACTTACACACTTGATCATCAGTCATTGAATTAAACATTGATGCAATTATTTAATTGATGCGTGGTCTGTAGCCAAACATGCCGATCTGCGGTCAGAGTATCGTGCTGGTTTTGTTCATTTTTCTGCGTTACATTTAAAACAACTACGTTCATACTATAGTAGATCTCCAGTGCATGGCACACGTGTGTCATTGTGATCCCTTTTGAACTGGGATCTCCTCCCGACACTCCGTATCTTTGCCATAGCTAGAGTAGATAATAACACGGCTACTCGATGGGATGGCGGAAGGGAAGTGGGCCTTTATTGAACCCTGGGGGACCGGGAGAGGAAATGGTGCTAAGCTTAGCACCATTCTACAAAGTGCGGCTGCCACAACGTTGGTGCCCACACAGGTGTCCCTCGCCCGGAGTAACGGTACCTCCATGACCGTGTCCAGAACCTGACTCCCACCTGTGTATCAGCATAGCAAGCCAATGCGTCTTCAGTTGACAGCAAATGAGGGGGTGTTTTCACGATGGAACTGACCATTCGTGTCTCAACCATCTCGTTAGCAATAGCTTTCCAAACAACACTCGGAGGATAACGATGCAGGTCCTCCGTGTTTCAGGATGGTGCGGTGTATGCCGCCTTCCACACGAGACGTGTTTGCGTCTGCTTCAAAGTTGCATGACCATATTGGACCAATAACTGCATGGCCTTCCTGATTGTTGTCAAGTCGTTTTTTCTGTTTTGGCTAAGACGGGATGAGGAGGCAGTTGGGCTGCCTGCCTGCAGGATTTCAATGGAGGGGAGAAACCCTGTAATGGAAAATGGACAGATGGCAGACCAGTGTTAGAATAAACGCTGTGTATGGGCAAGAATCTGGTGATGGAGTCTGTGCTGTCTTAGTCACGTAGCATAGTTGATACTGCACCAAGTAAACACACTGGGCCACTTGGGTGCAGATGAACCATACAGCTGACCTTCATTTGTTCATCAGAGATTTCAAATATCAAGGTTGAGTACAACAGAAAAATAACTATTAAACAAGCACGGCGAGTGCAGAAGATACTTTGGCAGTGGATGTATAATGGTTGTTTTCTGTTTTCATCCTCTTCTGGATTTCCCACTTTCCACCCTCACCACTCTACTCTCTAACTAAATGTATGCTGCTCTTTTTCTGCGTTTCTCAACGTTCATTGACTCCATCTGATGCAGTATTTGGTTTGGGTGTATCTCGCTGTAAGGGCAGTGGACTCTTAATTATGAATGAGGCAGTGTAGACTTCAAAAAACAGTGTGAATTTAGAAAGCTTGAGTCGTATCCCTGGTTCAGCTTGCAGAAAACCACTGCTTTGTTGTGATTACCCCAGTGAACACATCACTCAACGCATAGTTGCAGTTTGGGAGGCTTGGGAGTCCTGAAGTGTAGCCCCCCCCACCCCGGCTGAAAACGTATGATGTATTTGTTATCGGAGCTGAAGTTGAACATTTATGTAAGATGGTTTTCATTCCTCCTTCCTGCTGCCGCTTCTCGTCTTCCTTCTCCTCCCTCCTTCCCCCTTCCCTCCCTCCTTCCCACTCCTCCCTCCCTCTCTCCTTCCCTCTCCATCCCTCCTAACCCTAACAGTAATATTAATTAGAGGGCGTGTGGGCTAACCCTAACAGTAATATTAATTAGAG
>JAOPJO010000139.1:19430729-19446576 GCA_027123675.1 Molva macrophthalma | reverse complement strand
TTGTGTGTGTGTGTGTGTGAGTGTTTGTGTGTGTCTGTGTCTCTGTGTGTGTGTGTGTGTGTGTGTGTGTGTGTGTGTGTGTATGTGTGTGTGTGTGTGCGTGTGTATGTGTCTGTGTGTGTGTGTGCATCTGTGTGTGTGTGTGTGTGTGTGTCGGTGTGTCGGTGTGTGTCGGTGTCTCCTCTCTCAGCAGAGCGTGAACAGATATGGATTTCCTTTCAGGAACAGAAAATAGCAGGCTGTCTATCTGCCATCTCCACCGGAACAGGGGCTACACCACACTCTCTATACTGTATCACCCCTGTCTGTCTAGGTAGGATATCACCTTTTTTTAAAGAGTGATTTTCATGCAGCTCTTTGAAATATGGGTGTCACTGTCGAGACTATTAACGTGATAGAAATGTATGTTATTCATGGGACAAAGGCTGGAGGAACGCAATTATTGATGCTTAATCTTGGTTTGGAGAACTCCAAACCAAAAAAAATCGAATCTGTTTTATTCCTCAGGTTACAAAAAAACCCACGAAATTAAGCAAATTACAAATATGTTACACAAATTGCAGGATGTTAAGAGAACGGCGGTTCCAAATTTAAACACTGCAAAACAGAACCTGCACGGGTGAAAATGCTGTCGTCTACTCGGCTTTCTAAGGGCAAGAACAATGTAGGCCTATGGCTTACTGTCCTTACAATAAAAATATAATTATATTCAAGTAACATAACAACATATGTCACAGTAGTAGGAGGTGTCAAAGTAGGATGAACATATAATACGATATAATACGCAATACGATTAGCATTTGGTCTGTAACTCAACATGACCGACCATGGCCGTATTTTAGGTTTCATTGATAACAAGTGGCGTGTCATCTACAGCCGCTTTGCGTCGTTAAGTCTAATTATGAGTTTAGGGGATTGAAACCGCGCTCCAATGACAAGCCTGTGTTGCTGCATAGTTGAACGTGATTGGATAATTAGATCGGTAACTGTTCGATAGAATCGGCTGATAAATAGCTAATCAACAGAATTCGTCCCAAACACGCCTGGCGGCTAGCAAATACCACTAGTGTCAGCTCGAAAACTCAAGAAAGAACCAGCTAATGAGCCTTAAACCAACTCCTTATCCCTAAGCGCCCACACCTAAATAATTCGGACTTCATAACGTTAACTCGGTTAGGTTATCGTTAGAAAGTGCTTCATCGTCACATTCCTGATTGAAAACCTAGTAAAATTGCATCATGGTAAGTTTTTAAAGTTACTATAATTGTCAATGGATTTAAAGAAGATGCAGGAGTATACAACTATCGAACAAATTGTGTTTTTAACTTGCTGAGGCAGGACGTGGGTTATAGTTAATGTAGCCATGGCAGCGATGTGCTGCCATGGCTCACTGCTCGTCCGGATAATGTTCAACAACATTTTTGGGGCTGCATTCCATTTTCCAATCCGCTGGTTTTACCGTTTGTTCGTTAGACGCTAATTAAATCTACAATCCATGTCTGCTTACACAGAATATGGGGCAAGTCATTGCACTCGCCCTCTTGATCATGTGCACTATAAACGAGGCCTACACGATGTCTTTGAACTAGGCGTGGTAAAGATTTTTTTTTTAACACCTGTTCTGTAGAACTTCGGCGTGACCAACCACGTTGGCATCTACACCAACCAAGAAAATGGTTTGGCCTCCAACAAAATGGAGATGTCTGGGGTGCAGAGGGTGAAACAAAGAGCAGTGCTTGGTGTCCTGACAGAAAATGAACAACACAGCCGAATGCTGCTGGTCAGTATTGCGTCAGTCTTTTTGTTTACATTTATTTAAAGAAATTCTTAACCTGTATTTGTTGTTTTTTCTTTCTATCTTTCACAAAGGGAGAGCAACGTTCCATCCCGGACAGCTCCCTGAACGCTGTCCTCACTCGTTGCCCCGGCTACGATGTGTACGTTGATGACCCATGTGTGGTCGTCCCTGCTTCTGCGGAGGACATGGACGCTTCAGACTCTAGCTTGCTGGATGAGAACCGTGCCGCTCTCCAGCATAGAGATTTCCGTCTCTTCCTGGACCTGAGTACAAGTGAGGCTGCTGCCACCCTGGCCCTCAGTCTAGCCTCTACCATTTTGAGTCAGTTTTAAAAATGCGCCTTTTGTTCTCTGCAGACTCGTGCGCTGACACGTCCATGCAGTCCCTGGCAGAGGAACCCCTGGTGCTGCAGGATGAGCTCTGTGTACCGGAGTACACTGGAGATATTTACCTGCACTTGAGGGAGAGAGAAGTACGCCATGGTCTTGTTTTGACTTTCGTCAGTCAGGACCCCATAAGCGCCCACTGCAATCCTGGCTAACTCTAGCCACCCCTTGAAGTCAAGTCGTTGCTTCAAAGGTGGCAAGAGTCAAAACACCCTGGTGCTCGCTGCAATCCTGTCCAACTGCTGCCACCCCCTAAATGAAAACGTTTCTTGTGTCCTTTATTTTTAAATCAAACTGTTTCTTCGTTCCATGACCGCTTGTGTTTCTCCTCCCGCATCCCCAGGCCAAGTTGCGTCCCCGGCGGAACTACCTGAGTAACCACCCTGAGATCACCGGCTGCATGCGGGTGGTCCTGGTGGACTGGCTGGCGGAGGTCGCGGAAGAGTACAAGCTCTGCGCGGAGACCCTCCACCTGGCCGCCAGCTACCTCGACCGCTTCCTGTCCTACACCACGTCGGTGAAGCGTGGCAAGCTGCAGCTGGTCGGCACGGTGGCCTTGCTGTTGGCGGCGTAAGGACCTGTGTGATGTGATTGGGGGGGGGGGGGGCGGGAGATGAGCCGCTGACGTGGCTCTGATTTCCATGTGAAATCAACCCGTCCTTTGCTTTGCTAGTGGGTTTTGGAATTGTAAATGCATAACTCGTTCCCAGGAAATATCAAGGGATTTGGGGCGTACTCTGTGGCTCATGAATTTAAATATTGCGTGACGGTTGCTTGCTTAAGTGATATTTATATATATATTTTTTTTTTTTTTAAATGGCCAGCCGCCTTCAGAAGCCTGATTATTGAATGTTCTGTGCTGCAGGAAATACGAGGAGATCTACCCTCCCGAGATGGAGGACTTTGTGTACATCACGGACGGCACCTACGACCAGAAGCAGCTGGTTCGCATGGAGCAAATGTTCCTGAAGGTGTTGGCCTTCAACATGACGGTGCCCACCGCCTACCAGTTCCTCCGTCTCTTCATCACCATCCAGGCTGTCTGCTCCAAGACAGCCTACCTCGCCCTGGTGAGTGCCTTCGTCACGGAGGCAATTCAGCGTGTCGGTTTAATTTGGAGGAAATTGGCACTTGCAAAATTGTTAACTGGAGTGTCCAGATTGGGCCAGCAGCGAATATTGGTAGCTAACAAGAGGGGATTTTAAATCACTTGACTTCAGGCAATCAAGTGGTATAATAAAGGGATCAAAGTTGCCTTTCCCCAACATCTACATGGCAATTGTTTGAAAGGCTTCAAAAACATCTAATTTGACTCTTTTCAGTATGTGGCAGAGTTGACTTTACTGGATATGGAGATGTTGGTAACATTTTCCCCGTCGTTGGTGGCTGCTTCGGCCTACTGCCTTGCCAACTACACCCTGAGCAGACACTTGTGGGTAAGGGTCACCTGAACTTGAGGTGGATTCATGTGTCTGGATTCTCAACCCCCTTTTAGGGTTGTGTAAGAATTGCCATGTTTCTGACTGTTATTGTGGTGGCTGTAGCCGGACTCCTTGCAGGCATTCACTGGTTACAGCATGGTGGACATCGCACCCTGCCTGCAAGACCTGCACAGAATCTACTTCAGTGCAGAGAGTCATCCCCAGCAGGCTGTCCGGGGGAAGTACAAGAGCTCAAAGTAGGATAATTTTGCATTTAATTGCAAATCTTTTTTTATCTAATTTTGATTCATTTAATTGTGTTCCAGCCCCTTATATGCTGTGGTAAGGCTTTTTTTTGTAATCATTATTTTTCTTCTTGCAGGTATGGTAGTGTTTCACTGATGACTCCGCCCACCACTCTGCCTTTCCCATAATGCATTGCTCGCAGACCTGTTGCGGCACACCAGAGTGCACACACATAGCACTAACGGCTCTTTTTATTTTTGTCTGTTTTTAAATGTAATGTTTTTAATGTAGATAATATCTAATTGTTTTTAATCAAGCCTACAAGAAGGGTAGTTTGTGGACTTCAAAACTTGTGTACATGTCGGTCGATATTTGAACAGCTTTAAAACTGGCCAGTTGTCAACTGATTTTTGAACTTTTTTTTTTACGTGTGACTGCCATGGGATGGACTGTATACCGTATCATGTCTATTAAACAATTTTGCCCTCATCTTTTGTGCTTGTCACGTCCTCTTGCCAATACTTTTGGTTAATCAGAATTGTATCATTGCTATTGCCCAGAGACTTTTGATTATTGTGGTGACCAGAAATTATTGGTATTGCAGAGACTGTACTATTAACAGGGTTCTTGCACAGATCTTGAAAGCATGGAAATTAATACATTTGTTCAGGTTACTGCCAGGTCGGGATAATGATGGGGTAAACGTGGATAAAACTGAGGCTACAAATCTAAACCTTAAAACCAACATTCCTTTAACTAATTGGCTACATGTGAACAAAATTTGCTTAGCTATTGTGCAATGATAGAAGTAATTTGGCATTACAACTTCACTTCTATTTCACCCAGCTCTATAATGCAGTAGTTTGGCTTTGCCTTCACGTCAAATATCGTGTATATATTCAAATATATACACGTCAAATATTATAAACTGTGCAATACGTTTCCCAGGAAACGTCAAGCATTTTACCTTTGCTTATTTAAATATCTAGTCGGTTCATTTGTGTCGTGACGATAAAATACTTCTAGAAGTCTTAATTTAAGCCTGGATAAGTATATATTTTTATATACTGAGATGGGACCCCTGTTTTATCCAATGCTAGCAAGTGCTAGCTTTTAGTCGTTTATAATTTAAAGCAATTGTTTGTAGAACTAGAATCCAACTAAACACATTGCTCGATAGTGCCATCTAGTGGGGACACAACGTAATGTTGACCCGTGGTGACTTCTGGAGCCACAGCAGAGCGTTGTCCTTTCAACGTCGACTGGACTCAAAAGCGACTAGACGCTGACATGAAACTAAAGGCAGCAATCAGCGAACTAATTTGATACTTGGTTCTGCATTTTGTCGGTGGTAGCGGTCTACCAAGGTATGACCCGAGTTCAGTTACATTTAACTTTTTTCCTATTTTAGTGGCTTTATCCGCCTATATTTTAACTGCCGTGTCAGGGCCACGGTGATGCTGAAAATCTATTTAAAATGCGTAGCCTACATGCCGCTCCTACCTGGTTGTTCAGGTAAGACGAGGTCGGTACACTAGCGGATACCTGTTCCTACGGCTCATTCACTACCCTGGCCGACTTATGTATTGGGCGAACTTGAGCAGCAGTTTTAGATCGTCGTAGGCTTCGAGTTTAATTAGGCGTTTTCTTAATTCTTCTACTTTAATTTTTACTTTTGTTAATTAACTACGATAAACGTGTTTTTCTGACGTCTTTGCCCAGGTAACAACTGGTTTTCAGCATGGACCAACAGCCTGCTGAGCTGCTGCTGGTCAAGGACCAGTATGAATTGGCGTTTCATTGTCTGAGCCAGGGACGGACGGCGGAAGAAGCCGGTAAAAGAACCGAGGGCCTGGAATACTACCGGAGGGGCAGACAGCACCTCAATCAAGGACTGGAGATCCCCACGAACGGCGAGCGGCACCGAGGCCCCCACTGGGACGCAGCCAGACAACTCCAGCAGAAGATGGCCGTCATTCTAAAGAACCTGACTCTGCATCTAGCAGACCTGGAGACCACGAAGCAGACTACTCAGGACCAGAGGAGCAGAGTCTCGATGGATCCCCTCCCTGCTGGTGTGGACACACTGGAACCCCAACAGCGCCGTCTCTACCCAAGCATTCCGGACGGTCTCTCTCAGACCCCCACGCTTCCGGAGCTATTCCTGCCTGCCCAAGACAGCCTTTTTACTCCTGGGAGTTCGACCTCTGACCTCCCCTCTCTACCTCCCAGACCCCAGACGCACCCGGCGTTCTTGCCTGGAGACCAGCCTCCGGCGTACACCCCGCGGCCCAGCGGGGGCCACCAAAGCCTTATCGGGGGCGCGGACGGCTTGTTGTGGGGGCAGAGGGGCGCCGGGGCGCTCTGTGGAAGAGTGGGCCAGGAGCTGGTCTTCATTCCTGCGGGGGTGCAGATGTTCTTTGTGGCTCCAGACGGACAGGTCAGCTCCCTGTTCCAACCGGGGTACCTGCGCATCTTCAGGTGTGAGGAGGAACTTTCTCCAGCGGCTACCGGCAAGGAGAAGCCCTCCTCAGCCTACCTTCATGTAAGATATGGGTGTGTGTGTGTGTGTGCTGAATAGTTGTTGTGCTAGTTTCTATAGCCTCCAGGGTGTGAACACCCTTTTTGGTATTTGAATGATAGACACCCAGCTGTTAGTTTCCATGGTTAGTTTCGGTTTTCCAGTGACCTCATTCAGTGAACAAGTGTCCCAGTGACAATACTGCATTAGTTGTAACGTGTCCCTGAGTTTATTTCATATATTTTCCAAAGTATAATTATCCAATCATAGCTGACCCCTTAGAAAGATAACCAAATCCTTTTTTTTTCAGTCCAAATGGAAATAATACACTTAATAACCTTATCATACACTCCTTTACCACATCTTATATAGGGCTTGAACCTCAGAATGCATCATGGGATTTTTTGTTGCTGATACTCCAACATACTCCAACACAAAGGCTAATGAAAACTTTGCTTCGCCACATCTCTCACACAACAATGACTCATAATTTCATGATTAATTACTGAACAATGACCAAACAATCGTTACTACTAACATAACCTACATCCCAATGCTCCTATGCTTCCAAAATGGAAGCGGTCATTGTGATGTGATGTTGAGATGTACAAGCCCTATGTAACATAACAGGGAACATTTCGGGTAGGCTAGCATACATTTTCTATTCATCGTGGAAATTCCCACAAGCTAGTGAGGAATCTAACTCTCATTGTGATCAAGTCTCTCCAGATGTGTCTGATGGACAACACCTGGACTGGTGCTTTCCTTGTGAAAGCTAATATAACGCAAGACATTCAGGAGATGGATAGGATCCTAAATGGGGAATTTTAAATATCTAACTTCATATCAATAATCATCACATTCATTGTTAGTTCTTAAGAGAGAATCTGTTATGCTGAATGTGTCAACCACTCAAGTGAGACAAGTAGTTGAAGACAGGAGAGGGTATGTTTAATCATTCTGATTATTTAAATAAGATAGAATAAATAAGCACTAGGCACAGCGCAGTTAGGCTAGTTAGATGCAGTGATACCTTCAAATGTTGATGCAATGTCAATAGCCATGTGAATGTAATCTAGGAATCTACAGATCCTATCCGTATCTGTTAGTAACTGATAAAAAGTGTACAGTTGCTATAAGCCATGTCTTGATTATCTTGATTATCAACACATATACTAGCCGTCTCTAAGAGAGGAGGAGAGAACATTATTCCAAATATGTAGGTTTTTGCGTTGGCGACGATACTGCTGACATTTTGTGTCTATGATGACTAGGAGTCTGCACTGTACTGGTGTGTCCCCGTAATGTGAACCCACTTCCCCCTGGTCCTGTCCCTCTGCGGTCTGACCCCGCCAGTGCTGTGGTCTGGTAGTACAATGGCCTCTTAATACAGATGACTCCGCAATTGTGTTGTTCTGCTCTGCCTCTCACAGCGGCCTGTGTTTCAGCCGGCATACCACCGCTGCCGTAGCTCCATGGGAAGCAATCATTAGAATGATAATACCGGGGACTGTGCCACAATGTGTGACCCCGACACACGACACAAGATCTGCTCACAGACTCTGCTCGTCCATTTAATGTCATCGAGTCCTCCTACGTCAATGTTCCTCCTACTGCAATGTCCCTTACGTTGACGTCCATCTGATTAATGTATTAACATCTATTTCACCAATAGGAATCAATGTACAAAATCACATTTACTGGGGAGTACTATTGCTAGCTAGCTTGCTAGCATTTGTCTCTCTGTTCTAGTTAAGTGTAGACGAGGCTGAGGTTGTTTGCTTGCATGACTTACATTTCCCACACTTCATTTGCGTTCAAAGGTGTGCGACTGGCTTTACCCGCTGGCGGCAGATACCCCCGTTCTATTGGCCAGCTCTGGGATCTACATGTTCCCGGACACGCTGAGGGCCAGCCAGGGATCCTTCGTGGGCATCGTCTTGTCCACCGAACTCCCCGCCGCCAACCGAGAGCTGTTTAACGACGTCCTGGCGCAAGTCGTGGAACTGCGGGTCCAGGTGAGCAATCTCACCCATGCAGTTTACTGTTTTTATTGTTTGTGTTGGGTTTTAGGTGGGAGAACTCTGTGTGGTTATATTTCATAGAAGCCTGTCGTACCTCACTTCTGTTTCAAATTGTTAATTTCGGTTGCATGCGATTTATACCGTGATACAGATCATTGACATATTACATGTATGACAACAATGGTTGTGTCCACTGCTTTCTCAATGTGAAAGATGTAAACAATCATCGTTATGGTGCTTTACCGCCCCCATCTGGACAAACTGTCTGCCTGGCCAGTTAACAGAAGCTGTCAATGTGTGGGTGTGATCACGTTGAAAGTGACCAATCATAAGAGGGGCAGTGCCTCCCTCGGGTTCCGCCCCCAAATTGCCAAGCCATGCCGACTCGCGTGAGCAGAACTAGGATTTATAAATGTCTGGGTGCAGCATGATAAAAGTATTTATTGTAAGCCAACAGAGCACATCCAACCCTATCCCGATGAGGTGTGGGTGGAAGACAAGCGCCCGAATATTGACCGATTGTTGTACCTTGTAACTCGTTTCCATTTCCTGCCAAAAAGGCTCTTTTACAGGAGAGTTCCAGGCAAGAACCATTTCCTGTGGAGTTTAATGGGACTCCTGACATAAGCATCTCAACGGCTAGAGTATTGCGCCAGATTTGTCAGATGTGGTGAGGGCGAGCAAACATGCTCACCAGCAAATTATATAAATTCAACAACCGAGAGTTGTACTGGCAGCTGCGAGCGATAGAACATAGAAGAGAGACAAAGAAGGGCACCTGCGTGTGTTGAACTAAGCAGCAAGCACACAAAGCGGCCGCCGAACAAAGCAGGCACCACGCGTGATAGAGTTTCGCTTGGCGAGCGCTGTCGGGCATACATTCTCTCACAGGTTAACCCTGCTCTCTCGGTGGAGTTCTGCTAGCGCAAGTCGACATGACTTTTGATCATTTGTGAGCAGAACCCAAGGGAGGCACTGGCCCTCTTATGATTGGTCTCTTTCAACGCGTTCACAACCCCACAGACCTTGTACCTTGATTGACAGCTTCCGTTACAGCTTCCTGTACAATTCACGGCTGTTAAATATATATTATTTGCTCGTGAGAATGTTTGCTCACCCTCACAACTTATGACATAAATCTGATGCCATACTCTAAGCCATTAAGATGCTTATCTCAGGATAGAGTCCAATCTCACTCTGCAGGAAATGGCTCTTGCCTGTAACGTGGATCATTTCGCACTTCGGGCACTGGTCTTCTACACACACCTCGTCGGGATAGGGTGGAATGTGCTCCGTTCGCTTTCAATCGATACTTTTATCGCGCTTCACCTGAAAATGTCTGTATAAATCCTAAACGGAAACAAAGATGGCCACTGACTTCTTCGTCATTCGTTCCGTCTCCTTCGGTTCCCTATTTATTATATATCATAGGTTGTTCTGAGTTGTTTGGCTGTAATGCAATCTCAAAGACCTGAATCGAATGGGTTGTGGGGGGGGGGACATTCTCAGCTGGTGAACAGCAGGTGTTTTACATGAAAGTCTTCAACCTCTTCGACACCACCCTGCACCTTGATTTCATGTTACGTTGTGTGTAGGAGGGCTGTGAATATGCTTCAATCTTAAGACTGTATTCAGCAATAATAAATGGCCAATTTCAAAATATGGAGGAAAGAAAATAATCGGGTTCATACAGCCAATCATCCACTACACTGAAATGTGTGAATTTTGTATGTCTTCTTCATATTGACATCCTGCAGGTTCAAGTCGAGGGTGAAAAGTCAGAGGTCATCAACCTGAGCGACAAAGTCCCCCTTGGACCTGTGGAGGAGGAGGCCCCTGCCATCGCGACAGAAGAGGAAAAACCTCCACTTCCTGAGTGGAGCGAAAAGATGGCGCAACATATCTTGTCAGGTGCGTGCGAGTGTGCGTATATGTGTGTGTGTGTGTGTGTGTGTGTGTGCACGCTTGTGCTGAATGACTTCTTTATCCATTAACATTCTGTTTATGAACCATTATCTTCGTCTGCAGCCTGTCTAACCGCACCACCAGCTTCCACCACTAGAGGTAGAGTTAGAGTTAGCTCTCCGTTGTACCACATGACACGTTTCAGAACCACACGTTTCACCCCTTTACATCAGACATTCGGAATGTAAAAAAAAAAAGTCACACGGAAGAGAATAACCGTCGACGTCGCGCTAAACGTACGTTCCGCCGCGACATGTCCGCCATGCTAACGACATGTCCGCCATGCTAACGGCTGCGCTCCTCCAGGGGCGTCGTGGCTGAGCAAGGAGTTTCTGCGCGGAGCCGAAGCCACCGGGAAGGCCGTCCACAAAGGAGCCTCCAAGCTGCGCACCAACATTACCCCTGAGGAGACCCCCACGGAGATCAGCCCCAAGGTCACCAGGGGCCTGCAGGCGGCCCAGCAGGCTACCGGCGGCGCTGCCCGGGTCAGCCGGTTTCTGGGTACGGACCACACACATCACTGTTGAAGCATGTGTCTGCCACACGCACACACTCACAACGCATTGGGCAGGATGATCCCGGGTATGATTGTTGGATTTCTTTGTAATCGATCTAGAAAACGTTGCTTCTCGTACTGTAAAGAATCAGGGATGTTTTTATTTATTTATACACTCATATTTTCTATTACTAATGGGTCATTTAGCAGACTCTTTTATTCAAAGCAACTTGCAGTGAATCTTGATATGCATTAGGCATCTTGCTTGCAGGTATAGGGTGGACATGGCAGTTTGGACCCTTACTGTCCTGCCGGCTCATATACTCATGTTATATAACAGCTGACACCCCTGAACTCTTCAGCCTCGAAAGAAGGGAAATATTACCTTTCAAGTTCACGAGCAACTCTCTGCCTGTTCTGTGTGTTCCGGTACCGGCGGTGTGTCATGCATTCGTCGGTGTTATTCTCTGAACGATCAGTAAATGGACGTCTCTGCGTATGGTATCTCAGTGAACGGCGTGAGCACGGTGGCGGAGGCCGTGGGTGAGAAGCTGGCGCCCCACGTGAAGAAGCACGGAGCCAAGCTGATCCCCGAGGCCCTGAAGAAGAGCAAGGATGGCCAGCCCTCCAGCATGGACGGAGCCAAGCTGGTGGCGGTCTCCAGCTTACAGGGTAGGGCTGGCCGCGTTCCCAGGTGTTCCCTGGGACTGGGAACGTTATTGGGAGTGTGAGACGGGAGTGTGCGTTATTGGGCGAGAGAGAGGGCGGGACTTCGGAGGGAGTGATTTCTGTGTTTTTCTGAGAGAGAGAAGAGGGGGGACTTCCGATTGAGGCGTATCCGTGTCCGTTACATGTGTCGGATATTGCTTTGTCAAATTCTTCATTCTCCTTGTCTGTGTTGTTCATTCTTCTTGTCAACTTGTAGGAAGTAAGACTAACGGAAATTGCCTTTCTTGTTGAAACGATACAATTCAAGACCTTGTCTCAGCCTACGGTAGTGCTGGTGGAATCACCAGTTTTGATTGGCTACACTGGTTGTCAATCACAGGGGAAAACCTGTACGGTTTGATGGTCTTGGATGTCGATGGATTATGTCTCTCTTAAAAGCGCTGCTGTTTTTAACTACACAGTAGCCATTTTGATGTTTCAACAAGCTTTGTTCTAACATGTTGTTCTCTCTCAAGGCGTTTCCGCCGTGTGGACAGCTTTGGAGACGGGAGCCAAGACCGTGGGTAAAAGTGTGGCGTCGGAAACCGTCATTACTGCAAAGTACAAGTAAGGTTTCATTCTTTTTCCTTTCCGCCCCCCCCCTCATATATTTGAATGTTGACTAAATCATGACATCATGACACTCTCATCCTGCCTTCCATTGATTCCCTGCTGGTCTTGGTGCAAGCTTCTCTTGGGATGAAAACCAGTTTGATCTGGTTTCTTGGTGCGTTCGGGAGCTCTGATGATCTCTCTGTACTCTTCTGTTTCTTCTTGTTTGTTTTTCAGATTTAAGGGTTTAGAGAAACTTTTAAACATGCCCAGCAACCAATGACTGCAGGAAGAGTGAAAAGGCAACAAACTTTTAAACTAATGACTGAATTTTGTCCATGTTTTCTTTATTTGAGCGCTCTACTAACTTCAACCATGTTGGACAATAACCCAAATCAACTATTTTAAACGTATATTTTGATCAAACTTTTCTATATGAACACTCTCTATATTCACTAGACTCTACCAATTGGATTCCAATGGGTTCTCGTTGACATGCTGCTAATTTAACCAATCAGTGTTAATAGAAGCTATATTTCTGCCCTATCGCATGGTGATGCTTCTTCTTCTGCTGTTCATAAAGTGTGCATTGTGTGGTTAATAAAATATACACCATGAAACATCTGATTTTGTGCTTTTGTCTCTGGATGTTTATGTGGCGCCGCCACGTGTAATACAAACAGTCACAGTAAAACGCAAGCACACAGTAACAGGGGTGTGTCCTGGGTTGGCACTTGCCCATCAACCATACGCTAACTTCAAGTTAGCTAGCGGTTGGCGTATTCCCACAACTGCTACATTTACGCCCTTGTTATTTGTGACAAAGGTACGGCGACGAAGCGGGCCAAGCCACGGGCACTGCTGTCCAATCAGTGATCAATGTGGGCGTGGCCGCTTACAACCTCGATGACCTGGGCTTCAAAGCAATGATGAAGACCGCGTGCAAGAAGACTGCAAAAGCCATGGTCAAAAAACATGGCGAGGAGAACGGAGAGCAAACACAGACCAAGGGAAATGCGGAGAAAGCGAATGAATCGAAGGAATAAATAGACCAACAGATGTGAAAACAAACTCATTGCTTTCTGCTTTTTTAAAAAACGTCAACTTGCATACATGGCTACGGACTATTATTGTTAGCCACTCATTGCAGGGAGATACAATCTGTTCGAAAGGCTATAGCGCATGTCAAATCTATTTATTCTTGGTTGTTGGACACGTTTAAGAGTTATTTTTATATATGGTTGTGTAGTGTGTAGCCTACTTTTTCGTCAACTGTAGCCTCTCACTGCAAATATTGCCACACCTTTTCCATTTATATGTAGGCTATTGTGTTTTATCTTGTTTTAAAAGTTTGGAAATCCAAATGCATGTGGGTGAAATTAAAGAACCATTGCCATTATTGTGAATGGCAGTATGCAAAGATGTAATTATTCTATATGTGAGGTGTTTGTATGCACCACATCGGTAATGTTGGGACCCCTGAAACCATCTGACTCAGCTGAGACCCCCCACATCGCTGCCTACCGGGTTGACTAGGAGTTCACACGCGTCTCCATGGAAATGAAGGAGCAACAAACTCCGTTCTGCGGCATTTTGGAGAAATGAATGGCGATGCAGACTACCATAAATACGATCTAGCGCGCCTACAGGCGGAACTCAAACAGGAAAAAGAAATGAAGTAAGTTACTGTAACATCCAGCAGTTTGTAGTTCATCGTCATGTTAAAAGGCCATCCATGTTTTACTTGATATCACGGGGGAGGCCTAATATATGATCTGTGACCAGGGATATGCTTGAAGAGTCGGTCTCTGACCTAAGGAGCACCATGCGTGAGCTTCAGGAGAGACTGCATAGTGTCGATGGAGAAGGTAAGAACGCGTCAAGGTAGGCCTATTTTGGCTGCCTATCAGACCCTTGCCTATAATGCAGTAGCTCTAGCAAAATAGCCTAGTGGCCTAGGCCTATAGATCTTATTCAGCAGCTTTTAACCATCTTGCAAATGTCTGCTGACAACAACCAGGTAACGAGTGGAAAACCAGATACGAGACCCAAGTAGAGTTGAATGGACAGTTGCAGAGACAGATTGCAATGGTGCACGACAAACTGGAGGATTTACGAGGAAACCCAATGGGTAGGCTATGTCAAGCCGATCTCTTTTTACACGCTGCACACATTAATAACCACGTGAGCAACTATTATGATGGTGTGGGCCCTCACTCTCGCAATGACTCTCCGGGTCATAGAAACAACTCCAGGAAGAGCTTTCAGGCTAGCCTCATATCCAACCCTTGCACATATATAATCACACTTCACCGACACATATTAACTGACTGAGTTCTGCTTCAATGTTCCTTCGTTGCGAACTAAGGCCACATTCAAGGACGTACACACGCACACGGGCGCGCGCTGTAACCATGGTTGTCTTTCTCTTGCAGATCGATTGGCCTCTATTAGATCCTACGAAGACATGCCAGCAGTGAGTCTCCATATGAACATTTTCGATTTTAATGTGTTTGGTTAACGATAATTGCTTACCATATTGTTGCTGGTATGCGGTTATTGACCAGCAGAGGGCGATGTAGGATTGTATTACTATGGGGACGGTACAGGAATTTTGCTGGCAGGAGCTCCAGCCCTGCACTTGAATGAACCCAATTACAGCACACACGGTAATCACTGGTTTATGCAAGCTAGGCCCCTAGAAGAGCAATGTAACCTAATTACAATGATTTAGGACTAACGGTGGTTGCTGCTAGGGGCGTATGTTTATGTGCATGTGAGTGTATGTTGGTTAGGGGCATACGTTGATCTGAGTGTGTGTTTATCTGTCTGTCTAACTAGACTGATTTCATTAGTTTGCCCTCAGTGACTGGGACTTGCAAATTGAACGTGGATGTTTGTCTCTATTTGCTATATTTTGAGAATATAGCAAAGGTTAACAAACGGTAGCCAATCAGAACAGAACAATCGTGTGTGTTACTGTATTTAGCGGTGTCCCTGTGTTTTTTTTTATTTTACTTGCAGTGAAATAGGCAACCTTTTTTAAACATGCACTTAATTATGTAAAATTACAGAACATTATGTTCAGCTCAGTTTTGTGAGGCTATACCAGTAGAAACGTCTTAGTGGAATTAGCGTGGCTCAGCGCTGCATATTAGCTTTGTGTAAAACAGTGTTTCCATGTCCCTGTGGGTTACAATGCAGTGACTGATCCATCGTGGCTCGATGGTGAAATGGTTGAACACAGAGCTGCGGTGGAAGGTGCCCTGTGTCAGAGTGTAAGATTACACTGGCCTGTTAAAAATGCAGTAACATTGTTGTATCCAGGGGGGAAATTATACTGTGACATTCGGGGGTGGGGGGGTCCCCCTGAACCATAGACATTTTTTGTCCTTTCGTCTTGTGTCGCACCCAGGGAACACGATAACCTTTCGGACGATATGCAGAAGGGTAATCATAAACTTCGGGCTAACATATTAGCAGAACTATTCAGTCTTAAACCTATTGCAAAACAATTGCAAAGATCGAGAGAATCTCGTCACGTGTGAAGCATAACGGGACGATGAAACTGTTAAAAGTCCCTCTCACTTTATTAGAAATCTCATTTAAAGATTTTAATTTAAAAGCCCCCCCCCCCCCCCCCCCCCCAAGGTACAAGTGGTGGTGCGCGGGGGGGGGGCGAACAACATCGGGGGGGGGGGTTGGGGCCCCCCCCCCCGCGCCCCGGGGG
>JAOPJO010000139.1:19358526-19368992 GCA_027123675.1 Molva macrophthalma | reverse complement strand
ACACACACACACACACACACACACACACACACACACACACACACACACACACACACACACACACACACACACGTTTGATATCATGTGTTAGTCATAGAAGGACTATTACATTGGCAAAGAGTCACCGACATTACCTGAGATTTCCCTTGTTTTTAATAAAAGGTATGGAAGCCGAGTAAAAACAAAACCAGTGTCCTTTGCGCATAGAAATACAATCTTATTACCCAACTTCTTTGCTACGCTGTTTTTATTTTTCTTGATGGCTAATCACAGTAGCTAGAGGTATTTGCCATCTAGGCTCAAGCAGAAAATACTTTCTACGTTCCCACACATTTTCAAGAGAAACGGCAGTCCAAGCTGATGGCTACTTCAGCATTGGGCTGTACACGCCACACCAACTTTATTATAAATCCAGAATCTCTACAAATGGTAATGAGACTCACACACCCTATTACGACACACAAACCCCACATAAGTTCAAGGGCAAGTCATAGTCCCTTGTATGATTACTGTGAAATTATACTCCTACACATTGCTGGGTATACATTCTTCAGTAGACCCCATTATGTACCTTCTATCTCAGTCCAGTTCACAGCCACCTCCGCTATGGGGATCTTAAAGCACTGGGCGATGTAGAGGAGCTCCACGTCAAAAGCCCTGTGGCGGCACAACAACAACAACAACAATGATGGAGTCAGTTCAGCGTTAGCTAACCAACCAATAAACTGCTTCATGGTCAACACGTAAATATGACTTCATGTCCTCCGGGCATAGGATGTACTGGAAGAGAGCAGGAGAGAGGAGGAGAGGAGGGGTCAGTTCAGCGTTAGCTAACCAATCAATTAATTGCTTTATGGTCAACTCGGAAACGGGACTTCATGTCCTCCGGGCATTGGACGTACTGGAAGAGAGGAGGTGAGAGGCGGTGAGAGGAGAGGATGTGAGGGGAGGTGAGAGGAGGAGAGAGGAGGTGAGAGGAGAGGATGTGAGGGGAGGTGAGAGGAGGAGAGAGGAGGAGAGAGGAGAGGATGTGAGGGGAGGTGAGAGGGGAGGTGAGAGGAGGAGATAGGATGTGAGAGGAGGTGAAGGAAGCCTACCAGCGCTCCACGTGGAGCAAGGAGAAGGTTTTGAGAGCAGCCTCCCGTGTGAAGAGTTTGAAGCCACACTGCGTGTCTCGGATTCCTCGGACACAGAAGAACCAGACCAGGAAGTGGAAGCCGTACATCAGGAAGGTACGGAACATCGACCGCTGAGGAAAGAGTGGAAGACATTAGTAGTAGATAGTGAATCTAATAAAAACAGAGGTGGATGAAAATATATATCATTGTTTTTGTACTGGTATTTGAAAGATCAGACTGAGTCTGGTGTCTGTTTACTGATGAACCCACTAGGAACCCAAACAGCGCTACAGAAATGAAAACTCGACCGACTTGTTTCCATACAAGTGGCTGTAAATACATCCGGCCATAAAACCGACCGTGTGTTATGCTTCACAATGCACATCATAAAAAAAACTGTCTGCAATAGTTGCTTAGCAACAGGCGCCAACGGCAACATTAGCTGTGACAAATGTTGGCAAAAAGTGTTTTGACCAGGTAAGATCATTTTATAGAGAATTCAAAACGTTTGAGAGAAGTACACAGCGATGGCTGTACATGAGTACGGGACATAACGCTATTGCAGGCTCACACAGAGACACAACCCCATTACAGACACGGGGGGGGAGGGAGGAGAGACAAGACAGTACAGTACCAGGTCAAACGCTTACCTCAGCCACCGAATCCTGCTCCAGGTGGGCTCGAGAACCACAGGTGATGGCCATGTTCTCCTGAAAAAGAAGCACAAACGTCTTAGCATAAAACCAACATGACTACTACGCGGACCAATACTAGTAAACACTCACAATCAACAGAAACCCAAGGGAATAAAACAATGAGGAATAAAACAAAACACCCACTGGTTTGGGGCTGATGCCTTCAAGCGCTGTCTCTACTTTCTCAAAGTCAGCAAACTTGGTGGCTCCATCTGCGTCCGCCATCAGTATTAATCGGCCCCTGGAACTCATGGTTCCCTGGAAATGCGGTCCAGACAGAGGAATTAATTAAAGGTGGAAAAATGGAAATGGAAAAGTAAAGTTAAAGAATCATCAATGGTTTGTTTTTTTGGCGGAAATGGTCCTCTCTAGCTCAACTGGTAGGGTTTGGGTTAGGGTTTGGGGTTCGAGTCCCACTGGGGCAACCTAAGCATGTGTGCATGTTTTTTTAACCCCAATAAAATGGAGGTCTTATGGGGGTAAAAAATAATAATAATAATAATAATGTATTTATATCTAAATATATATATAACATTCTTTATTTATTATTATTATTATTATTATTTTACTTTTTTTTACCCCCATAAGACATTATGATTGCTGTGCAGTGTGGAATAATTTAGCTTGTAAAAAGGTCATAAAAAGGTTGTCGGTTGGGTTTTGTACCATTCGGACTGCTCCTCCTTTCCCCCTGTTTTTCACCAGGGTCAGAACACGCACTTTGTCCGCACCAAACTTCTTTGTGTACTGAAATGCAACCTGAAAAGGGAAAAGACAGCAATGTTTCAAAGACAAACCCTTGTTGCGTCACGTGACGGTCTTGGATCAAACGCAACCACCAATAAAGGTGCTGCAATATAATTTTTCACGCAAACAATTCACATTCACTTTTAAAACATCAAATACAATACATACACCGTGGATATTTATAAACCGCATCAGAATTAACTCACATTGATATTCTGACAGCCATACTTAACATTAATTGCTATTTTTATTTGTGTCTCTTTTGTTAATCTATTATGCCTACTACGTATTGTTCGCCTGCCAGGTCAAAAATAATTTCAATGTACAGAATGACCCTGCGTTTTCTGAACAAATGACAATAAAACACTTTGACTTTGACTAATGGCAAAGATCTGTAGGCATCACCTGTTATCCACAGTAGAAAGGAGGTAACGTGCAAGCCTAAAATAAAGGGGTTCTACCTGCGTGGTTTTGTCTGAGCTGCCGTCATCCACCACCAGGACCTCATAGGTGAAGGAAGGCTGTCGTTTCTGTAGAGGGAAAGCAAACAAAGTGTTTTTGATTGCATGCTGCCCCCTGTCGGACATTAAGGGTAAATGAGGATGAAGTGGAAGAGACCGGAAAATAAAAGAGCAAGGCTTGAAAAGTACTGAGATGTTTATGTTATGTTTCTCTTCAGTTTACAATCACTGACCTGTCTTGTCTCCAGGTAATCCATTGCTTCTTCCAGCATCGACGGCACTGAAATGACACACGTACGGTTCCTTTTGTTTACTACTGGTGTAAAATTACATATTATCCCACAAATAAAGAGGCCTTAGGATGAAAACACACCAAACTGGTTTTTCATAACCCATAGCAAACATACACCTATTTAGAAATATAGGAACTGTTGAAATGCGTAAATCAGTAATTTGTAATGCTGCTTTTATACGGTTCTTCACAGCTACATAGTCTACACAGTAATGTCTTGGACTGCTTTGTGTTTCAGGGACATGGATAACTGACTAGACTCAAGTTTAACTCTAAAAGTAGACCAACGAGTAGATCGACACAACACAAAACACAGATTGAAGCAATGGACTCACTTCGGAGCTCCTCGTTATAGGCCGGGACGATGACTGACAGCTCCCTAGAAGACGGGTCGTGGAGGCTTGGAAGGAGCTCCATCTCTCCCGTTGCCGTGGGAAAGCATTTCTCCTTCTCATGTCGAGTCAGATCCACGATGGTGGCCGTGACGTGGGCTAGCACCAACACCTGGAAACAGAAGAATCATGTCGTATTATGAATTGCTTAGGGTCATACATATACTGGAAATGGCAACACAGTTAATTAGACATATGATTATACAAACGGATCATGGCATGTGCATGCATTTTTGTACTTACTGCTATAAACACAATCGCTGCCAGTGCAACAAGGCATTGAACTAAATCATAAAGAAAATCCATCATCCATGCCCAGCAAGCACTGACAGTTCAGCAGGTAAACTGACAAAGTAATGTTAGGTTTAACACTGAACGGTGCAATCCGTTTTGGCGATTGAAGGTTGTCGCTTCAGTGCAGGATTGCGGGAATGTTTGTAAGTAAAATAATAAACCATCCTTTAGACGAGCATTTTCAGTAGAGGGTTCAACACCACTTCCAATCAAATATGTACAAAGCTTGTAGGCGGAAGTAAAACACGTCTCTTTGAACACGTCATCACGGCCAACGTAGCGTTATGAGTTTGCATTCCGTATAAACTGACCTCTAGTGGTTGGGAATAGCATTATTCGCTTAAAAATGCTTATTAACCTTTTTTGGTGGCTAGTTTAGTTTATACAATTTTAACACATTTTTAAGTAACATATTATTATTTTTCCTTTTCAACATTAATCTATTAATTACAAATTGCGCTACTATCACGCTCATTATTTACGTCTTGACTTAAATTGTCATTGTGCGGCTACTGTACGTCCCAAGTCAAACCCACGTGGTTAATCAAAACATCATGGCGGCTGGTTTCAAGTAAGAATATTTTACTGATGACAACTATTAGATCTATCTATTTCATTTTGTGGATGATGATAACTATGAGCGGAACTTATTATGAGGTTTATGGTAATCTTCAAGTTGAATCTCTTCCGATCCCCGCGTTATAGATGTGATCCGTGCATTATTACAATTGTGACCACATTTCATTTATCAATACCTGGCAGTAACGTGTTCCGTTACACATTGCTCCGACCCTGTGTGTTGTTTGTATGAACTTGAACTTACGTTTATTCATTGTACAACGAAAGTGGATTTCAGTAATTGTGTTACTCAAGGATATCTCTTCAGGCAATAATCAGTCAACATACTCATTGAGATGTATTTTGTATCTTGTATATTTTATTTCATTTGTGGCTAGGGATTAATACTAAAACCGATTAATAATTATCTTGTCGTATATTATCTTTTCTTATATCCACTTCAGAACTGCTGAGCCTCTGGAATATCACAGAAGTTTTCTGGTTAGTGGCCCAAAGTCCCTTGATAAACGTCAATGCTATAGTACAACAAAAGTACCAGTAGCTGAGGGTTGTAGTGAAAAAATGCAACAATTAACCGATTAAGCGTCTTGTATTTACGGCCGCTTGTATGTTTTATTCAGAAAGAAAACTGCCGGCCTGACGGAAGAGAACTGGTGGAATTCCGAACCACAACACTGAACATAGGTGAGGAAAATTATTATTGTAAAAACGTTTATTATTATCTATTATTTACTGTCAACATGCTTACCACTCTCTCTCTCCCCTTAGGATCCATTTCCACAGCAGATGGCTCTGCCCTGGTTAAGATTGGAAACACCACAGTCATCTGTGGAATCAAAATGGTACGTGTCTAATGCGACCATGTTTCAGTGCTTGTTTAGAAATATAGACACCTGACGCTGTATTTTTTTCATCATCCACAGGAGTTTGCAAACCCATCGGTTGAGGCCCCTAACAAAGGTTACATAGGTGAGTTATCGCTAGTATTCCAGGAGACATTTGATTCAAATATATGTACAGTGAATTCAGATACATGTAATTTAAGGAGGTGTCTAGGAATCTTGCTCAATGAAGCCTCCATGATGGCTGGAAACAAACCTGGAACTTTTTTGCCAATTTGGGAGTATAAAGCCTCCACAATCTATCCTGTGCCCAAACAAAGCAAGATTAATAAAATGCTAATACTTTACTTGTATACCACGTTTTTAAAACAAATTGTATAAATTGCTTTACCATGCACAATACAAACGACTAAAACTACCACACTTCTACTTCTACACACGTCTACACACGTCTACTGACCCACAAGCAGTGGGTCAGTAGACGAAGGGATACCTTCAAAGGACAGAGTTGGAGGGAGAACGGCAATCATGAGATTCCAGCTGTATTCATGTGACACTTTGAGAGATATTCAAAGTGCGTGTGTATTGCAGTGCCCAACGTGGACCTACCGCCGCTGTGTTCGTCTGGCTTCAGGCCCGGAGCCCCGGGGGAGCAGGCCCAAGCTGCCAGCCAGTTCATCGCTGACGTCATTGAAAGGTGCCCTCCCTGCATTCCCAGCTCTGAGGCTTTTTGCCTGACCCCATTTCATTAAGGCCTCTGTTATTACTATGTGCTCATTCGATCGTTTACATTTCAGCTCTGAGGTGGTGAAGACAGAAGATCTGTGCATAGAGCGAGGAAAGGTAAATAAAACCAATACCCTGTGGTGTGATGTCGGATCAGGATCCTGGTTGATGCTGACGTTGTTCATGTACGTTGGCTCTGGTGGATGTCTCTTATAGCTGTGCTGGGTGCTGTACTGTGACCTCATGTGTCTCGACTACGACGGCAACCTGTTGGACACTTGCATCATCGCCCTGCTCGCAGCGCTCAAGAATGGTAAGACACACACACTGCTCACAAGGCCATTGTGTTCACCTCACACTGAGATTTTACCTTGCTGAAAAATGTCCCCTACGTTTCTTTAAGTGTGTAGGTACAATTTACATTTTTGTGAAATTTTGATTGAAATGCTAGTTAATTAATAAACTGGTGGTCTTATATTGTGTTATATACCCTACTACTTTTTTCCTTTTTTATCTTGTTTAGCTCCTTCCGGGACTCCTAATCTTTCATTTTATTTCTGTATTCCAATGATTTCCTCGCAGCACAACTTCCAGAAGTCACAGTGAATACAGAGACTAGTCTGCCGGAAGTGGATTTAAAAAACAGAAAGCCGCTGCAGGTCCACCGGCACCCTGTAGGCTCCTCGTTCTGTGTGTTTGACAAGTAAGTACGAGTACTCTTTCATTCCTTCCGTCACAATTCAGCCCACTCGGTTCTTTGATGGCATTGACATTGAATATTTTTACAATATAACTAGATTTAGCTACAATTTGAACCTGGTAGACTTAGTTGTAGATGGAACCAAGTAGTACAGGACTTGAATGTTCATGTTCCTCCGCTAGAAGAATGGGGATCATGTTATGGAAAGAAAAATACACCACTTGAGATGCATTACTATGGGTTCATTAAAGCGGCGTTCATGATTCGTGTTAATGATCAATGAACTCATTGATCACACTGCTCTGCTGTGTTTTGTGTCGTAGCTCTGTTCTGATCGTGGACCCGACGGCTGAGGAGGAGCGGCTGTCCACAGCTCAACTCACCGTGGTCACAGATGAAGACGGTCGCCTCTGCTCGGTCCACAAACCAGGTCAGACGTCCAACCTTTTACCGTTAACACCACCCGGACGCTGTTCTAATTCAGCCATTTTGTAATGGCCTTTCTGACCAGTTTGACAGCGAGATAAGAGTTGACTTGATTAGTTTACTGGTCTTCATCACTATTCAAAATTAGATTGTTAAAAATCAGTCAGACAGAATATAACAGATAATTGAGGGTTTTATGGCTCATTTCCTGATTGAAGGCGACAGACCAGAAAGCAGTTTGGCTCTCATGTCCCCGGAGTGCCCCATGGCTAATACTAACACCCTTATGTTTTGTGCTTCACCCGATGTCAGGTGGGACATCGCTCTCCGGAGAGAGACTGCAGGAGTGCATCAGCCGAGCACAGGTGCGCCACAGAGAGATCCAGAAACTCATCGATAAAGTCGCCCAAAGTGTCACGTCGAGAAAATAAAGAGTCACAAAGCAGTCTTTTGTATCTAAAACTTGTATTTTTCAACTGTCAATATATATTCATTTTTTTCTCCATAACAATAAAACTGCTGACAAAGACTGTTTAAAAAAATTATTCCTCAGTGTTCAGAAATATCTCTCTCTCACAGACACGCACGCACACAAACACTCTCTCTCTCTCTCTCTCTCTCACACACACTTTCTCGTAAGAATACACTCTTGGCTCTGGAGCTAGTTAAAAGGAAAGGCGTTCTCAGAATGTGCTGTACAAAAAGAAGCAGGGACACCGTCTTGCATGTTGGGATCCGAGTCCGCGCCTGAGCCCCGTGCCAGGCTCGCTAAGCAGAGGTAAAAGGGCTGCCCCATCCCACTACTACCGCCACTAGGATGGAAAAGACTCGTTAAGAGTCAATCCCACAGGGGTCACCGCCAAATGGGGTGAAACACCATGTTATCCCAATGGCTGTGTTTCTGATAGGCTCAACGTGGTGCCGCTTTCATTTCATATGCGGCACGCCGGCCGTACTTTGGCTCCTGAACCAATCAGAAGGAGCGATTGCTCAGCCGTGCATTTGGTAGCGGTCTCGGCAGCTTACGATTTTTTTTTAGTGTTCGTTTGACCCTCCGACCGAGACCGTTGTGGAGCTGTGCTTCAAGGCCGTTCCTGCCCTGGGGGACACGAGCTGAGATGGAAGGGTCGGGCAGACTGAGGAAGGACGGGATCCCCCTAAAATACGCACGCTTGACAACCCTGTCGGTCGAGCGGCTTCCGTACAGGAAGCTCATCCCCCGGGAGGAAGTAGGATTCTGTGGAAGCCCTCTGCCCAGGAGAACCATCTCCGGTCACCTTCAAAAATACAGCGATGGTTCTCCCTGTGCAGTGCCCCCCTTGCTGTCAAAAAAAATGAACAAAAGCGCTAAATCCTTATCGTCCTCCATGACCACAGGGAAAAGTGTTCCTCAACACCATGTGATGACCACCTCTTCCAAACCTCATATTTTTTCCTTAGCTACAAAAAAAAAAAGCAGAAATAAATGGATACAAATTTTGCAAAAATGTCCTTTTTTTCCCCACCCGTCTGCCGGTCTCCTCAGCGAGGCTGCTGGACCGCAGTTTGGATCAGTCTGTCCTCATGATGTCAGGGCCGGTTGTGGGGGGGGATTGCATCATCATTTGGGCAGGGCTTGTGGGGTGCTCCTCTTCCTCTTACTTCTTGGCAGGTTGGCGGTACGCTGCTGCTCCGGATCCTCCCGATGGGCCGCCGCCCCCGAAGCCGTTCGCTGCTGCATTTGGTGCCGCAAGAATTGCAACTGACGAGGGAGTTGGGAGAAAGCACGCCATTAGAGGGAGGTATCCCGTTACCCTGGCGACTACAGAAGGGTTGTTTTTTTTAAAGCATGAAATCATTATGACAAATAATATACCCATGAGGAAGACATTAAAAATGTGTAATAATTCCACAAGGGGATTTAGATTGGACCATTCTCTGTGCCGGAGGAGAGTTCAGTTAAAAACATGATGAAAAAAAGAGTCTAGTCTGCCTATAAATCCGGTGGTAGCCTTGGCAGTCAACTTGACTCTACCTTCTCTTCTACGTCATCTTTAAACTTGGCATGAGGAAGTAGAACCCAGTCTGACTGATTCACAGATTCTACTAACTCATGCTTAGTGTAAAGTGACTGTCAAAACCATCTGTGTTTGTAAACCAAATCCTAGCCACAGCGCAAGCAATGGCAGCCAACAGCCTGTGTGTGCATGAGTGCGTGTGCTGGGGAAATTCATTTGTGTGTTTAAAAAGGGCATTTTATGTATGCCGGTTGACAAATTCGAAACCAGGCTCGAGTCAAAGCTCCGGCATTCAAACAACCTGCACAAGGCTGTTGTATGCTTGACCTGTGACCTTCGTTACAAGCTCAACCAGGAAGGTTAGAGAAGCAGAGTTAAGGGGTGGTACAGAGATGGCCCACAGTCAAGAGGTTAATGGGTTGCAGTGAGAAGGAGATGGCAGACATGGTAGACGCTGAAGCCAGAAGCGAGAGAGAGAGAGAGAGCGAGAGAGAGAGAGACCGAGCGAGAGAGACCGAGCGAGAGAGAGGGTAGGGAGTAGGGAAGGGGGGGGGTAGGCTGTGTTGTGGGGCAGTGATGCAGGACAGCCGAGGAGCACCAGGGGAGGGAATAAGCACCGCAGAGGGGCGCCATAACATCACCGTTCTGGAGACAGTAGACAAGGACATTCCTAGAGCCCAGGAAGAGGCCCCTGAGCGCACCGCGTTTTTTTTCATCTGTTAACCTCGGGGTCAGTAACCTTATGATAGCAAAGTCAGCTGAGTTGAGGGGAAGCGTAGCCACACCAAGCGTTGGTTCACACACACCATAACCAATTAGATGACAGGGCGCCGGCGATATCCCATGGCTGAGACACGGCAAGAGAGATGTACATGACACTATAATGGCAAAATGGATTATCTAGTCATCTGATTCCATTCCATAGTTGGTCTAGTCAAAGCTGGTCAATATAACAAACACACCAAACCAGAATGATGGCGTTTCCCAAGGGACAGAGCCTCAGAATGTGTTGGTGTGACCGCTCGCATTATGTTTGAATATATATATCAAAAATGATCTCAACATAAAAGTATTTGCCCGCTTAAATGTTCACAGAGTCCCTACGGTCATGCCTTTGTACCTGAGTGAGTGTGTGTGTGTGTGTGTGTGTGTGTGTGTGTGTGTGTGTGTGTGTGTGTGTGTGTGTGTGTGTGTGTG
>JAOPJO010000139.1:19312777-19323924 GCA_027123675.1 Molva macrophthalma | reverse complement strand
AGAGAGAGAGAGAGAGAGAGAGAGAGAGAGAGAGAGAGAGAGAGAGAGAGAGAGAGAGAGAGAGAGAGACAGAGAAAAAGAGAGAGAGAGAGAGAGATAGAGAGAGAGAGAGACAGAGAGAGAGAGAGACGGACAGAGTGAGAGTGAGAGAGAGAGAGAGAGACAGACAGAGAGAGAGAGACAGAGAAAAAGAGAGAGAGACAGAGAGAGAGATAGAGAGAGAGAGAGAGAGAGAGAGACAGAGAGAGACAGAGAGAGACAGAGAAAAAGAGAGAGATAGAGAGAGAGAAACATATACAGAGAAAGATACAGAGAGAGAGAGAGAGACAGACAGACAGACAGCAACATGAGTCAGCACGCCCACCCCTGTTTCCTCTAGTCGTATGTGTTGGGAGTCTCTGGGGCGAGACGCCAATAGACTGAGAGGGAGTGGGGTGACCAGAGGCAACTGGACGTCCAGAGATTGGCCTGAGAAAGTCTCTGTAGACAGTTTGTTGGATCTATCCCCAGAATGGGCAAGTCTATGTGTGTGTGTCTTGGTGTGTGTGTGTGTGTGTGTGTGTGTGTCTCCGCGCGGTGTGTCTCCGCCTGTGTGTCTGTGTGTGAGGTGCCGTCTGAGACTGTAAGCACCATATGGGTGTGTTTCCTTAGCTGTGTGGTGTGTTTTGTTCAGAGTGCCAAGAATAATCCCCGTAACACACAGCCAGTCATTCTCCCTACTTGTCACTTCTGAAATGTTTAGGTCCTCTGCGGCTCCATGCCCTCCATGCTGGGTCGGATTCAGGGCGGAGGCAAGGGGGGGAATCTGGAGAGGTTGCCTGCAGAGGAAGAAGTGGGCAACGTGAAAACAGAGCCGCCAGAGTACATGGCAAATCAAATCAAATCCCTTCCCTGTATACGATTATGAGGAGAAAGACATATCCTTCATAAAATGGGTTCAAAAGGTTTGAGAGATGTACAAGCAGGCCCGCATGGTCCCTCCTCTCTCCGTGTCTCTCCGTCTGTGCGGAAAGTGGCTCTTTCCAGGAGCGCGGCGATAACTCGTGAACGCCCTTTGTGTCTTGGCACGCAGCCAGCTGCTATGGACCGGGGGCTGCGGGGATTAGGCTGCAGTGACGACGGATGTGCTGCTTTATAGATGCATGCAGTATACATGCATATACAGAATCACCAGCTAAGAATGTGCAGGGTATGTGCGTGACAAAGGGACGTCTTTTTCCAGCCTCTGAACCAAACGTGGAAGATGAGGAAAAAACAGATTGAAGTAAAGTTGGGTCGAGGTTTTTACGATACAAAATGCAATCCATTGGTTGACGTATTTTTTTGAATTGCTGACAATCCTCTCACATGTTTGTGTCTTATTTGTGTAACATCTATGTATCTGTTTGGGCGTTTAATAAACGTTCCCCATTAGCTGACGCCTTGACGAGCTGCATATCTTCCTGCGGTCCAGACGGACTTTAACTCACAAACATGCACTCGTTATAAAACAAACAGACAAAACAAGAAGGACAGCGAGAAGCAGAGCAAGACCAAACCCAAAACAGACACAAAACAAGACTTCAATGTAATGAAAGGAAATGAGAGAGTAACAAATGGTGATAGAGGAACAGTGTGAGTGAGGGGTTCACAACGTTGATTGAGTGATTGGCACTACAGTTCCATGTTAAGGGTGGGGGCGGGACTATCAAGCGGTTTGAGGGGTTCACGTGATCCGGTGAACCCGCCTTCAAGGGTTTGACGTGCATGTATTCCTGTGTTTGCACTGTTCGTTTTGGGGGCTCATTTACAGGCTTACCTGCAGCCCACCGTGTTCAGAACTAAAACTATTTCCCTGCATTTACTTCCCCTGTGGGATGTGGCCAGGCACAATCCTGAGCTACACGGCAGAGTCTAACATGATCCCGCGACGCAAAGCCTCTTTTTTATCAGAGGCAGCATCCGCACGTCGGTGGAGACGTACTGCAGGACACCAAACGAACGTGGGACTGTGAGAACGATCGGCGGAGGGAGGCCAGGCCTCCTGCGAGGCCTGCGGGCTGAGGGAGCCAGGAGGGGGTGGTGAAACAGACGTCTTGGTGTAGGCGCAGCCGTTGCCCTTCCATATCATGTCAGATCCGTTCTCGCCCCGGCCCCCTTCAGAGAAGCTCCGGAACTGTCCGTCAAGCGCGCCTGGCCTACCTTTACGGAGACACGAGAGAGGGATTAATTCTCAAATTCCTGACTGTGTAAGCACTCGTTCAAACCGTCAAGTGGAGGAGCGTCTGGAAAAATATGTGCCGGGTGATTGGCAGGGGCAGCGAACTACGCAGGGTTGAACATGGTGTGCAGATCAGGGCCTAGAATCCAGGTCAAGCTACAAGGTGTGAATATGACAAATTGGTAGAGGATTAGTTATTCTTGGTCTGGCACATTCTGGCATCATGGACTGTAGTCGGTATCTATACAAACAAAAAGGTAAAGCAACAGAAAACAGCCCCCATGGCTTAACAGACCGGTTCAGTTTTTTTTTCGAACACATTTGCCAAAACATTGCTAGGTCTTCAACGAACAACTGTTGACAGCATATGGAGAACAGCTGCCATATGATCCGTTCCTTCCTTCCACGCTTTTTCCATCTGTAGGAGAGTCTGTGAGAGCGTATGGCGTACCGTCCACTGCACAGACAGCCAAGAGACAGCCGTTAATGGCGCCTGCGACGATAACTAAGTGAGTACAGGAAAGGAAAGAAAAGAAAGACATTGAAATGAACAGAGACACAGCTGGGATGGGAAACCATAAAGATGGCTGAAACAAAAAAGGAAATAAGAAGACACGCAAAGCAATAAAACTAAAGTCGAAGCAAGTTGCCTCTAGAGAAAAATTGTGTGAATGTCAAACCTAAGCTTAACCTTAACATCGTGTGTCTGTCTCCTCATGATTGCATGTCCGAGAGACTGATGGCATCAATAAGCACAGGTCTTTTTTAAATACACGCGGACAATGGGAATGACAAAATGGAAAACTTCTTCTCTCCACAACCTTGTAGCAATGTTGTGTACTTCCTGTACCGATAAAAGCGCGTTTGTGCACCATGTTTTTATAATCACTGTCTAGATCCTAGTCATAACATCTTTTATCAGCAGGAAGTGGGCAACTGGAAAGGTTAATATCATCATTTTTCAAAATGGATTGTATCCAGTGGCTGTGTCAAAATAAATGTCAGCTGGCCTCAACAAAACTGTTGCCTGCTTTCCAAGCAAAATATATTTATAACGCTAAGAACTAATGGTAATATGCAACTCATGCAGTTTAAACATTTACATAACAACCTCCGTTTCACTGCGGAGGACATACTTCTCTGCAGGGAAACATGCATGTAAAAAGAGCTTTGGTGAGAAATCCATCATATTTCACTCAGAGACTCGTTTCCATGAGGATCTTAACGGCAACGGCAACGTGAAAGCTGGAATAAGGGGAAGAAGCCAAGCTTTTCATATTAATGTTTAAAGTATTGTAGTGACTTCCGCAAGCTTCTAAATCACATTACAGCACGCATTAAAGATGAATAAAATCAGCAATGTTATGTGTACTTGCATGTACTTGCAATGCATTGTGTACTTGCAATGCATGTCCCTTTGAGAATATTCACACCTGTGCATTTCACTCGCTTGTGCACGTCAGGCACATGTCCGACGGGTGTTGAAAAGTTTGCCAGCTGAATCTCGCCACGGCGCTGACTGGGATGTATACCAGACTCGGCGGGACGGACCGGCCCAGGCACATGTTCAGGCATGTTCACGAGTTCAGGCCCCATGATCTTTAGATGGTGGAAGGCAGTCAGACGTCAAGGGGTCTGTTGAATGAACCAGTCTTTGTACTTTATCGTTGGGATGGAAAGACGTGCTCTCACGGCACAGTAGTGCGAGGGTTACAATCAGAGAGCTGTATAATGAGAAGTCATTGAGAAGATTAGGTTATAAAAAAGAAAAGCCAGTTGGATATAAAGATGGATAGGGGTCTTGGACTCCAGATGTTTTCTAGGGAGGCAGGCAGGGATGTTGCACATCATAAATACTGCTAAGCCAAACTATAACCGTAAAGCATGTAAAAGATGGTAGCACCAATGATGTAAATATGTCTACATTTGAATAACTACAACAGACACTAGCAACACATTATTGGGTTTAAAATACAGTAAGGCCCAAAAGGAGCCCTCAGGATTTCACCACAGATCGTTGACACTGTTAAATGTACATTAAGAGGCGTGACTGACAGATGACTGGCGTGGACGTTGCTTTCCCTTTGAGCTATCGGGGGACTGATGGCTGCACATTTCCCTTGGAAGACACGAAAGAGCCCCAACTGGTGTTTTATTCTTGTTTTATTGAAGACAAGCGACAAGAAAAAGTTCCCAAAGAAAATAATGAAGACGGAATGAAGAACAGAAGGCAAAACAAGAAGACTGAACTCATATTATAAATCAAATGACCTTGGCATATAATCTGTACGTTCAGAGCACAGATATCAGTGTGGGTAAAGTCCCCCGAGGCTGAGGCCTTTTATGTGCTAACTCCTAATCTCCACTCAGTCATGAACCAAATGCAAGCCCAGAGGCTCCCGGTACATTTGCCAGTAGACATGTTGTTTGCACTGCAGTGTAGCTTGGATTGGAGGAGGACGATAGCGGTGTGTTCATAAAACGGCATACACTAACGGCAAACACTAACTAAGTCGCTCGGATAACTCATTTGGAATCAATCTTTGTTCTTTGTTTGTTGTTAGCATCAGAAGGCAAGTGCTGAGGTCTGTCATGGTCATTGTCAAGTGTGATGCAGTTGGATGATACTATCACCAATACAATACCATACATTTTCATTTAGCTTTCTCACCTCATTCCCATCGGCTGATGTGAATAAACATTCCATAACGGAAATAAATATGTTTCTCCGTCCTTCTCTGCAGTCCAATTAGAGACATTTGCTTTGAAGTTAGAAACTGCAGCATCAAAATCAAAGAGGGCCTAATCATAGGCAATCTAAAAAGGTGACCATAATTAAACCTGTTTCTGAAATTGAAAGTTTCTTTGTTGGGAGGCATAGAAAATGAAAGGATGGTTTGCATGTAAACAGTATGTTTTTTCAGTGTGTGTGTGTGTGTGTGTGTGTGCGTGTTTGTGTGTGCTCACATTAAAGAGAGACTAAAGGGACTGTAATAGCAAGATTTATGACTTAAACTAAATGATGCCATGAAAGAAAAATAAGGGAATAACATAAACCGTTTGGGGAAATACCCCAAAGTTGTTTTTTAGTGCCCATTTTTAACCTGTAGTTCTTTTCTATCGTTATCCTCTTCAGACACTTCCTGCAGAACACTGGAAATGCGCTGTCCAGGCGGAAAGAAAAATAACATATTCCATACTTCAGGGGCAAACAATCCTTTTTCTACCTAAACCACACGCTTTGTGTTACATATGGGTTTGACAAAGCTTTATTTATGTAGAATGATGTTAGGAAGGTTGCTTTCAAAGTATTTTGATTATGTTTATTATGACTAACGGGCCTAACTGGACTCAATACCAATACGGAGTGATTGGAACAACTCTAAATCGGACTCAAACTAAATCTTGGCTGTAAATGTACTATATTGTAATTTTGCGAGTGACTGAAAGAAAATTGTATTGAAGTATGCACAGTAACTAAACTGTAAGCACAAGCTACGAACGAATAGTAGCCAACATCACTGGCTTTACGAAAAGAATGCTAAAAATCTATATGCAGTATGTTTTTCACTATTTACATTTTTGCTTTCTCATGTTGTATTATCTAGCCCCACTGTAAGTTTTCCCATGTGGCCTGGAGTAAACTAAACAAAAGAGGGGTCGCCTCGCTAACTGCTGGTCAATACATACCGGTCCTAGCTGCCGACCACAAACAAATAGAGTTTGCAGGTATTGGCAGTGCTGCGGGGGGGCCTCTTGCCTTCAGGTAAACGTCTATGGACAATTGCATTGCGGGGAGGGGGTGGAACTGTGTTAAAAGTCTCTGTGAAACTTTATTCTGGGCTCACTCTGCTAGACAGGAGACTGCTCTATGCATACATTAAATAGGTTATTTTCTAACTATTGTGTGCTTTTTTGCATTTAGAAGTCTCATCTGTCCTGGATGCGAGTGTTAGTATCAATTTGACATTTGCAATATGAAGCACAACTGTACAGCTAAGATGAGGATTTTACCATGGCAGTGATTTAGATTTGCTTATGTTCTCCCTGCAGTAATTCCATGTGTTGCACATTCAAAGTCTTAGACAACCTTCGGACGTGTTCTCTGATTGGACGGCACTGCCCTGAGGAAAAGGTTGGAGATTGAACTCTCTGTTTAAGGAATGCAATACATGATGACATGACAATACTCGTTTGTTTGAGGACTCGTTTGTTTGAGGACCGTACTCTTTGAAACAACAAAATCCCCCTCAGTGTCTGCGGGAGCATCGTGTGATGGGTAAGTTGCTGTTCATCAAGTTATGTGTGTTGGTTGACATTGTGCCTGTTAGCATGGCTGTTTTTAACTGGAGTGTCACAATTGTTCCAGGCTGGCTAATCATGCTTGAATATTGGATCATAGGGAATTCAATGAATCCAACAAAGGAGCACTTGTGATTAACCTCTTCAGCTCTCTTCCTAGGTACCGTGGAGTCAAATTCTGCACGTGGAATATACATATTCTTCAGTGTTTTTCTGATGCCTCTGCTTATTACCACACCTTGTCATGGAGGTAAGATTCTGGTGGTTTCTGTGGAAGGTAGTCACTGGATCAATATGAAGATCATGATTGAGGAACTCCACGCCAGAGGACATAGCATCGATGTGATCCGACCGTCAACGAGTTGGTACATTGAAGAAGTGTCCCCTTTATATGACTCTATCAATATCCCTGAAAACAAGCATTTTAAAAATATCATTCACGAATTTTTAGAGAAGTACATAAAGGTAGGTTATTGTCAAATTCATACTATATAGCCATTATGAAGACTCTTAATAATGTAAATATTTAATAATGTACATAATATAAGTACTGACTTGATGTTTTGGTCCATTAAGTACATTGCACATCAAATACTGACATACTTTCTAATTGTTACTCAGGTACAGAGAGAAGGATCGTCTTCATTTACATTCCTCCAACTCACTTGGCAGTTCCTCTCAACGATTTCTGAGATTCATTCACTGTACTGCGATTTGCTTGCTCAAATCTTAGATGATGAAAGTCTTGTCCAGAGCCTATCAGATGCCCAGTATGACCTGGTCCTGAGTGACCCTGCCATTGCCAACGGGGTCGTCCTTGCCAAGTATCTCAAGCTACCTACGGTGCTCAATGCCCGCTGGATCACCAGTGGAGATGGTCATTTCATCATAGCCCCGTCACCGCTCTCCTACGTCCCTGCACCAGGCTCGGGTCTAACAGACAACATGAGCTTCATGGAGCGCCTGAAGAACATGTTTTTTCACAGCGTCATTGTTTTCCAAGAGGTGTTCATGGTGGGGCCTGGTTATAAAGCCATTTGTGACAAGTACATTCAGGGAGGGTGCGACACCATCTCACTCCTCCAGGAAGCAGATATCTGGCTGTTCAGGTCTGACTTTGTGTTTGACTTTCCTCGGCCCACGATGCCAAATGTAGTTTATATAGGGGGCTTCCAGTGCAAGCCTGCCCAGCCCCTCCCAGCTGGACTGGAAGAGTTCGTTGAGAGTGCCGGGGAGCATGGAGTGATCATCATGACCCTGGGTACTTTTGTGAATGCTTTACCAGATGACATGGCAGAGGAGATTGCCAGGGTCTTTGCAAAGATGCCTCAGAAGGTAATGGAGATCAGTGATTGGTTGTATTGAGTGGTCCCTGCCTTCACGGGCCATGGCTGCTCGGACGGGCATGAGTTTCCCCCAACAGAACCATACCCCCAAAAGATGTGTTGCCGTGGCTACTAATACATGTTTTACTTTAAACAAACGTGGTCTGCCTAAACCTTAGCTACTTAAAAATGCAGTCAATGCTTGTCAATGAGTAAACGAGATCCCAGTACACAGTGTGTGTAACCAGTATCACCTGTAGAGTTCAGTTATACATTTACAATCAAGTCTCTTATGTTGCAGGTCATTTGGAGGCATAAAGGACAACGACCCTCTGCTTTGGGCAACAACACGCTGATAGTGGATTGGATGCCCCAGAAGGACCTCCTGGGCCACCCTCAGACCAAGGTGTTTGTGGCTCATGGAGGAACCAATGGAGTCCAGGAGGCCATATACCACGGGGTCCCAGTGCTGGGGATACCCCTGTTCTTTGACCAGTTCGACAACCTGTTACGTCTGCAGGAGAGGGGAGCGGGAAAGATTATAAAGCTGGCTGATGTTAACTGTCACAGCTTTGAGCAGGGACTCAAGGAAGTGCTCCACCAAGACAGTTACAGACACAACATGCAGAGACTGTCCCGTCTGCACAGGGACCAGCCAATACCCCCCATGGACCACGCCATCTTCTGGCTGGAGTATGTGATGCGCCACAAAGGTGCAGCCCACCTGCGTACAGAGGCTTATAAGATGCCCTGGTACTCCTACTACTCGATAGATGTACTGGTGACTCTGTTGGCTGCAGGAACCTTCCTTCTTCTCTCTACTTTAATCATGTTTAGGTTCTTGTGCTGCAGAGGCAGAATATCCAAGGTCAAACAACACTGAAGTACATATTTAAGTAGTTTAAATTCTAAGTAGTATACATTCAGTGCATGTCCTGAAAACTATACAAAGCAACAGGCATTGGCGTTCCCACATTTCTAGTTCCCCTTCCTGGTCAAATTATACAAAAATGATTGATAAAAATGATGGTAATATAAAATAAACAAAGATTCAAACTGAACTGAAACTTGAACTTGTGTTTTTGCAGGTTAGACAGAAGGACTTTGTCTGGTTAATAGTTAGGCAGCATGCCATTCATGCCATTTCAATTTACAAGGAAGAAAAACATGGGTTAGTTTTGTTTCTTCCTAATATTATTTAAAACCATAAATAAACAAGAAATGTTTTCTACTTAAAAGCATGGGTTTATTTACGCATTTACACAAAAATACAGAACTCTTCCAGTACAAATTAAGTTTGATTGTACTTAGACTCGTATTTGTATTTTTTGGTTGGGAAAGGAATAAACATAAGACTGTGGCTTTCTGTCAAAATATTCCACTATTTGGCATACAAACTACATACCAAGATCATAGCGTTTACTTTGTTATCTCTTATTACGTGAGCTGAATGGGAACTCGTAATGGTAAAGCTTATACCCACTTCACCTGGAATATTTATGTAAAGTTCACTACTAACGTAATGGCTGCCTGACAACGCTTCCCTCAGATGAAGGAGTGAGGGACCCAAACGGTGCGGGTCCTGAGCAGCCAGGACCAGAGGCTAATAGAGCTAACACTATTGTAGCTTACACGGTTTCTCAAGTCCTAACAGGAAGGGCAGAATAAGGTCAAAGAGAATATCAAACTGGGCTTAATGGAGGGGGGGGGGGAGCTGGGACAGGCCAGGGGGGAAACAGCGGTAAAGGGATCCCAGACAAACCAGTAGGACTACCAGGAGCATGCAACCAACACAAGAATAGGAGGAAAACAAATTGAAACAAAAGATGTCTCAAATCAAATCAAAACAACACTTATGAACTAAACATAACACACAAAGGCCCCAAAGACTTCATAGACCAATAAGACTGCCTCCCTCACACACGCCTTGCCCAAATGATGATGCTCCCCGTGTCATTAATAATAACCAAGTTAACTAAAGACAGTGCAGCTGGATCTCAACCACTACAACAGGACTTGGTACAAAAATGGGAGACCCAAGCTTCCTGTTGCGGACTACGCAAATAAGTTCCGCTTAAATACGTCATCATTTAATTACAAATCATCAATGGCTTCAAATACTGCATCCTGGCAAATTTCACCAAGGCCATGTTCCATCTGCTTTGTCATCTGTCAGCATTCAAATATCCCGTCTGGGATTAATAAAGTACATATTATCTTATCTCATATGAAAGATATGCTTTTAACCATATGAAGAAAACACATTGAGGTTAGACTGCCTCTTTGTTTGTAGCACTGAATACAAACGTGGACAGGTCCTTACACGATCCAAAGCTCCCGACCTCCGTAAGAATAAGTCTCCCTTTGGCTATGCAGTTCAAACAGGTGCTAGAGACTTCTGTCTCCGCAGTATTCTCCTCAACGGGGGCCCCCAGGACAGACGTTTTCTTGGCTTTGTGTCCTTGACTGCATCCCTTTGGTGAATGCACATTTTTCTTCTATTTTCTTTTACCCACCTCTGCTCCTGCTCCACTTGAAGGGATGAAAACCAGAAAAACACTGAAGTAATCACATAACATCATGACACTGGATGATGTCATGGTGCGTGTTCTGTGTTAGAGAACAGTCAAGGTTGGATGTCAGAGCCTATGCTTTTGCAAATTACAAATTACACTCACATATTATGCGGCCCCAAAAAAAACACAAGAGGGTCAAACATCGATAAAACAAAACAAACAAAATCATCAAATTAGTTTCAGATATCCCTTCCACATTAAGACGACAGGGTCCATTGGTCCAGCCCACCAATACGGGAACATGGTCAGCCAGACCATGACCAGCAGTATTTTTGTCTCATAGTGTTCGAATTCCAGCTGAAACAGTGGGTTCACTGGCTCTTTAAAACCATTTTTGTATTTCTGGATCTGAAGATCCTAGCTCAATGTTGCCGTTGTGTGATTACAGGACAGAGTACACTGATGGACGAAACGGAAACACCCAAAATAGAAAAGCTGAGACGACATGTCACAGCCCAGGAAAGGGTAAATCCCACACACATTGTGGAAAATCTGTACCATTCTTCTCCATTTGACCCATCCCTGTCCTGTTTAGAGGACAGGCCAGATACCACCCCCCCACACACACACACACTCTCTCTCTTTGTATTCTTTGGCTTGTGTCTCTAAATTATGTCATCATTTTCCCCATGGGGGGGGGGGCCCCCCCCCGCGGGCGGCGGGCGGGGGGGGCGGGGGGGGGGAGCGGAGGGCGGGGGGGGGGCGGGGCCCCCCCCAACCCACCCAGGGAGGGCACGGCGGGAG
>JAOPJO010000139.1:19301338-19312677 GCA_027123675.1 Molva macrophthalma | reverse complement strand
ACTGGGGAATGGCCAGGATGGTGAAGAACTGTTTTAACTAAACCCCATCGAACTAAACTGGGGAATGGCCAGGATGGCCTACAGATGTAATCAATTGGTTTCTCTGCAGGGGAATCGCGGGCCACAGCCACCAGCAGCGACATGGCTGCATGCAAGTGTTGCTGCGCGTCCAAGCTGGGGCTACACATGCACACGCAAGACTCACTACAGACAATGGGCCTCAGCGCCTGGACGCCTAAAGAAATAAACCCTGAGTCTAAAGTAGCAAACATAATGTAGCATATTGACATGTTTTATTAACACGTAATACATCTCGTTTTTTGTTTTTTTTGAATAATAATTTAAGAATTGGCTCATGTGGGACTTCTTTAGATGCTTATCTACAGCTGACTTCATGGAAAGGGTGGTGATTGGACAAGGGAGAAAATGATCAAACTCGCAAACTCTGCGCCGTTTTCGTCTCCCTAATGGTTGTACTCCAAAAATATAAAATGTCATTAATTCATGTTTGAGTTCATGGAAGCTGATGATAAACTCAAAACAATACAGTGTTTAATTCGATTTAAGCTTCAGGACTTATTGGTTGTGGTTGGCGAAGGTTGTGGTTTGCAGCTTGGCGAGGAGTTTAGTCTGGGAATTGTTTCTTAGGCTGGATCAAGTAATGTTAAGAGAGAGCTCCTTCGCTGGAAAACATCTCATGAATAATTATTGTAAGCATATGTGAAACTGTGTGAACTAAAACATTGCTCCAAGTAGCATTTACAAGACATTTAGTGTTTATTCTTTCTTTATTTATATTTACGTTGTTGTTAGTACGAAATGTAAAGTAGTGAAATGCTTAAATATTCATATTGATATTTTAGCATTAAGCTAATAATTATATTTGATCAAAAATAGTTTTCACATTACATTTCAAATTATTTTTTTTATCTTTAATCCATCATCCTTTCAAGCGGACCAAGTGAAGGTGGTCGTAGAAGCTAGCGTTTTCCTCGGGAAAATGTCATACTTGGACCGAATTGGGTTGCATGCAAAAATCAAGGTAATGACTGGGGTTCTTGTGTTTCACCCCGAGATTCATCCAACAGGTTTTTTGAATAACCTCTCTCGCCTCATGCACACGCTTAGACAATAGACCTTTTCTCTTGACACCGCGAATGTGGACAACCATGGATTCCAGCAATAAGCCTTTGGACCAGAGGAAGACGGCTGACGATGTAAAAGCCAGATGAGGTAGCGCAATTTTTCACTTAAGTTCAAGTTTCTCTGCCAGTTGGTTTCTTTTAATCCTGCATCCTCTTTTGTTGTGTAAAACTGCTACGTAGCAAAACAAGCCCGTGCCACAAGGCTTCAGTCATCCGTACTACATTCTCATTAGCCAAGTTGTTTCCTATCCAACGAACAATGCTCCCACGTCCGCTTTGTTTGGAGACCAACTGAAACAAATACAAAATATGAATATTTGCTTAGGTTTCCAAAAAAAAAGCAACTATAATGTGATGTGATAACCATACCAGTAAAAAACAAGCACCAACGAAGAATAACAACATTTGACTGTTGCTGCTTATGACATTCAATATTAAGATTTAACCAGGTTTTGAAATAAAAAACAGAATAACTGATTAGTGAAAGTAAAAAGAGGGGACAAATTTACCATTTGGCTAGTCTTATCATGGTTAATGTAGTACTACAGTAAATGATTGGGCAGTTCATGCCCAATGGTTTACTATGATGTGTTTTAAGCTTTGGTAAACCAGCCAAAAACAAACCAAAGTAGGCTGCTCGAATAGGGAATCGTTCTATATTGTATCGATAGCCTATTGTTTATGATCCGTCATGCCTGCTTATGGTATATAGTCGAAAGATAGGGAGAGCTCTTTCCCTTCACTCGGACCCACAGGAACAACACAAGTCAGTAGACTAGACGTTTCAGCCAAATGCAATACTTTCACAATTTACCAGTGGCACTTTGAAAACATTGTCTAAACGGTATATTTGTTGTTTTGAAATTCAAAATGAAATTCCGAAAGCCAAACCCGTTCAGTCGGAACCAGCACACCAACCACTGTGACTTCTTTCACAGTTACGCTAACCTGCTGTTCTCTGCTTTCTATCTGTCAATGTTTAGTCACTCAATACCTTCCAGAGTCAGCTGTATAATTGCAATGTGGCCCCGTTTGACAATGTTTCAACGGGCCTATAACTCAAAATATGACGACATTTCTATATACCTGTATGGCAAGCTGGAATGCTTTCAGACTTCTCTGCTTCCATTGCATATGTTTACCGAATAGCCTATACCTTGTAGATAAAGGTAATGGTAAAGGTTAGATAAGATCAATTAATGGTTCATTCAAATGTTATCATACATATATGTTTGAAAATCACTAAATTCTGAAATAGGTCCTTGCTTTACGCCACAGTCTATGGGAATTCAAGAGCTTTCAGCATGAACTTATTACCAATGTTTACTCATTCTTTCAATTATGTCAAGTATATATATATATATATATATATTTTGCACTAAGTAGTTATAGATGTATTTTTGTATACATGTTTATACATATATATACATTTATTACCAATTATTTTCATAGTCTGATCAATAGTATATACTATTATTTTGTGCAATGTTTTAGAAAAGTCTCATTAAAAAATTAAGCTTAAGCTGATTCAGATGTCACACATATCTATTTGTTTTCATGCTGGCAGAGGACAGGACAGCCAATTATGATGTAGTCGTAGATAAAATGCAAACACAAGGAATTTTTTAAATTTTATTGAACCATAGTTGAAATGAATTTCCCGTCAAATCAACGCACCCAGGATTAGCATGGAGAAGTGAAACTCCAGTGAAAAGTATATACATCCGGTTGAAAAACAAGCAAAAGGAAAACAATATTCCAAAGTAAACGCGTTTTTTTTATTTTGGTCTTTCTTTGCCACTCAGAGCATACAGTAAAAAAATACTAGAGATTTGTAATGTATATCGTGGACATACATAAAACCAAACATACGTTCAAAACCATTAAACATTTGAGTCACCAAATCGATCAAACAAAATTAAAATAAGAGTTAATGTGAATGTGATCATTTGCCATGCATCACTTGTATAAAATGCCAGCACCAGTTTGAAAACAAAAATCGGTGTATACCATCCGTTTACAAAGTAACAAAATAAAACTACAGTCAATCTTTGACAAAGTCCTCTCCATGGTCGACTATATGTGACACTCTCTTCCCCCTACACACTGCAGTAACCATTTTCCTTGCATACTTACGTTAATTACACACAGAGTACTTCTTATAGCATTGCAGAATAAAACATCATCTATCGCTCTTTGAACCAAATCCTACGTCGCATTCATCCGTTTGGTGGATTGAACAAGGAGCGCCTTGGCTTCTTGTCCCACCCACGATTGTTCGGTCTTTCCGTACCATTCTAGCACCACCGGTGACTCTTTACGTATCTCTCACCAGATCTTGAGCTTGTGGGCTTGGATCTTCACTGCGCCGTGCTCACTGCCTTGGCCTGATGTGACGCCTGGACTTCATCTTTCTTCTCCTCACACCAGCTATGACAGAGACAAAAACATTATATATATATATATATATATATATATATATATGGCTCCCGCAAGTTCTTTTTGAATGTGATCCAAAAGGGGCGTGACTCTGCGATGCTCACCTGGAGGTCTCCTTGCAGAGGCTGCAGAGGGTGGACCCCCGTCTGAGCACAGGACACAACAAACAACCGGCGTTAGATCAACACCACTCAAACCATGCGCGTCAATGAGGTGAACGCATGCGTTTAAGCGTGAGTGGGCGGTGGAAGTGACCTCTAATTAGCTTGGAGATTCTCTCCGATTCAATCTCAAGCAGATTGGGGTTGCCGTGGATGGTTGTGATCTTAGAAAAATCGGGACCTGAGAGGGGACAAACAACACGATCACACACGAAAAATGGCGGACGCCAGTTTCACAAAAATAAAAAAAAATACACCCCTTGCAAAATGCGTTCAGATTTTTTTTTTGTTCTCCTTGTGTGAGGATGCTTAGAGCTCACTGAGCCTCGGTCCAGGTGAGGACTATTTGAAAAGGTGGACAGAGGAAGACACAGAGAACATGAGGTGACGAGGTGCTCCAGAGAGCCCTACCCTTAATGATCTGAGGTTGGCTGAGTCGTGGGACACCGGCTTCACCTTGACAGCGGCAGCGGAGAGGGGCGTTGATAGTCATTTAGCGACTTAGCAACACGGACTGACTGACAGACAGACAGACAGACTAACAGGTACATACACCTGAAGTAGCCACCGCCCTCCTCCGCCACCGCCACCACCACAGCTCAGACATCAAGGCTTCATACCAATGTGCACGCACACACACACACTGACTGCATCTTTCCCTCAAACACAAACACACACACGCAAGCTCTCCCAAGCACAGAAGTGTACCCATACTCACACACACAACGCATACACAGACACACATGCGTGAGACGATTGCATGCACAAGGTACATAGAGGAAAACAAAATAGCAAAAGATAGATTCAAAGTCCCCAGGTTACCCTCAGTGACACTAGCAAAGCAGTAGGCTAATGCTTATCTCAAGACCCCCGTCCTCTCTCGATGAGATATGGGTATGGGCAGTTGAAGAACATGCGCTGCTTCCTGTTCCGTCCCACATGCTTGTGCTTTGGTAGTAAGTGCACGTAAGACTAGTGCACGCATAGGAAGGGTAAAGTTATAAGCTGGAGCCTAAAGTTGAGGTATTTCTTAGACTGACACACACACACACACACACACGCAATCACAAAGACAGACAGACAGACAGACGCACACTGCTTTTCATGCCTCTGTTGTTTAGTGACAAGAGACAGACAGAATGATGGATGGTCAGACAGATCGCCATGGTGTACCATTGAGGTCGGTTTACCGTCTTGAATCGGAACCCAAGTGGCAACACTATCGTTCTTTGAAAAAAAACAAACTAGCTCCTTCTGACGCTTAAGCAAACCCCGTAAAGCTCGGCGCGATGATGTGTGGGGTTGTGTGGGTTGGAGGCAGGCCAGGATGTCTCGACAGTACGCACCGCTCCGCGGAACATAGCTCAGCGCGTAACGCTCCACTCCCCCCCCCCCCACCCCACGCTATAACGGTCACGGAATCCTCATAAATTAAATTTACTGTGCAGTTCCAGAGCTATAAACTACCCACTGGTCGAATGCGATCGCTTTCTGTTGCTCCGCCAGTCTGTAAAACCACCATCTGGACGGTGCGTAGCGAGCGCAGGAGGAACGCTGGAGAACGCAGCGTTGGGTCGTAATACGAAGCCGTGGCAGAGCCACACTGCCACGGGCTCGGTCCAACCAATACTAATACGAGGCCGTATTGGCAGCCACGGCTGTATTGCAACATCATTTCGCAGTCATTTCAATCATGTCATGCCCCATCAGAAATGCACTAAGTTATACTACATTTCAAGTGTGTCCGCGTTTGACACCGATTTTGGAAACAAGTGGGAACAGCTGGGGAAACAAAAGTGACGAGGGTGTAGTAGGTTTGAAGATAAGGGTCGAGTAGAGCAACGACGGGCTACCCAGGTCAACATAGGTCATGCCATGTCAGTCGCTTGATTCAACTAACCTCCCTCTACGATTTTCTTGAGCTGCTCCTCCTGGTACTTCTTTATCCTGGCTACCTCTATAAGGGACCAGGTTTGTTGGGGTCAAAACAAATACAAGTGTGTTGGGTTTCAGGGCAGGAGGAAGTAACAATGCAGAGGTAGGAACCATCACAGTCAAAACGGGAACAGTGTGGATAAGGGAACGTTGCCTAGCTTAACCGGGACTGTGATGACCAAACCTCATGGGGGGTGTACACTTCCAAATCCAGTGGATCCTCCATTTCAAATTCGCACCTGTATAAAGCACCCTTGCTAAACCCATACCACCATAAGTAAGTACAATTCAAATGGTTCACACCATGCCACAGATTTGTCTGATGGTTCCTTGATGATTAACCAATAAGGTGAGATGAAAGCGTCTTCACATCAAACAATGAATGCTAAGGCATGAATGGTGACTTGACCATTCATGTGTCGCTGTTACGAGGACGCATTCAATGGGGTCGACTGTTGGAACGCATGCTGTTCACGTCTCGAATTATGTCTTAACATAACTGACCTTCGTCCAGAACCTTCTTCATCTCCCCGTCCAGGTCCAAGTCACCGCTGTGTGCTGTTGGGCAGAGAAAAGACCCCGCTCCTCAAACTTGTGTCCCGACGCACTGCACAGCAATGATCCAAGAACATAATAGACGGACGGTAAATGAAAGGACTCACTTTCGATGATTCTGGTAAACTTGGTGAGGCTCGGCTCGCCCTCGATGACTCTTGTGAACTTGGTGACGGCAGGCTCCCCCTCGGTTATTCTGGTTACCTGGGTGATGCTGGGCTCTCCCTGGACCACGACCCTGGTGACCGTGGGCTCTGACTCGATGGTTCGCGTCAGCGTGGTGATCTGTGGTTCCCCGCCGATGACTCGTGTTACCTTGTTGACGAGCGTGCCCCCTTTGACGACTCTCGTTACCTTGGTGACGCCGCCTTCTCCGCCACTGACTCTCGTTACCTTGGTGACGGGAGGGTCCCCGCCGACGACTCTCGTTACCTTGGTGACGGTAGGTTCCACCTCGACGACCCCCGTGAGCGTGTTGAGGGACGATTCTCCCTGGATGACTCGCGTCATCGTGGTGAGCGTGGGTTCCTCCCCCACCACCCTCAGCACCGTGGTGCTGATGGGTTCCGTGTTGATGACTCTCGTTACCTTGGTGACGGTAGGCTCCACCTCAACGACCCCCGTGACCGTGTTGAGGGAGGCGTCGCCCTCGATGACTCGCGTCATCGTGGTGAGCGTGGGCTCCTCCTCCACCACGGGTTGGAGTTCCGCGTTGATGACTCTGGTTACCTTGGTGACCTTTGGCTCACCCGCCATGACCCGGGTCACTTTTGTCACTCCAGGCACTGTGTAGAGGTGTGAAGGTTATTAGGACTTGACATGGCCAATGGGGATGCTCCACTGGTAACATGGCCTGCTTACATCATTGTTGATGTGATAGTTTTCCTCCATGACGGAAATGTGTTTCACGGCTCATTTCACGGCTTGTTCATCAGATTACACAAACGACAGCATGCAAACAACATCTGACAATCAAGTCAAAGCAAGCCATTTCAGCAGATGGTTTGTTTGAGGGCAGAAATGGACCTTAATCACCAGGTGACTTCTTGGTTCTCAGGGATTTCAGTTCTTAATACTAGCTGGGTGGTGGAAACGAATACGGAATTCTGCATTATTTGCTGTTTAATAACAGCAAATGTATTTGCGTTAGTATGAATAAACCTTTTGTATTCAAGAAGTATACTGCTCAATTCTTTTTTCAATTAATTGTAAAGAATTTGGGCCATTGCATGCATCTGGACGTCAATGGCACCAATTCCCTCTGTCTACGTAGCATCTGTTTCCGAGGAATGATTCACTATGTGTGGGTATTTATAGGAAGCGTTTAAGGGGATGAGGGCTGACATGTGTTTGTATCAGAGAGCTTCCAATCTTTGGCCTCGGCCCTGCACACACACGTGACCCCAGTCTGGTAATCTCTCCCAGACACCTCCGCCATCGCCTCCATCCCGAGAGCTTCTCAAAACGCTTTCCCCAAGGTAACTTAGGCTTCGTAGATTTGTGCGCTCACTGCGCTTCATAAATCAAACTTGGTTTTAACTTCGCCTTTAACTGTGCGAGTCTACATTGGTCTTCCAGTCCCAAACAAGAGGGACTTCCCCTTCCTGAGGACATTTAATATATCAAGGCCTGCTCCCCACTGTCTGGAAGCAGGCCAGGTTTGGATGCTTTCCAAACAGAACAAACAGTGTTCCGGACTAGGCTTGGGTCTACGGCCGTCCTCTGACAGCCTAATTGCCTCATCCCCAAAGGACCTGATTGAAGCTATGGCCGAGACATCCAAGCAGACCAAAGGAGCAGGGAGGGTAGATCATAAGGAGAATCAAAGAGGAGCGACCCCAACGATGCACTTGAGAAGTTAGCATATTGCTTCATATAAGCTTTCACTACGCCATACTTCTTACCTTATTAAAAGGACATAAAGGAGGGCTTTGTATGGATATAGAATTACATAGATTAGTCAGCAAAGTAGTGATGTGAGTCAAAATATGGCCGCGAGCCGTGAAAGTTGTAAATAAAAAGAGATATGCAGTAAGGCAGAGTAGTGGTACGTTCAATGTAATCAAGCTTTCACCTGTTTCCACATAGTGGGTAGTGGTAGTGGTGGTGGTCCTTTCTGTAACAGAAAGGCATGTGTTTTGATGGTAGAGAGCAAAATGAAGTGAATGCTGAAGAAGGAAAAGTGAGTGGAGACTTACTGATGAAAGTGAGTGGGATCTCGGCATAGGAATATCCAGATACAAACTAGGGAAACGAATGACAAGATGGAACAGTAAGAATAGCCAATAGCACAATATTGAGAAAATAAAGTACATTGAGTGACGTTGTGTCCCCTCTACCTTGATTTGGATGTACTTAATAATTTTCCTAAGGAGAATGAGGAGGTCTTCGCGGCCCACGGGCAGGTCTGGAGAACATAAAGGTGACTTGTTAATATGAGTTAGAGTTTAGCGGCACAGAACACGCTGACATTCTGCTTCACAGGGCGCCTTTACGACATTCACGTGGTCATTGTGACGGTGCTTACTGGCGGGATAAAGGATGTTCTTCACCACGTGGACCACTCCGTTGGTGGCCATCAGGTCGTTGTCTGGCACGTCCACCGAGTTGACGTGGATGGAGTTGTTCACCTAGAGATGACGCCACAGGCACTCTCTCGTTCAGAAGTCCATTCAAATCCGTAAAAAACAATGGGATTTGGCGCCTGGGAAAATCTGTTAACAATTGCCTTGGCTTACTTCACGCCAACGTTAACAGAACTTGGGGCCCGGTGGGGGGAGGCGACATTTGAATTCCAAGGCGGTGATCCTAATCATTACAATGGCTCTTAGACAGGAACCTGGGCATTACGCCTCTAAGTGTTTGAACAGGGTTCCAGAGACAGTGACTAGATGGTGTGTATGGTGTGATCTTATCCAAAGAACGGGGGCCCTTGAAAATGAAACACCCATGGTGTTTAATTTCCTGTAATTATAACGTCTAATCACGTCACTGATGATACTCGTGGTCACAGGGTGAAGGAACCCGTCGCCCCCACCCTTCCTTCTCACCTCCTCCTCCCCCTCCTCTACATCCGTTTCACCGAGTCTTCCACCCACTCATTTAAAATACGCCATGTTCCACCTACGTCCAGCTTTAACAAGTTTAGCCGGATGCATGATATCTACATCACCCCACCCCCACATACACCTTAAAGAACCGCTTCCTGTCCCTATCCTAGTGCAGAATCAGCCCCCAGTCTTCCTGTCTCTAAAAAGGAAGTTCTGAATTCCTGAAACAAGAGACATTGTCTGATAATCTGATTACAGGCGGCAAGAGGGCAAGAGAGAGCGAGAGCGAGAGAGAGAGAGAGCAAGAGAGCAAGAGCGAGAGAGAGAGAGAGAGATAGAGAGCGAGAGAGAGAGAGCGAGAGACAGAGTGAGAGAGAGTGAGAGCGAGAGAGCGAGCGAGAGAGCGGGCGAGAGAGAGAGAGAGAGAGAGATAGAGAGAGCGCGAGAGAGAGAGAGAGAGAGTGATATTGAGAGATAGAGAGGTAATTTAGCATTAAGGTAATATGTAAAAGAATGAAATGATAAAAAACTAATTTTGGAGAGCAAAGTTAATGACTGACAAGAGTGACAAACAAGGGACGCCGAACATATAAAGTCTCTGGTGACTAAGTGATAACATGGGACTCAGGGATGACACGTTTTGGCTGTACTCCATAATATACAGCTCGGGAAGTAGAAGAAGCCCCTGCGGCTGCCGCTCAGGGGGAACACATTGATCTCCTTTTCGTCACCTCAGACCGGATCCTCTATACGTACGCACCGACATCACTTGGAGGTTTTGTCCCTGGATGGTTTTCAGCAGGTTGGTCACCCCGCCCTCCAAGCCGCCGTTGATGAAAACCCCGTTGCTGAAGTGGTAGAGCAGAATGGTCCTCAGGACGTTCACATCGCCTGCCGGGGACCACATGCAAATCATCATCATTCGCCCGTCCATCGGCTGATTGATTCGGTGGAACGAGAGCGCTGCCGGCGTCGACGGCTCAACTGACCGGTGAGGAGGCTGAGATCCTCCTTCGACAGGCCATCGAAGGCGTCGTCGGTGGGGGCGAAGACGGTGTAGGACCCTTCCTGTTCCAGCATTTGGGTGAGACCCGCGCTCTCCATCAGCGACAAGAATATCCTGTCACAGCACAGGGAGGTTCATCGTCAGCACGGGGTGACGCACTTCAGGCCCTCCCAACACACGATGATGTAGGGAAACAAGATATGATAATTCTAAGATAATTCAATACAATTATTAAAAAATAATAATAATATCTATACCTAAATATATATATATATATATATATGATAAAAAAATATATAAATACTAATAAGATTAATAATAATAAGATTAAAAGTTTAAGGAACGGTTTAAAACGTTTAAGGAACGGGGGAAGAAATGGAGAACAAACAATTTGGTATTGAAACCAAACGTCCTAAAATGGTAACCTGAAGCGGCCGTCTGTGACCAGGATCTCGTGGATGCTCTTGCGTGCGGGTTTGATCAGGGACCGCATCAGATGCACCGCTCCGTTGCTGCCCTCCTTGCCGCCGCGCTGCATGCAGGCGTTCTCGATGCACACCGCCTGACCGGGAGACAAGAGGGACGCAGCCTGGGGGTTATTTCTCCAGGGCAAACAGGCACACCCGCAGCCGTCACGCGTCGTGGACGGCGTAAAAGGTGCGAAAGACATTGATAGCCGGCAGATTAAACGGAGGTGAACCGCCCCGGGCTGATGCAAATCGTACCTGGATCTGGAAAGGATCAGGGGTTATTAGCCATGTGTTTATAGTGTTTGTTTCCACTTGAGGCTTCAGTGGAGATTGATGTTCCAGTTGATTGCGAGCCGAGTAACGAATTTCAGCTCCAAAATGTGGAAACACGGCTCTCGCTCTGAACCCGTTCTTTCCATTGTCTCTTGATTCTTGTTTAATTCTTATTGGCAGTCGAAATGGTGCAAGAGCAGTCCTGTGCAAACACGCTTGCAAAAGCAAACGCGCACACACACACACACACACACACACACACACACACACACACACACACACACACACACACACACACACACACA